>VWZP01000604.1:0-165285 GCA_013396995.1 Dicaeum eximium
TCTATATCTATATCTATCTATTTATAATTTTTCTTTTGCCATTCATTGGAAAGCCAGGAATAAGCTATTACATTATGACCTTTCTGTAGCATTTTCCATTGGGACATTAATGGTAGGTTATTTATCATTTTGCTGGGAAGGAATAGATTTCCTATCTCTTCCCTTGGGGAAACCTTATTTTCACTTGTTTCATTGACTAAATGTGCTCATTATTTAGTCTCAAGTGTATGCCTGGGGTGTAGCCCCAGTAATGATTAAGTTTTCCTAGCAAATCAACACTATGGAAAATGTTTCTGATACCCAAATATGTCTCACACTTCATTTATTTTTCTGTCCTCTCTTGATTAACTTCAAGCTTGCTTTTCTTTTCTTTGTTTGTTTCTATATCCAGTGGTGACATCTCAGTTGTAGCTTTCACGATTAATTGTCACTGTTGTGTTTTCATTATCATAAACACCCAGGACAGAGAAGCCCTTTAATGAATAATTTCCTAAGGGTTACTTGTACATGTTACTTGTCTTCCTATCCTGAGCTTTGCAGGTTTTACAAAGAAGCTATTTAAAACTTTGCACAGTGAAAAAAAAATTCTTCACATTCTTCCCATATTCCTATCACATACACATTAACACACAATCTGCATGGAGTATTACTCTGGTATTCAGATCCACTGCTTCCAAGTAAATAATGATTTAACTACTGTGCAAAATTCTTTAAAATAGCAGGATTTCATCCATTCCCTTGAGCCAACCTACATTTTCAGTCATATAAATTGTTGGTTTGATATAATTATGCAATTGTTTTTAATAATTTATTGAATAACATAATTATCCATCTTGTGGTATAGTAGTACGCCTTCTAAGTTCCCAGTTATCTTCTTGGTTAGGTATTTATTGTGGGCAATAGTGGATTAGCTATAAAGATCTCTGCTGGAAATTACTTTATAAAGACAAATCTTCATTTACTTCCCATCTCTTTTTCAAGTGCTTTCCACCTCAGATTGACATTGAGCATTTATCTTTCAGTGTGTAGGCTCTCAGATGTACACTGTAAGCTTTCCATTACATAAGTGTGTGGCAGTGATTGCAAAGATAAATAACAGGTCCTGGAATGGAGCTTGCCTAGGGAACCCATAATTATATGCACGATTTAATTTCTAGCTCCCTCTTTCATGGTGCTTTAGACCCCTCTACCTATTTCACTACAGGATGAATATAAAATGAATGTGACAAGTCTGCAAGGCTCTTGGGTATCAGCTCCCACATTCCACTTGGTGTTGAGGGCAGAAATCAACACCTGAACCCCTCCTATCCAGCATTATGGACAAAGCACGGTTGACCATAGATGCACTCAGTGATATTTTCAAGGATTCTAAAAGAGTAACAAACCAAGAAATAGTGTTAGAAGGCAACAAAGTTGGAGAAGATAGTTTTTCCTTGTAATTTTTCGGTTGAAACTGAAGCTACACATTCTTTATTGTTGCATAAAATGTTAAGAGGTTTTGAAAGACTGAGACTGTAAGAACTGTAATAAGCTACTAAATGTTGTTCTAGAAAAACAGAACAAAAATTTTTTATGCTCACTTTTCCAAATGGAAAGAATAAAGAGAAACAAATTTGAAGGGAAAAATGTAAAACTAATAAATATACAGCTAAATAAGGAAATTGATTGGTGCACCATGGCACTCTGATGACTATTTTTATTTTTGGTAGAAAAATGGGTATGTGTAGGAAAAAAATCCTTTATTTTTTAATCGTTCATTCATTAATTCATGAAAATTTTGGATGTCAGGTTGGGAAGAACCACAGTGGGTCAGCTGGTCCAACCTCCCAGCTCAAGCAGGGTCATCCTAGAGCACATGGCACAGGACTATGTCCAGATGGTTCTTGAATATGAGAGAGAGTCCACAACCTCCCTGGGCAACCTGTTCCAGTTCAGCTGGAACTTTCTGTGCATCACTTTCTGCCCATTGCCTCTTGTCCTATTGCTGGGCACCACCCATTCATCATTCACTGAAGCTAACAGACATATTTGGCTATGCTGATTAATGAAATGGTTTATATCTAAGGAAATAGATATGAAGGGCTTTATAATCAGTGTACTTTGAATCTAGAAAAAAGCAAATAAAACCAGGAAAGAGAAAAACTAAGTTAGACCTGCCACTGATTTTTCTACACATTTTCTGCAGTCCTCCCTTTAGTTGCCCTTTTTGTTTGGTTGGGCATTTCACTAGCATTTTGCAAAAAGATTGAAAATAATTGAAAATATCGGTATCAAATTCTTATGTTTTGTGGTGACTGTTGAAACAGAGAGAGAGGAAATTTTCACAACACCAACTATTTTTTACTTTTAACACTCTTTGCAAACACAGGAACATGTTTATTGTTTCCAGAATGCATGGGCCTTTCAAAAGTATAGTTTTCATAGTTTAAGGTTAGGAAACTTATTTTTAAAAAAAAAGAAAAAGAAAAAAAAAAGAAAGGCAAGAAAAAAAAAGAAAATTCTCCCTTTCATTCTAGAGAGAGCTTCTCTGGATATCCCCCCTGAAACAGAATATATTGAGAAAGGAGAAATATGTGGATACAGACAAGGTTTAAAATAGGAAAACTATTAAAGCAAATAATATTTTTCATCAAACAAAATTTCCTATATTGAATTATAGTTGTGTGAGGACTCATAGCAATGTGTTACCAAGAAAGAATTCTTTAGTTTGGAAACATAAAAAACAAAATTAAATGTTGGGTGGCACAGGGATTTTCTAGGAATTATTTTTATGCCAAAGGAAGTGGAAGAGAATCATGTGCTATGTATATAAAAAGAATTTCTGAAACATTCAGGGGACTGGGTAGTTCTTTTTCTTTAATTTATACAATTTCATTGTTCTACCTGCAGCTTTGAACACAGTAGTTATATGCAATCCTTATCTAGGACAGCAATTAAAACACCTCTCCTCATCACGTAATTATATCTCTGGAGATAATTATGAATTCCATACTTACATTTTTAACCTTGAATATAATCTCCTGGTTCATGCATCTCAGTTTGCATAAAGTTCAAGCTGAAATAATTGTATCCTTGAAAGTGAGTAGCAGGAGTGATAGTGCCTGAATAAAATGTCCATAATATCTTAGACAAAGTGAGTAAAGAAAAAATAGTAGTACAAAATGCAAAATTACTTTTCTACCTATTGTTACTTTTGTAATCTAAGCAACAAATGCCTAGAGACATAAGTAGCTAAGATATTCTGCTTCTTCTATACAAAGTTGACTTATTTGATGGAAATCATTAAAGGGATAGAACATACCAGGGGACTTATGTTTTATTGATTACAATTCACTATATATAATCCACTGCAGTTTGAAATGACAACTGAACTTCTTAAGTGCAGAGATCAGATTATATACGACCTGTATTCTATCACAGAAATTACTTTTACAATGACACCTAATGAAGACAATATTCTACAGTTTATTTATGCAATTTACTATTGGCTGTGGAGATAATTTAGGTTGAAAGGATTGCTTTTTTGGTTGAAAAGATTTTGCTTAAAATCTTTTCAAGAGTTTGAAAATAGAAGGCAGATAACCGTCTGAAAAAGTGCTGTTCTAAATTTTATCAAACAAAATAATAGGGGAAAAAATAGGGGAAAAAATTTGTAACCATTATAACTTTCTCCGACACCAGACCCTGCTCCTTATCTTGGCAGTTTCCCTTGCCTCACCAACTATTTGGTTCAGCAAGCTGCATAATACTTTCTCCCCTTGCTCCTTCTGGTTTTCCCCAGATCAGTGCAGTAAGCAGTGCTACCCAGGCAAACATTCCCATAGTGAACTACATGCTCTGAGGAGCCAGAAAAGAGAGCACAAAGAAGATGTAGGAAAAGGGTGGAGGTTATGGCTGGTCAGAAGCAAGGTGACAAATTGCACCTTGCCTATTAAACTACATTTAAAAGAGCAAATTAGATTCTATAAATATACAAGGTGGGAAGTATTTGTAATTTTTTTCCAGGCTTTTAAAATGTTTTTGCAAAAATTCTTTTAAAAGTCCTTTTCAGAGAAATAAAGTAACCTCCAGGCGACATTTAGTATTGTGATTAAAAGCCAAATCCCCTACTAAACCATGTCCCCAGGTGCCACATCTACACATATTTTAAATACCTCCAGGGAAGGTGACTCACTTCCCTGGGCAGAACATTCCAGTGCAAATTGAGGTAAGTTCCTCTTGATATTTAGCAGAAGGTGCCCACCTGGTACAACCTCCTTTGAGGTCATTGTAGAGAGTGACAAGTTCTCCCAGAGCCTCCTTTTCTGCAAACACCCCCAGCTCCCTCAGCCTCTTCTCACCATTTAGGAACTACCTATGGCCAGTGGCAGCAATGATTTAAACTATAGCAGACTTTAAAGAGGTTATTTGTATCTATTTACTAAAGAAAGCTAAAATTAGTAAATTTTTCAAACAAATAAATAAATTGAAATTCATTGGCACTTCTGACAGTACTGGAAGCATCTCTGTCAAAGTGCACCTCTAGATCTTGTGATGCCTTCTGAGTAACAGCAGCAGACAGTGGACAAGTGGGAGTGATATAGAGTAAGAATTCAAAGTATTAAATGCTGTAACCCACAGAACTGAACTTTCCAAATTTTCCCATAAAGAATAATGTTTTACTTAAATATACATTCACACAGTAACCAGGTGTTTTCCTGAATGGTACCAGGAAATGGGACCAGATTTGTTTGTTTGGTTGGTTTGGTTTTGGTTTTGGTTTTGTCTGTTTGTCTTGGGTTTTTGGTTTTTTGCTTTTTTGCTTCATGGATACAGGAACATGGGGTTTATAAGGAGTAAATATTATTTATTAAGAGAGGTTAATATATTTCCCTTATTTAAGCATAAAACAGAAGAATTTAAATAGTCAGTTTCAAGAGACTTCTGTTTGAACCTGCTTCTTTTGGTATCTGCAGACATCTGTCAGGGAGTTAGCTTCTATAGCTAACACCAATTACAAGTCTTCATTGTACAGAGCCTTTTTTAGCTAGAAGATGTGGTCAGATAAGTTCTGATGCATACCTGGATAGGCTGATTATGGCAGGCAATTGGCTGATTATGTGTACACTTCAGTGCAGTAGCTACCATTAGTTACTGCTGGTGATCATTATCAGATCACAGAGGACATGGGATGGATGTGAGTGAGTAGCTCTGGCATCCTCAGGGGATGAAGTGCAGTGCCTGACTGTGTGCAGCGAGACAAGAATAAGATATCGCTAGAGAACAAATCATCTCCCAGAGCGGCACATACCCCTGAGCAATGCAATATTTTCCCTCTCCTTCACTGGCCTTGATTTAAGGTTCTTATAAAATGACAGAATTTGCAGATCTATTTTAATAAAAACCCTATTAAAACTTAAATGAGTGTTGGCAAATTATTTTTGCTGTGATTCAAATAATTTTAAAATTGGATATAGGTACCTGAGTAATACTCATTATGAGAGTCTGAGAGTCTGTATCATTTATAGTTGGAAAGAGTTTTTACAGTAATATTTAATGAAGGATATATGCAAAGTTTTAAAAAACTTTTCCTAAGTATATTATGCACTCATTTTTGCACCTTTTTCTCTTTAAATTCACTAAAACACCCAAGATTATTTTGACACCATCAGGTCTGAAAGTAAAAACACTTCTTTTTGTTACAGAAAAAAGAAAAAGATAATCAATGTGATAAAAGGAACTGTCACATCTGATTTCTTTAGAAATGCAAGGATAATAGCTCCTAGCTGTCGTGTTTGCCAATGTTCTGACAACCCATGAAACAGGAGGAAATCAGTGTTTGGCCCAAACTGTGAACCAAACTTCTGGACCATGGGATCAGGGCATCCAGCAATGTGCTTTGGCACCTCTTTAAGGACCTTGTCTGAGCATGCCAGACTCATTTTCCAATATTATCGGATTTTCTTTCTGTGGCAGATATCTAATAATTTTAGTTTTCATTATAGGTTTCTGAGAGTTTTTAATTTTTATTTTTCTTTTTATGAAAGAATTTTTTTTCCCAGTCAAAATCTGTGAGTAGATATCCCCTTAAGTGGAACACGAACAATAGGCACAATAGGTGGCTGGCTCCCTCTTTTTCCTAAAATTGCTATTCAGCCCTGCTCTGGAAAGTAACTGTCGACATACTATGGATTATTTTCAAATTATAATAACATCTGCTTCTGATCCTATTCTTCTTTCTTTTAAATAGTGTATTCATCTTAGTGAGGTCTCCCAAAAGTTTTTACTAAGATAGCAGTGAGACTGAGCACCCCTTTTTAATCTCTCTAGTAAGGCAAAATTGCAGTGGCATCACAAGGATCAATATCTTGTTGATCTAAATGGATATTATTTTTCCATTCTTTTTATTCATTGACAAAAACCCAACCATTCACTCAGCTCCACTTTCTACAGTAGTGTAAATTTGTGCAAATGTTTAATACATAGCAGTTTCATGTCATTTTAACTTGCACACATTCCATATCCTCAATTAATGGTCAGGTGATGTTAGGAATTTTAGATTAAGATAAACAATCTGCAGCTTCCCAATCCAAATAAATAGTATTACTTCTTTGACAACTGGTTTATTATTCTGGCACTTCACTGACTCCTGAATACATTATGCGTGCCCTTAAAAAGGAACAGAAAACTCTCTATTTCACAGTTTCTGACTCTGAATCGAGCATACAAATTTTACATGACAACTCCTCCTAGGCCAATTAATTTTTCCAAGCTATTTACTTGGATGAATATTTACCAAGTTGGCAGAGAAAACATTTAATATGGATGGGTTTGACCACAATATCTCAACTTTTGCAGATTGTTTTACTTAAAATACTATGAAATTCAAATGTCCTCTACTTAAACTTGTACGCAAGCTCTCTCAAAATCCAGCTAGCAACTATTAATCAAAAACTGTTCAGCTTTTAAAAAAAATTGAGCATTGTATTTAGGTGCGAGTGTACCTTTATGATCCAGGTCTAGATTTGGGCTAAAGCTGAGCTTTTCTGAACTTGAGCTTCTCTGAGGGTAATTAAGGCACTAATGCAAAAAGATGTGATTTAAAAACATTCACCTGACTGCTGCTAGAGTGAGTCGCACATGGGAAAATGCCTTATATGCCCTGTCATGCTTAGGGGTCAATCCCACATGATGGAGAGAATATCCCACTGTCAAGTCTGTCTCTTTGAAACCATTTTACCATTCATGAAATGCTTCAGAAGAGGATGAGGAGGCTGCAGTGCATGATGCTGCACTGAAGGGGGACAAACAATCACTGGACCCCTTGTTTTGCTCTCAGCTGAGTTCTGTGTCCTGCTTTTGATACTTTGTCCTACCCTGAATGTAAAACCCAGACCCTACTTGTTTTGGGAAGTAGGGCACTTGGTTGGGAGCTGGAAGATCTGTGTTTTGGTTTCACTGAAATTTCTAAACCTGGCAAACCAGTGTAAAATTATAAATGCTTATTGGAGAGCCTGAACCCAGTACTGCACCTTCCATTAACACACCTTAGCCAGCAGATATCCAGTAATCATCCTCTTGATATTTTTCTTTCTCTGGCTATAAAACAGCTGAAAGCAGCTAGACCACTTTTCTGCACCACAGCATAACAGCTGGACTGGAAGGTGCAGTAATGCACCTGAACCATTCCTGATGCCTTCCCCTCACAGCAATGCTTAAGGAACTTGCTGGTGGCATGTGAAAACACACAAACTTTACTTATAGGCTGAAACTGCCTCTGGCTCTCCTGTTGCTTAAATGTTTTTCTCAACCATGATTAACAGACAAGAATGATTTCTCACTCATTCAGGGAGCAACCAGTTCTACGAGTATCAAAAATCTCTTGCCTTTCCTCCCTGAGGTTTGAAAGCAGGGACAACTTCAACTCTCAGCTTTTGCTCAGTATTTCTTGCAGGTTAGCCTCCTTGGCTGTGCATATGCTGGTTTAAGGTGCTGCTCAGTATGTTGGTTAGTATCATGCCTCTCTCAAGGTTTGGATTCTACTCTTTAGCAAGTGCAGATGGAGACACACACAGATAAAAAAAAGAAAGAAAAAAAAAAGAAATCTAAGAAACTTTAATTTTGGCTCTGCCTAAAGTTTTTAGTGTGGGGATGTAAGTTTGATCCCTTCCTTTCCCATATCTCATTTGCTTCAACTAATGTTAATGGAAACTTAGATAACCTTGAAACAAAAAATGCTTTTGCCAAACAAATTCTAACAGCCACAACATTTCAATCTCTGGTAGCACTCAGATCTCCAGGTGAGGTGCAATGATTATAGAGCTACTCTGATGTCCAAGAAGTAAACATTTAATAGTGCAATTGCTGCACTACTTGCCTTCACTTTCTGGTTTCACTCACACTGGAGGCTGTAGAGGATTCACTTTCCCTACTGGTAGAAAACCACGAGGATGGCTTGCCTACATATCCTACCTGTATTTTGGAGGTTTTCTGGTAGTAGAAATGGAAAATATATACTAGGGTATAAAATGAAGCTAAGAAGTTAAGAACTGTTTTTCAAGTTTCAGTTACATTAAGCTTACTCTCTGAAAACTGGCATGATCTTTTTACTTTTTTACAAGCTAATTAGGAACATTTATTGAAAAAATTTGCTTTATCCAGCAAGATGATGCTGTAGTGTGATGATAAGTGGTAAGAAATGAAAAGAAAGTCATTACCTAAGTGATTTAATAAGAAATTATATGATTCTTTGAATAAATTGATATTCATTAAAGTGGTGAATTATTCAGTGAGCAGCTTTTTACAACTCTGAAGTTTCTTGCAGATCATAAAGTGCTACATAATTAGATAGCAAATAATAACAATAACGGAATAGAATACAACAAATATTCTAAATGAGACTGACATAGGAACAGCAACATTAACTGAATAAGATATATTTAATCGGATTTTATCAGTTGTCTATACTATTCAATTAGTTTTACCATAATTTATTTATTATTAAATGATTTTATAAGTCAATTTTACTCTAGATCTATAGCCCATGCTTCTGCTTTACAGAGAAGCCATTACAGAGTAATGTAAGTAAAAATGTCTCTTTACTATTTCTTCTTCCTTTTCTTTTTGAAAAATAAAGAGTAAATTAAAAAAAATAAATAAAAAATGAACCCAGATAGCAAAAACTTTGTTTATATGAATTTAGAATTGCAGGGTGCAGCAGAGTTCAGGCCTCTGAAAGCTGTGAAACATACGCCTTTGATCTGTGCTGTAAAACACCAATAGCACATATTCAAACCTTTTGTCTTTGGTTTCAGCTGGAGTACCTATACATTTGTCAGTCCATCGGTGACAACACTTATTCCACCAGATGCACAATGAACTAGATAAATCTCACATCTCCCTCCCTTCCTTTTACAAACACACAACCACATACCATGTTTTCAAGTATCATGACCATGGTCATCTCCACCCAAACTGGTCAAAGTCTCACTGCCAGTCCCTTGGTTAGCACAATCTGTAGGACACAGCACTGAAACATGGAACATCAACACTCTCGTACCATGCATAGTTCTTTCTTTTTGTCATCCAGCTGGAAGTCTGGCAGAAAAACATCAGCCTTTTCATAAGCAGGCACAGTCCATCCCTTAAACTGTAATTCAAAAGCACGCCTTTGCAAAGCAGCTCCAAGACCCCCTTCAATCAGCCTTATCAACTAATACAGAAAATAGGGTTATGTATTTTAATGTATTTTAATCCTTACAAAGAAATCTGGACTTTAATTTTTTTATTTTTATTAAACAGATATTTGGGGTCTTTTTGAAGAAATTAATTTCATTGTGGAACAAAGCCAGTATTGGGATTACTCCAATTGTGCAAAAATTGTCTGTGGTGATTTTTTTAAACAAGAAATTGATTTACTTTAGCTATTTTCCTTCTGTAAGGCACTTTTTCTTCACAAAGACCCCTCTTAATTTCCAGAAAAGTACATGGAAAACAGTTTTCAGAGTAGCATCTCTGAGGAACCATTGAAATCAAGCCTCAGTTTTGCACTTAGAAGCCTCTGTGCTACACTGTTTATATGAAAGTACCACCTCAGTTATTGCATGAACATGTCTGGGGCTAAAGGTATGAGCTACAGCAACCTGTGCTGCAGCCATCTGTCCAAATTAAAGTGCAGCTTTGTTCCCTGCACCCCAGGGACAAGAGGGGAAATGCAGACTTATGGAAAAGTGAGCTTGCTTATTGAGTAAAGGAACAGGAATAGATTAACATGGCCACTTGGTCAAGCACTGTTCAGATTTCCAAACCCATCAATCTGCAGGATATTAGGATTTTGACATATTATTTTCTCAATAAATGTGAGGAAAAAGAGAATCTACCCAATTGACTAGATTGTTTGTTGTGATCCATTTACTTGCATCTATTACTCATTGGCTGAAAAGCAGCTGTCTTGATATATAAGTTTTTGGCATAGGTACCTTTAGACCTGACCAGCTGAGCTCTTTCCTAAATTAAAATAAAACAGAAAAATAAACAAGATTAAAGTAAATGTCAATAAGAACCAGTTCATAAATAATCTAATATGTCAGATAAAAAATAGGAAATGAAGAAGATGGCAGAAAATTAATAGATGTGCTAAAAGCAACCTCATATTACCCAGTGCTGAAAAATTTACAGTCATACAGATGCTATAAATTTGTGACAAAACACAGGAATGGAAACAAATGGGAGGTAAGCCAGCAAAGTCAGTGCTGAAATGCTTGTGATATTGGAAAACATTTCTACTAACCAGAGTGCTGTGATAGGTGCAAAAAATTCTAGTGAATTCCACAGAAGTATTAAGTCATGAATACTTGTGTAATTTATATAGATATGAATTTATGGTAAAGGAAATTTTACTTTTTTTAGGAGTTTCACGTTGGGCATTTAATTAAAAACATTTATTTTGGCTTAGATCTCAAGGAAATCAGGATTCTTTTTCCATAGGAGTTCAGGGGTTTTCTGTCTGTCTTATACAGAAATACTTTTGTGTGATTCTTATTTCTGTCAATGAACCAGTGTCAACATGTCAGTCTTCACAGTTAATATGCAGGCTGTAGTGTCCCTGTTACAGTAACATTGGGAGGAGAATAGGCTTTTCAAATGTTTTACTTTGACCTGTCAATCATCTTCTTCACTGAATGCAAGAGACAACTGTCCATGTCCATTTACCGTGCTCAGGGACAGGCTCCTCTTTCTTCTAAATACATGGAAGGTGAAAATTCTGCTCATCTTCAGGTATTCAATTTTTCAGAAATTAGTTTGACAGCCTCAGCAGAAGCTCTGTGTAGGATTCAACCCACCTAACCAAACATCTCCAATGCAGATATCTGAATCTAGATGATTCATCTTAGGTTCCTTTTATAATCAGGGAAAATGAAAATGCAGTGATTCATCTGACATATTTCAGACATCAGCTTCATGCTGTAATCAGTCTCTTCATTGATTATGAAGGGAGTTTAGGTGACATGCCCAGATATAGACATGTACAATGAATCTTACCTTAAATTTCTTGATTCAGGTTTGAAGATTTCTCCTTGTAGGGCACTCAGCAGTCATACTGCCAGCTGGGGTTGACGGAACATATCAGAACAAAACAAAAAGCAAAAACAAAAAGGGGAGTTTAAGCCAGAATGTCTTCTTTATCCTAATCACTGGGTACTCCATATGGTCCTTGAGGGTGCCATATTGTGGGATGACATGCCCATGCATTCACCAGATCTCTAAGTGTTATGTTCTGGTCCAGCAGTCTCTGACACAGATGGTTTAGGAGGATTCCAGTTCCAGCTTAGATCATTACTCCAGCCCTAAAATTCCTACTGATGAGCTGGAACATCTCAGTAAAAAATCAGGCCAGATTATCACATGGCACCTGCTAGTTTAAAATCTGGGAATCTGTGTAGAAAGGAAAGACACAAACTCATCATACAGTTGAAGTTCTGCTTTGCCACGCTAACCTCTCCCAAATCCTGCCTTGTGCATCCTTATGTGCAGCTGTTTGTAGTGGGTTTGGAGGGTGGTTGTTACAGACATGGATATGCACGTACAGGACAGGGTGTTCATGTAGCTTAAACTAGCAGCTGTAGGAATGAAAAAAAGCCAGAGACTTTCTTGGCTTTGTCATAGACTTCTCAGGAGTGCCAGAGAGGAGGTGTACTCTCAACTTGCTAGACTGCTGTGAAATATGAGCTACCATGTCTTCTCTTGACGAAAATTATGGAGTTTCCTGGGTCTGCATTTGTCTGCCTGTAGAATTGTTAAAAGCAATCAGCCTTAAGGCACTTCTCTCAGTGTTTTTCTTTATGTTTATAAAATTCTTGAAGATATTTGGAAATAAGAAAATCATTTAAAAAAAGACGGAAGGTTTTTTCCTGTTTTTTTCTTCCTAGCTATATTAAAATAGAACTACGCATGGAGTTGCTATATGTGTAAGATTTACAAAACCACCAAACACAATAAATCTCCTGCTGTACATCAAACTCTTTGAAATCGGAGAAAGAATATATAATAACAGCTTTAAAATGAACTGTCTGATAGAGCAGTTCAGCTGTACAGTCTGCTTAGTCTGAATTTCACATCTGTGTGAACATACTTTAACCATTTTAATCGCAATCAATTGCTGACTGAGAGTGTATATGTTCTCATAAATTTGCCAGTCTCTCTCCCACATGAGGAATGTGTGACACTAATGCTTTAAGGTACTTCTTGTAAAAGCTGTACAAGAAGAGGATCAAAATAAGAAACCTCTGCTGATTTAAATGTCACATTCTTGGCACAGGTTAAATACCCATAAAAATTTACAGTCAAGATTAAAAGATGAGACTTCAGATAGTACTCAAGAAAATGACCTTTTGGTTCTTAAGTATGAGGACTAGCTTAGAAATGGCATAATACCAGCTCTATGAGAACTGGATTTTCTGACTTGATAAATGAAGCTTTTTGTTCTGCATGATCTTTTATTTTTTTGGCCTCATTTTTATCTCCACTTGACACTGTTCAGCAAATTGAAGTGAAAGAAAGCCAGCATACTTTTTAAATACTTTGGAATATCACATAAATAAGGGAAATGAAGGTGGAACAGACATATTTCTGTTATATTGTGAGCCATACCAATAAAATTTAGGCAAGTCCAAGGGATCTATATTGGACTGCGAGAATCTGCAGACTCTCAGCAATTAAAACCCTGGAACTAGAATTTACAGACCATCTTCTCAACAGCACAGCACAGCAAGTACACAGTGGTATATAGAGATGAAACGGATAAGTAAAGTAGTTTTTTATTTTGCTGAATCTGGGTGGGTAAGAAAGTGCATTAAATACAAAGAAATGAAAGGCTAACTGCCTTTCCTTTGAATGTCTCTGAAAACAGCTTGGATTGGCAGTTAATAAACTATTGCATTTGTAAGAATTAAACATACAGAAATATTTCTAACATTAGAAAACCTATTGATTTTAACACACAAATGTGAGTTTATCTCTATTTTGAACAGAAATACAGTTTTTAAAGCTAAAAACTCATCATGTTCTGCACTCCAATTTTATAAGCAAAAAATGCATCTGTTCCATTGACCTGATGATCAACAGAAACACTAATTATCATGATGTATTAAAAATTATAATGTAGGAAGCTGGGATGATAAAACTTCCTGCAATAAGGTTCTAGCTACTTACTTGGCTCATTTATAATTGTATATCGTTTACAGTGATCTAGAATCAGAAGAGAAGAAAAAAAAAATTTTAATTTTTTCCTGAGGAAAAAAACTGGAAAAGCGGCAACATTCCTACTAACTTGTTCCAGCTTTTAAATAAAAGTTGCAAATTTCAACTTTTTGTTATTTTGTGGCATTTCTTTATGGAATTATTTTTAAAAAATATTAACAGCAGCTATTCTGGTTATAATCAGATTAAAACATCACTCCATATCCTAGTTCTTAAATGTCACAGCTTCTGGTTTTTGGTATTCTGAGGGGGAAAAGGAGGTCTGAGGGAGGATCATTGCTGACTGACAGTAGTTCCCCACTACTGCAGGTAGCATGGATGTGGGCTGAGAGTACAGGTGGTTGTAGGGGACCTTGGGAGCTAACAGTGACTTCTGGAGTACCTTGCTGGCTGGCTGCCTCCTCCAGCCAGGCTGCAGTGTAAGCAGCAGATTGCAGGCCAGCACAGGATGCTGCAGTTGCAGGATGTGCTTCCAGCATATAAGCCATATTTCACCTGCTTAAGTGCCATATGCAACTCCATAGCCACAAACTGGCTATTTTGCCTTAGACACAGAAGTCAACCATAACTAAACACACACAGTTTCCAAGAGTAAAATTTAGCTCAAAGCAACTATCAAAAAAAGTATCTCTTTGATCCAAGGCTGAATGACATTTTGACATTGTAATGATGTGAAGCACGCCTTCAAAGACCTTCATCCATAACATAAGCAAATCAACCTCCAATCTTGTATGTAGTGGTCTTTTACATCAGTGCAGTTCCTGAAGAACTACCTCTTTGTATATAAATAGCATGGCTCTGTGTTCATTAGACTGAATATTCTTCTTAAGTGTAGCAAACCAAACCATCACTCCAGGTCATATATCCTTTTGTATTAAGTGAAATCAATTTGTTCCTCTCTCTGAATAAATGTTATTGTGATAGTTTATACATTGGGCAATAGGACAGAAATTGTGTCCTTTCCACCAGCTTTCTTGTAGCTCATTCCAGAGGCTGGCAAAAGATACTTGGTACTCCATTTTCATCTCCAAAAATACTATGTCCAATATGTTCAGCCTAGAAAAGAGAAGGCTTTGGAGTGACCCAATTGCAACCTTTCAATATCTGAAAGAAACTTACAGGAAAGATGGAGAGAGCCTATTTACAAGAGCATGTGTTGACAGGGCAATGAAGAATGGATTCAAATTGAAGGACAGTAGGTTTAGATTCAATATTAGGGAAATATTCTAAGGGTGGTAGGGTACTGGACCATGTTGTCCAGGGAATTGGTGTGTGCCCCATCTCTGGAGGTGTTCAAGGTCAGGCCGAACGGGGCTTTGAGCAGGCTGGTCAAGTGGAAGGTGTCCCTGCCCAAGGCAGAGAAGGTGGAACTGCATCTAGATCTTCTAGGTCCCCTTCTAACCCAAACCACTCTGTGATTCTATGATTCTATGATTCTATGATTCTATGATTCTATGATTCTATGATTGATTCTATGATTCTATGATGCATTCTATGAGTATCTTGAATCTGGACTTCAGTGATAAGCATAATGCTTCAGTGCTCCTCTGTAAATATTTTTTTTTATTTTGAGAGGAAAGGTGTTATGTTTGTTGTAATTATTAGTTATTCATTTAATATTCATTGAGAACTATAAAATACAGGGAAGAAGGCAAAAGGAAATTTTGAGACAGATGTTTCTAACATTCATGCTGCATTATTGATACTTTATTTTATCAGTGTTGATAAATTATTTCAGTGAGTTGGTTGTTCAGGTCATCATTTTTATAAATGACGGCAGAGTGAAGGAGTTTTAAAGTGTTTGTAAACCAAGAAAGCTGAAATGAACTTCACATAAGCAGGCATGATGAGTGTGACTCATTTCACTTTATAGTCAGTGAGGAGATATAGGGATATTTAAGGAATAATTCATTTCATCCTAAGATGAACACCTGAAATAGTCCAGATAAACTGTTTTCTAAATGTACTTACCGTTCTCCATTGCCTACAGTTGAGAATTTGATGATTAATTCTAGTTTAGTGTCTACTGTGTAGGTGGTCAAAGCTACATAAGTCTGCTCCCTTTGACTTGACTCTCTGTAAAGCAGAACATTACAGCAGGCATGGATATGCCAGGCTCATTTTTTGATTAGAACAGGCAGCTGACTCTCACTTCAGGAGAGTTGTAAGTCTACAGAAGGAAGGGGATTTGCTGAACTTTGACATATGTAAAAGCTAATCAGCTTACTAAAGCTTCATTTTACTTCTCTTTTCTTTACTGGTTTTCCTACTCCTCATCCATAAGACTCCACAGCACAGTACCAAGGTGTGTTCATTAACTTGTTGGGGTCCATGTTTTGACTGAGAAGTTTTATTTTGTAAGAAAATCTACTTGCTAATCTGAATAGGTATCAATTTAAATATGTATTTAATTGCTTAAACCCCTTAATTACTTAGGTCATTGTACTGTCAACTGAGAGAATGTAGACAATGGAACAACTGCTAGCAGTCACTTAGGCAACAAAGGGCTTGCAGAATTAGACCTAGCTTTCAGAGACTAATTAAACCTTTTTTTTCGTCTTGAGCTCAATATAAAAATGTTGTTCTTGTAACTTATTTCACTTATCTTCAAGAAACAAAATGCTGGTTCCCAACACAAGGCTGCATAGAGATGCCAAATGAATGTAATAATTCTATTATTGCAATGAGCAATGCTGAAAGGTTGAGTCTCTTTTCACTGGTGTGTGTCAGTAACTGTACTCTGAGGAGTGATGGTGCTGCACCATGGATATAAGTGTGTTTTGGGACACAGGATACCAAGGAGAAAAAGGCATGCCCTTAACAGGCCCCACTGACTCATGTAGCTGAACCAACACCAAAGGGAAGTGGAGATTTATTTCTTTTTATGAGAAATCATTTGTTTCCCAGTCTCTTAATACTGGATATTCAACATCAGGCTGCAGCTCAGCTCCTTCTAGCAGTCTCCCCTGCTCAAGGAAAGCTCAGAATCAAGGCAGAATGGGGCTGCAGGAAGCTAAACAAATTAGGCAGGAATAAATTAAACAGCTCCTATTTGTGTCAGAAACTGGACAAATTCTTTGTCATCTAGAAAAATTCACTGCTAGCCAAGGTTAGCACCGAGGAACAGAAACTCTCTTACCACAGACATAGCAATGGGTCAAAAACGAAAGGGAATTCTCTATCTATTTCAGAATGTAGAAGCTTTCCCTGTTTATACTTGAGTTTGTTTCCTCACTAAAGGCAGGACAGGGTTGCTAACTTGCCATCCTCTTGTCCTGCTATGTACAGGATTAGTTACAGCCCCACCCTCTCATGATTCGTTACAACCCCACTAAAAAGAGATCGCTCTGTCAGGTAGAAAGCCCAAATACATCTCACAAAGAGCCAACAGGGAGAAAGCATTATGCCAAAAGAGACACTTAAAAGCCATACTCTGCACATAACAAATGAGACACAGGCTCTGTGAAATGTAAAGGGGAAAAATTCAAAATACTTCAGAGCAGAGCAGGCTCCAAGTGGTTTGAACTTTATGCATACTCTTTTAATCAAGACACACTGGGACATTATGCACAGAATAATTGATGGATCACTAATACTCTTGGGTGCTATAAGGCTAAATTCTTCACTAACCCCCTCATAAACAACATTCACATTGAATAGCACTGTGAAAGCCAAAAGCTGGGTCAGCTAACACAATCTTTTGAAGATTTAATGAGAAATTTCCATGTATATCTCTAAGGATATAACAGTGCATCTGAAGAAGAAAAACCCAGGCAAGAAAAATGTGACACCTGGTCAAATTTTGTATAACAGGAGCTGTTTTACAGATTTGACTCATACTCCAAATGGTCATTCATACAGTAAGAATTATTGCTCTGTAAGATTTTCGCAAAAACAACTTATCCTCCTTTGAAAAACTGCATTCTTCCTAGAAGGGCATAATATATATATCACCCTGAGCTCAGTTCCTGTAGTAATGTATGAAATTCTATAGATCAAAAACCCAGTTTAAGGGCCAGCACTATACTGTATGTTTAAAATCAAGATCTCAGATGAGCTGTGTATGCAATAGAAGAGTAAATAGAATATTTTCAGTCATCCTAAGCATTCACTTCTTCTCTTTTTCTCTTCAAGTAAACAGCATGTATAGAGTATTTTCCAATCTATCAACCCTCTAAGAAACCTTCCATCCAGCTATCAAGAAAGAACCTTTAAAAGTCCTCATTCATTTTCTTGTCACCAAAACTAGAGTACCTTCTTGAAATTTACTGATGCTGTAAGCTCAAGAGCCATCATTGAGACAAAGGAGAATTCAGCTGTAATACAAGATGTGACTGCAACAGGGACTTCACTAACAGTGTTGTCCTGAAATCCAGCAGTGCAAAGCCTTGCTCTTATGGGACAAAGAGTCCTGCTTCAGAGTCAGAGTTCTTCAGAAGAAAAATAACCCAAAACACTGAAAACTTAGGGATTTAGTTTTACCAATGAAAGTTATGGGCTATGTTACAAATTAATTTAAAAAAAAATCTCAAAGCAACAGAAAAAAGTAGGCAAAGCTGTGATTTTTTTTATTTGGCTATTCTAAATTTTTCCTCAAATCCTTAGAGTGTCTTTTTTTTCCTTCTTCATTTTTCACCTTTTATACTGGACCTTTCTATTCATACGCACCTTAAAAATATATTCTACCCAGAAGATTCAACAGCCCAAAATAAGAACCAGTAAACTCACTTTCAGTTCAGTGATATGGGTAGAAAAATCTTTTACTTTCATATCTAAGGCATGTCTATAAAATATCAATACCCAATATTTTGGACAGATTTAAAAAATACCTATTATATGAAAACTACTTTTAAATTATATTTATTTTAAGCAAATTGTTACTTTTCCTATAAACTAGGAGTGTAAAAAAAGTTCTGATGTTAGAGAAATAATAAGCCATGGATTATGGAGAGCACTGTGTGAGTTTGCCTAGAATATTGATCATGTGGCCAGTGTTGCTATTTTATAGTCTGCAGACTCAATAAACCTGCTTGAGGGCTGCTAGGTACAAAAATATCACTCCTAACTCAGGAAGTCCTCCTGCACTGGCTGGAAGGAGGACACACAGCGCTGTGTGCTTGCTCTGCCTTGTTACTCTTCCCTAGGCATTTGTTATGGGCTCTTGTCAGACAGTAGCCTTGAGGGTTCAGGGGTCCTTTGATCTGACCAAAAAGAGACCACAGTCTCACATTTCTCACTCCAGGCTCTGTCAAGCACACAGAAGAGTGCTGCACTGAACCTTCCCCCTATCTGCTGTTTTGCAGGGTCTGAAAAGATAAAAACACCACAACTGACCGCTGGCTTCGTGGTGGTGTCTGAGTAGCTGCAGCCAAAATGTTTTATGAGAAAAGGACTGCGTTTGCAAAAGAGGTGATCTGGAGAACTCCAAGAAAAGACAGATTTTATGTGGCTACCATGCAGTTCTAGGATTGAAATTCTGAGAAACATAAATACTGCTTTCCTGTTAAAAGTAAACTTTTCTTAAGAAATTTCCGGAACTTTAAGTACCTTCAGTAAGAAATACAAATTTTTTAAAAGGATACTTTTCCACCATATAGATAATTTTCATATTTACTTATCAAACTAGATAGTCAAGAGACCTTTTTAATGACACTGTCACAGGAATTCGTCATACTCATTATCATGCAATTTTTCAGTCACAGAACATTATTGGCTGTAAAAGTGTCTATTCAATCTGTGTTGATATGCACACACATTTGTTATGAAGCCAGATTTGAGCAAACAGCCTACCAGCATAATTGAGATATTGCAGGAAAGAAAATAATTCAATATACTACTCCTGTGAGAGTTTCTGTGATGTGAAAAGAGCAATCCCATTCATGATGTGCCATTGGCCATGACTGATAGCAGATTTCTTGAAGTACATTTTCTAATATCTGATAGCTTTAGAAAGTGCAATAGGAAGAGCATTACCAGTAGGGCAAGGGAGTTGGTCCTGCACTTCTGCTCAGCCCTAGGAGGCCACATCTGGAGTGTTGTGTCCAGTTTTGGGCTCCTCAGTACAAAAAGAGACATGAGGTTCCAGGAGTGGGTCCAGCAAAAGACAACAGAGATTATTAGGGGACTGGAGTGTCTCTCTTATGAGAGGAGACTGAGGGAGCTGGGCTTGTTCAGCCTCAAAAGGCTGAACAAGGCCTCATCAAGCCTCAGAAGACCTCACCAATGTCTATCAGTATCTGAAGGCAGGGTGCCAAGAGGAAGGAGCCAGGCTCTTCTCAGCAGTGCCCAGCAACAGGACAAGAGGCAATGGGCAGAAACTAATGCACAGGAAGTTCCACCTGAAGATGAGGAAGAACATCTTTACTGTGTGAGTGGCTGAGCACTGGAACACATTGCCCAGAGAGGCTGTGGAGTCTCCCTCACTGGAGATATTCAGAAACTGGATGCAAACCTATGCCACATGTCACATTGCAGCTGACAGGAAGCTGCCCCCTAAACACAACCAGCCTAGAAGAAAACTAGTCCCCAGATAAGGAGGAGATAGGTTGTATTCAAACTCAAGCAAAGACCTGAGCCAACCCTGTTCAAGATTAGATGCAGGTACAGCACTGGCCAGAGGTCTGGGCAGAGAGAGATTCCACACAGTCAGCTGTCAGGGCCTGGGAAATCCAAACCCTGCTCTAAAGGGAGTCTGAACAATAAACATGCTGTTTGTCTCATGACCAAGGGGACTGGAGTCATGATTCCAGTCTCCCTCCCACGACCGCTCGTAACAGCCACGTGCTGTGGTCTGACTCCGCCTGAGCAGGGAGGTTGGACCAGCTGACCCACTGTGGTCCTTTCCAGCCTGACCCATTCTGTGATTCTCTTCTTCTATCACAACAAATAAACCCCCAAAATACAGTTTAGGACTGGATCCTGAATCAAAACTCTGCCTTTATTTCACAATTGAAGGCTCTTTTGAAACTTTGTGTTCTTTTTGCCTTCCAACACACCCCAATCCACTGGACACCCATACTTGTTCATTGCAGAGGGTGACCTTTAACTGCATCCCATTCTCTTCTGAAACCTGTTTCATATTTCCAGTTTTAGATCAGAAGTAAAGAAGTCATTCACACATTCTTTGTCATATTTGGAACACTGACTCCTACAGTTTTTGTTCCAGAAGTTCTCTTCTCAGAAATTTCTGGGCAGTTGTACTGAATTGTTTTTCTGTGCTTCAGTCTTAGCATGCCTCTGCTTCCTTTCACAAGGCCGCTCTACTTCAATAGATTTCTAATTATTACTTTAAAATTTGTGTGTTTCTCTGAATAACAGTAGATGAATCGTTATGGAAATCTAACTTACATCGTGAACTATTTTTAGTATAGTGAGGATTAAAAGAGCAAAAAAAACCACAACACTTAATTTTCACAGTAAAAATTGCTGTAAGTCTTGAAAATGACATAGCATAGTAATGATTACAAGAAAAATTATAAATTACATTAATTTTACTGATATTCACTTTACAGATTTTAATTGTGAGGCTTCCTCTCTTCTGCAGTGAAGAAAGAAGGCTATAGTTCTACATGATTGTTTATTAGTACCTGATCCAAATTGATTTCACATAATCATAGCAGGATAAAAATGAAAATGCATGTTTTACAATGAGCCATACACACACATACACATGCATACCTAACATTAATAGCAGAAGATAATTAATATTTCTAATTGCTAGCATAAGAATGCAAGTAGCCTGAAATTTTTCTTTACCCGTAAGTGAGCTGTCATGCCATTATGCGGTACAATATATTATCATCATCAAATAACTTCCTGTTCCATTAAATAATTACAGAGCACAAAATGTTTTGCAACAAGACAATGCTTGTCAGTTGATGGGTTGCTTTTTGACACGATCCAGCTGTATGTTAAACAAATGCAAACCTGTTAGTAGCAAGACTCCCCAATCAAGCAGTATCTGTCAATTACAGTAGCAGTTGTTTTTAACTGACTGTGTTTCCTGAATATCAAATATTAGCAGGGAAAGGGATAGAAAGGATTCCTGTGCATACTGCACAGGAATCACTGTCCATCACAGTAATTCATTTCCCAGTGATTCTGTATAAAACTGGTCTGCCAGTTTTCACAAATTATTCGTATGAGTTGCAACATGGTGCTTGGCTAAGTCATTATTTAGAATTTTTTTTTTTAATTGATATTTCTTAAAGATATTCTATTTTCCTGCTTATCTTCTCCCTCATATGCGCTGAAAACACACAGGTCACCACAGGTTACTGTGATGTGAGAAAATGAAGGAAAACTTTTCTTGGTTTCAGATGTTTGGGATAAACAACTATCTTGGTTTTAACTCATCATCATTTGTGAATTACCTTGTCCAAAAGTGTGAGAGTGGTAAATGAGGGCCTTTTTTAGAGATTGGAACTCCTCAGTTTTTACTTTCCAGCTAGGTGTCAATGGCAGGGGCTTATAAATGCTGAGAAACACAAAACACTCTAAGATAGATGGGCTTTAGCACTTAGAACAGAATATCTAATGAATCTCTTGTTCATACATCCAAAACCCTGTGTTACAGCTGTACAGACACATAAAATTCCTTCCAATTTCAGGTAGTATCATGGTTCTGTATGCTGTGACCTTTTGGAGTTTGTTTAGGTTGCTAAGTCTACCTAGCTGCACAAATAAGGCAGAACAATGGGAACACGCTCTGGATTTAGCCCTTCATTGACCCATATCTGTATTTTCCATGCACTCATTGTTTAATTTTCAAGCTTCAGAAAACTTGGACTAAAAAACTGAAGCAGAATAAAATGTCCAAAGTACAATTTTACTTTAAAATGCAAGTTGAATCAAAAGTTTGGAGAAAGGCTTTATTTTTTCAGTTTAGTAGGCATATAATATAGCAAAGTTAGTTTAGACATTTATTTCCTGGGGAAAAACATCCTGGGAGGGGGAAGGATTTACATGAAAGTGCTGATATGTGTGTACATTTGAACATACCAGCAACAGTAATAGATTTAATAGAGTGCACAACAGACACTCTTCCCTACAGATATATTTGCAAGTCAACCAGAATTTCAAAGCTGTGAAAGGAGTTCAGTTTTAAACAATGTTTCTGAGAGGCTGTTATCTTGCCTCTTTAAAAAAAAAAATCACTCTGGCATGAAAGTTGGTATATATAAAGTTCCAACCTGGGACCAATTTTTTAGACAAAGTAATACACCTTCATTTTTTAAAATTAAATTGTACAGGCTGTTAACCTATAATCCTAAGTATAGTTATGACATTTTCTCTACATGTATCAAAGGAGTGTTTAATTACACATGGAAAATGTCGAGCTAGTTAGGATAATGCACATTTCTGACTTTCAAAAGGCTGGGAAAGGGATTTTAGCCAATCAAGTACTAGAGAAAATTGGTTGTTTAACTGAGAGCCAAGTTCATTATTAAGCCCCAAATCCGAAAAAGAGGTTGTTTTTTTTTTTTTTCCAAAGTCTGGTTCTGAGTTCACATTCTGATATGTGCCTTCCTTCCTACACAGAACCCAGTAGATGTAGCCAGAAGTATTATAAAAGTACCGGCTGACTAAAACAAATGATGAATGAGGGACTCAAAATTCTTTATAGTAGTCTTGGATTTGCATTGCAGAAGTAATGGATCTGATGCAATAAACATACATAATATTAAGTTTTAGTCGATAGTACCTCTAGGACTTGGACTACTTTTCTTCTTTTCCTCCTATTTAGAATTCTCTGGCTTCAGATGCCCTAACCTATTTCACTAAAAATGCTACAAAGTCTCATTTGCATTCAAGTATTTATTTTACTAGAAACAATGCTAGACACTCTTTTCCCTCACAGCACTACTGGGATACAATATACCTTTAGTCTTCTTCAAAGGATCAGGAACTCTGAGATGCTTTTGAAAAAAAATCATCTTAAGTTCATGCATTTGAAAATCAATTGATTTATGCTTCATCTCATGTTATTTAGTGTAAATTATCTGGTAGAAGAAGAGCAACTCAGATTACCTCAGAGAAAAGAACAAGGATGTATTATGTATCAGGAACTTTGATTGTACCTCTATTAGAAGACAGTTGAAGGAAAACATTAATTTCCAATACTGTGCACAGGCTGCAGAATGCATTGAATTATTACAATTCACCAATGATAGACACTGTGAAAAGCTTCAAATGAGATTTAAAATTACTTTTCTGAATTAGAAAGCCATCAATTTGAATTTTTAGTTATGTGTGAACCATTACTGAATGATTCATTAAAAGACAAAGCATAAAAAGCAGCACACTCTTGGCCACCCCCATTAATGTCTATGAAAAAGAAATGGCTTTGTTGTTCCTCCACAGTTCCTGGCAGAGCCCTCACTGGAGTTGTTAGGAATAAAGGACGTCTAGGAACAAGCTTCAGCTCCCTCGTGGATTTCCTGAATTCTTTGCTTATTACTGGCTAAAAGTCTAGACTTCTAGCTATGAGATGTAACATGCAAACTCATTGATATCAGAGGAAATGGCTAACAAAGGAAAAAGCAGGTCTACTCTGACACCACCAGACTACTGAAACTATTTAGATTGTCATCCTACATATAGATGCTCCAAGAAAACCTTGTGCTTTGTGCTTCAGTGCAAGCATCTCGGAAGGGCGACTGCCCTTACCCTCAAGAGTCTGGAGAGTAACAGAACCTCATAAACACTGTGTTAGCTTCTCAGAAATGTGCCTTACTCCTGTCTGCACCATTTCCATCACTGGAGCCATTCTGCAGGAAGCAAATGTTGTTCCAAGTCCCATTGAGTCACAGAAGACATGTCCCAGAAAATATGCAGGTTCAGCTCCACAGCTAGGAGAACTTAAGAGTTATTCCATCTGCAGCACCATAAGGATGGATAATCTTGCGGCACATATTATATTACAAGCTTGTATCCACATAGTAAAACAGAATATCTATCCTTAGGGATGAATTCCATGTTTAGAGATTATTTTTTTCTGCTTTTACTCAATAGATTTTTATTTCAAGTTTGGCTTTACTGAAATCCAAGTAGCTGTTTATACTAGAAAGCCTCAGATCTGCCAAGACACCAGGATGTCCCTAGCCCTGTACAATGTGCTATAGTGGGTAGTCCTATTCAAATCAAACAGATTACTCACAGTAAATATATTTTAAGTATGGATATTTATCTTGTCATAAAATCATAGCAGACCTACTCAAGGTATGCAACAGTAACAGTCTGGCCATACTAGGCATTGTTTCATGCCTGTTCTTCCAAAAACACAGAATCACAGAATGGGTCAGCTGGTCAAACCTCCCTGCTCAAGCAGGGTCATACCAGAACACATGGCACAGGATGGTATCCAGCTCCTGAATATCTCCAGTGAGGGAGAGTACACAATCTCTCTGGGCAATCTGTTCCAGTCACTCACACAGTAAAGAATCTCTTCCTCCTACTCAGGTGGAACTTCCTGTGCTTCAGTTTCTGACTATTGTCTCTTGCCCTACTGCTTGACACCACTGAGAAGACCCTGGAAACCTCCTCTTAACACCCTGCCTTCAGATACTTACAGACATGGAGGTCCCCTCTCAGCCATCTCCTTTTGAGGCTGAACAAGGCCAGCTTCCTCAGTCTCTCCTCTTAAGAGAGATGCTCCAGTCCCTTAATCATCTTTTTCACCCTTCACTGGACTGCTTCCAGGAGCTCCATACCTCTCTGTCCAGTACTGGACACAACACTCCACCTTCATTCAAGTAATCAATGGGTGTCTTTATTCTGTTTTATAAATCTGTGTTATCAGCTTGAACTGCCTTTTTTCCCCCATTTTTAATTCTAATTTCAGATATGGATAAATCTCTTTTGTAGGCTGGAAGATTACTTCCCAGCATCCCCAGGGAATTTATCATGGCACCGAGTCTGCCAGAGGTCAAGAAGAGCTTGGACAACTCTCAGACACATGGTCTGATTCTCAGGGTGATCTTGTGCAAAGCCAAGAGCTGAACTTCTATAATCCTTGTGGGTCAACTCAGGTGAGTCTATACTTTAATCCTATGGCAATATAAGGCATGTGCCATCCAAGTATCCCCTATTTCTGTTACAATTTCTTTTGCCCTAACCTTAATGATTAGTCATAGTACTTCTGGGACATTTTTCTTTTTTTTTTCCCTAAATATTTTTCTGAAATCTGCTTCAGACAGTCTTTAGTAGTTGAGTTTTACTGCAATTTTGGTACCTTTATTAGTTCAGCAGCATTTTGGGTCTGTGGTACACTAAGACAGTTGATTATCAATTTCAGCTGTCACTACAACAAATATGAGGGAAACAGAAGTTTTTTCTTCCAGATAACTACAGCCACCAAGCTACTGGTTGTCCTGTATTCAGCTGATGTATTACTCTGTGAGAAACTTGTCAATAAGTTTTGTTTATTTGTGTTTGTTTTTTAAAATGGATTTAGGTACTATGAGGTTCCTATAATTAATTTGCTTACAGAATTACAAAACATCTATGAATTGTCTGGTGTCACATTGTTCCACCACAGTATTTGTAGAAAGGATATAAAAGATAAGTGCAAATCAAGCCCCTTCCCTGTATGTCAGAGGTTACTCTAAACAAAACATTTTGAATTTTAATTGCACTAAAGATTAAAAATTAAAAATTGCACTAAAAGTTAAGAGAAAAATCTATATTTCTGATGGTTTTTTTTTTAATTGAACTGGATTTCTCTAATGACAGCAAACTCAGAAAAAAAACTGTATCCCCACTACTAGACTGTAGTGATAACATATCTGGTACAATTAAAAACTAAAGAATTCAGGAGAGCTGGATGACAACAAAACCAGAAGATTGGGGACCTTGCAAGTACATGACCTTTTTGTAATTTCATAGGTGTAATTTCTTATAGATTTACCTTTATATTTGGATATCCATTACTTCCTTAGGCTGACTCCCTCCATTCATATTACAATCTCCTATATTTTTTAAATCCTGACATTGTGCTGAAAGTAGAGTTTCTATCCTTGAAAATAATAAGCCTATGTTTGTATGTTTGGTAGTATGTTAGGCATGTTAGACATTTTCTTCTTGGTAAAGATTAGAGTCCTTTCTGCAGTTTTTGTTCACCAGTGTCAAAATCAACAAATACGTGAGTTTTTTTTAAGATTCCATAATTCCTTTCTGAGATTCTGTTTACAGTACTGGTAAAGTTCTTTTTGGTTTCTTTGTTTGTTGTTTGGTTTTGCAGTTTTTGTTGGTTGTTTTTGCTTTTTTTAAATTCCGCCTGGTTAGGCTTGAAAAGTTTAATTAAAGAAGATTTAGACAGGTCTAAAGCAGATGATGTAGTCTGATGATTGCCTTTCTGGCAGGTCTGCTGCACAGAGACTGGCAACTGGGAACCATCATGAGAGTCCAGCCCTAGGGAAGAGGTGCAGGCTGAATTGCCCCACAGTTGGAAACCTCAAAGTCCAACACAGCTGCTCAGGGAAACAGCTGGCATCTTCACCAAAGCTGAATCCATTTCAGGAATCTGCTGCAGAAACTAGTCAATTTTACCTTGGCTGGATATTTCTAGCAAATACAGGGACCGAATTTAGAATATTTTTTCTTCTGGGAACAATGGGGTTAGGCTAACTTTAGCACTGAAAAAGCTTCCTGAGCTGTGGCACCACCTGGAAAGAAGCCAATGTTAACTTGAACTGGGGGAGCTGGAGATGAAATCACATTGACAGACAGTTTTTCTCTCTTTCAGACTAATAAGAAATAGTGATGTTTGGTCTGATAAGAAAGCAGGAATGTTGTCATGGATGTCCAGGATCTGCTGCTAAAAACCACAGAATCTGTAGCTTGTGATAAGAATGAAGACAGCTCCTAGAAATTAAAAAATCAAGAAGACAATTCACATGAATGCTATTTAAAAAAAAATAATTGCCACAATCCTCCCCTCTCCTCTTGTTCTTCCTGTCTCTGATAGTTTATCTCTAGCAAAGACAGTGTATGCTAACTACATAATATCAATGTCATTTTCATCCATCTCTTCTTTTGGCTTTATCTTATTCTGAAGCAGGCTTGCCACCAACTTTGAATGCACATTGTTCATAATGGAAAGTGCCCTCTTTTTCTTTTTTAATGACATAGTCCTTTTTCTGGATATGAGAATAATGGACATGAGAACAATAATCTGGATAATATTATGTAATGAAAAGCTGCATTTCTTCCTACTATGTAGGTTCTTGCTATAAAGTTATTTCAGGAGCTTTCAAACGCTTTTTTCTCTGCAGTGATGTGCTGATAGCATCATCACAAACAAAATGCTATAAATTAGTAAGGAAAATAGTCTGCTAGAAGGATAGGCAGAAAAGAAAGCTTGGAAAAGTACAAACAGCATGAATGCACTGCTTACTTTCTTAAGGAAGAAACCAATAATGCAGCAGAGCCCCACCCAGCCTTCAACTGATCTTTTTTGAGCTAAATCAATTAAAAGGATGTGAAAGGAATATTATAACCATTTAGAAGTACATTTGAGGAGAGAAAATTACATTTTCTTGGCATAGAATTCCCTTGTCAATGTACTATAGAGACAACAAGGGACCTCAAGAGGATTGAAAGACTGCAGAAATATTCCACCTTTGACTTTTAAAATGAGGTTTTCAAACAGAACTAGGAACAAATTTTAAATAAAGGATCCCTAGATCTTTGCTGCTCATTAATAATGAAAATAAAAAACTAACAATAAAGGACAGGTATCAATTTTCAGAGAAAAGAACTTCTATCAGAAGCTGTCAATTCAATTAAACAAATTTCTGGAAATTTCAGAAGAATCAGGAGCATAAAATTTGTCAAGGATCATAAAGGGGAACATTTGAGAACATTAGAACATGGACACCCAGAATCAGAAATTGCAATATCTATTTAGGAGAAGACTGGTCAAAATCATACTGAAACAGTGATATGAATATACATACAAATATATGTAACTGGGCAGCTTCAATAACAGATCAGACAATAATGCCTTAATATTACTGATCTTTTGTTTGAGCACCTGCATGGATTATTTTCTGAATGCTAGATGATTAGCAGGTGCTCTTCATCCTGGTCAATAAAAACAAACAAACAAACAAACAAATAAACAAAAAAGAGATTCTGGAAGGAAGAACTTATATGTTAAATTCACAATTTTAATGAGAATATAATTATTAGATTTGCTTTGCAGCTCAATTGCAATAACTAATTGAAACAACACCTTCAGATTGTGTATAGGTATCCTTCATATGTAATTTTGAACACATAATATGTAACGAATTTGACTTTAATGAAAAGGCTTAGATTAATTCAATAGTTTAATTCTCAGTGAATTTTTGTGATGCAGAGATTTCTGTCATGTTAAGAGAAGATTAACTTTCACTTTAGCTCACTTCATAGCCTAGTTTCTCATTGAGGTTGTCAGTGAGTAAGAATGACTTATGTGTGATAAACAGATTGACCAACAAAAAACCAAAAGTAACTAAAGGAAACAAGAAAATACCTGCAGAAAGCCTACTGGATAGTACAGGGGAAACCCTCTGATATGTAAGAATTAATCTCATCTGCTGTTTAACCTGTTCTTTCTGTTAGTCTACTCCCTCAGTGGACTAGCAGACATCTATTCTATTCTATTCTATTCTATTCTATTCTATTCTATTCTATTCTATTCTATTCTAGTCCAGTCCAGTCCAGTCCAGTCCATTCAGTTGCCTTTTATTCATTTCTGATAGCAGAGACTAATGAAATTAACTTACACTTAATAAATTTAAATTAAATTTGTTTAATTCTGAAAGCTTGCCTCACTAATCACTAAGACAGAAATTCTTCTCTGAAGTTCTATTTATATCACAGCAAAAATATATAAGCCTAAATATGTCATTTAAAAACAAATTTACATTGCTTTATTTAATTTTTTTTAATACCAAACCTCTCATGGATGAATGGATAATTTCAATTTCATACTCAGAATTTTTTTTCAAGAATTGGAATTAGTGACATTCTCTTGCGGCTATCCCTCTTTTTTTTTTTTTTTATTGGCCTGCCATTTAGAATGTAAAGATTTATTTTGCAATGCACTTCTTTCATTCGTTTGTTACTGTTTTAGGATTAGTTTCACTTTCAACAGATTTGAAAGCACTTCATGTTAAAAGAATATGTTTCCATGTTAATAAACAATATTTCAATTGGCTTTTTACCTTCTACATTCTTTTTCGCCCCCAGTGTAATACTGAGCAATGTCACTCAGGGAATTCAGGGCACTTCTAAGGATGTCTGAATGCTTGGAAGTGCAGCTTGAGTAGCTTAGAAGTTAACTGCATCCAGATTTTACTGCCTAGTACCAACACCTGTAACATCCCTGAACAGAAGTAGCAAAGTTTGATGCTTTTAAAGATCTCTTCCAACCTCGATAGTTCTATGATAAAATGAATATTTTGGAGACATGGAAGCAATGAAATTTGACAAACAAATCAACTTTCATAGTAGCCAAATGGGGACAATATGTATTTCTGTGGGAATGGGTGAGATGTTATAATTTACAGTGCAATATAAAAATGTGTGCACATTCCTACAAAAGCCAGCAGCAAGGTTGTGATGCTTTGCAAAGCTGACTGAAATAATTTTCCTATTAGGACAGTGGTCCATCATGGTTGTGGCATTACACAGGCCTTTTTTTTTAATGAGCAGAATAATACAATCACAGTATAAGTGTGCAGTCCAGAACTGCTTAGATAACTAATTATGAGAGGTCTTACAAAACATCCTTGACATTCTGAGGTGTTGCTCCATACTTAATGATGCAATAACTTCCTTTACAGAATTCTGCACTTTCTCTCATTTTTCCCCAGGCTTCTATTAGGAACACAAAGTGACTTCTTCTGAGACTGATTTTTTTAGAGAAGGTGTGCGTTAGATTGGTTTGAAATAACCGAATTATTACAGCATAATTAGAAATCATGGAAAAGAAAAAAATTTATTAAATTTGGTTTCATTCTTATGCCACTATTTCAAGTGATGTTCTTTAATACCAGGGTATGAATACGTTTGTCATTTGACAAGCAAATGGGAAAATTATCTTAAAGATTTACATTGCTATTTCTGGCCTCCCAAGCTTTGCAAAGGTTTTAACATGTTTCCGTTAAGTATGTGAGTGGATATGTTTTGCTTTCATTAAAAAAAAGAAGACTGGCTAGGAAAGTAAGTAAGCTTAACATTATCATTTTCATAGAAACACTATTGCAGTGATCGACAGATAATCGTGGTGCAACATGTATTTGACATCTTTCAAAACTGGAGGTCTCCTTTCCTGGAAAGGAGGATGGTTCCTATGATTGCTTCTTGAATCTGGTGAAGCACAGACTAGATAAGTGGCCACTGAGGTGGACAGCAAACTGGCTCAGCTGCTGGGCTCCAAAAGCTGACCAGTGACACGAAAACCAGCTGGCAGCCACTTGCCAGTAGTGTAGTCCAGTATCAACACTGGGTCCAAAAGTTTAAAAACAACACCTTCATTAATGAACAGGACAATGTAAACTTGAAACCCAGACAAAACAGGTAGCAGTGGTTGGTGCACTAGACAGTTGTGCTGCCATAATAGGACAGGCTGTAGAAATGGGTTAATGGGAAATTCATGAAGTTCATTGATGAGAAAAGCAAAGCCCAGCACCTAGGGAGGAATAACCACAGGCACCAGCCCAAGCAGAGGTATGACCAACTGGAAAGCAGCTTTCCAGGAAAGGGTCTGGTTGTCCTGGTGGACAAGCTGACCATGAGTCAGCAACCTATACTTGTGGTGAAGAAGGCAAACAGGGCTGCATTGGGAAGAGAGTTACCAGTAAGCTGAGAGAGGGGATTCTTTCCCATCTTTGGCCCTGGTGAGGCCACATGTGAAGTACTGTGTCCAGCTCTGGTCTTCCTGCTGCAAGAGAGACATGGAACAAGTTAAACAAGGACCATTAAGAAGTTAAAGGGACTGGATTATCTGTCCTATGAGACAAGGCTGAGACATTAGGAACTGTTCAGCCTGAAGTGAAGAAAGAGAGGGACCTCTTTGATATGTGTAAGTAACTGATGGGGTGGAGAAAACAGGGCAGAATCAAGCTCTTCTCGGTTGCACCCAATATCAGCACAAGAGGCAGTGGACAGAAACTGAAATAAGCAAAATTCCATTTAAATATAAGAATAGTGTTTTTTTAATTCTAAGAACAGGTTATTGAGAGTCTGACACGTCTATGCTTAGGAATACTCAAAACCCAACTGGAAACAACTCTAAGCACCCTGCTGTAGTTGACATTCCTTTCATAGGAGGATTGTACTAATCTTCTGAGGTACTGCTCAAGTGAAAGGCTGGTTCTGACACTGCAAAATTCCAGGGTGAACTAGGGAGGTTATCCTTTGAGAAGATTTAAACAATGGTTTTACAACTGCATCTTCCATACTTATGGTGCATCTCCTCACTTCTTCAGACCTTCACAGATATTATGGTTACTTGGTATTTCATACGTTTCTCACAAACTGTTACAAACAGTGTGGAGGTCATTGCGTGGAACGCAGAACAAGTGAGGGCTGAGAACTACACCACCAAGTATTATGGAAAATGGAAAATTTGCTGTTCTGCACTGCTTGCATGTTCCACAATCCTTGTGACCTCACAGTTAACACATGTCAAAGAGAGAGTCTGTAGCATTGGTTTCAGTATATCACTGGTTGTTTAAACTGTACATCTTTCCCCATGAAATTCAGAGAGAGGATGGTCTTCCAGCTTTTTGTCCTGTAAACTGTCCCTTCTGATGCAGTAAATCAGCTTACCACCACTGAATTCAACATATCTTTGTCAATTTTCAGCATCCAAGGATCTGACTGAGGTCCTACTTCTCCTGTTTTGTAGAAATGAATTGCATAAAAAAAAAAAAAAAAAACTTGGCCAACTAAATTTATAATACACTGAATTTTCACATTATCAGAAATATATAACATCTAAAAGGATACATATTGAAAAGACAGAGGTAATATTGCTAGACACTCCATGTCTTTTTCTCATATAACGCACAAATGAGTTCAATTTCCAGATCAGACACATTCAGACATAGCAGAAGTCTACGCTCTCCACTTTTTTCCTGTGACAAACTGTCAGTAGGAAAGCTTACATGACAGAAGCTCAAAAAATGCCAATCAGAATAGAATAAAAGTGGCAGTTTGAAAATTACACTGGCACTACCACTTGCTCAAAGCCAAATGAGTACATTTCACTCATATTGTCAAAATACAGGTTGCAAATCTGCTGTTTCTCTTCCATCAGTAAGAAATAATTTCTCTCCACCTTTCTTCTTGTTGTAAAATAGTCAGTGATCTGTTTTTCTCACCATCTTGATGCAGGTCTGACCCCTAATGAGAACTTCAATACAATAGCCTCCTAAACACCACTATTTTGATGGGCATTTATTTTGCATTTTGCCAAAACAAACTAGTATGAAAGTAGTTCCTTATCCCACAGAGTTAAGAAAGGGATTGTACAGCCAGCAGAGCACTTCCTTGTGTGTGAATCACAGATTAAGATGAGCTGGAAGGGACCCATCAGGATCATCAACTCCAACTGGCAGCCCCGCAGAGCACTATTCCCAAGAGGCACATCATGTGCCTGTGAGTATTGTTCAAATGCTCCTTGATTTCTGTCAGGCTCGGTGCTGCGACCACTTCCCTGGGAAGCCTGTTCCAGTGCCCAACCACCCTCTGGGTGAAGAATATTTCCCTAATATCCAACCTAAACCTCCTCTGACACAACTTCATGCCATTCCCTCTGCTGCCATCACTGCTCACCACAGACAAGATATCAGTATCTGCCCATTATACTTTTCTCAGGAGGAAGATGTGGCAGCCAAGAGATCTCCCCTCAGACTCCTCTTCTCCAGGCTAAACAGAACAAATGCCTTCAGCAGCTCCACTTTATGATTTTCTGAAACCTAACACTAGGCTGAAACCTAACCCTAAGCAAAGCAATAAAAGCAGCAAAATGTGACAGCGGTCCCAAAGACAAACCTATGGAAGAAACCATATCCTGGCAGATTTGTGATACAAGTCACAACAGTTTTTCAGGTGATGTGTGTGTGGAACTCTGGGCTTTGTGGTTTTCAAAACCCAGACCCGAGGCTGAACCCTATCCCTAGGCAGGGCTGTAAATGTTCTTGGGGGTGAGACAGGACCCAAGGAGAAAGCTGTGGTGGGAACCATATTGTGGTAGTTTTCTGCTTTGCAAGAATTTTTCATGGGAAGTGTGTTTGGAGCTCTGGGCTTTGTGGTTTTCTGAACCCATGAAGCTTCCCTCCAGGCCCTTCGCCATCTTTGTTACCCTCTTTTGGACACTTCAATATTTTAATGTTTCTTACATTGTTGCACTCAAACGTGCCCCCAGCACTGGAGGTGAGGCCGCCCCAGCTCAGAGCAGAGCAGGACAATCCCCTCCCTTGCCTGGCTGGCCATGCTGTGCCTGATGCCCCCAGGACAGGGCTGTCCCTCCTGGCTGCCANTAATGTTTCTTACATTGTTGCACTCAAACGTGCCCCCAGCACTGGAGGTGAGGCCGCCCCAGCTCAGAGCAGAGCAGGACAATCCCCTCCCTTGCCTGGCTGGCCATGCTGTGCCTGATGCCCCCAGGACAGGGCTGTCCCTCCTGGCTGCCAGGGCACTGCTGACTCTTGTTCAACTTGCCATAGATCAGGTCCTTTTCCATGGCACTGCTCTCCAGCATCTCATGCCCCAGTCAGTCCTTACATCCAGGACTGTCCTGTCCCAGGTTCAGAATCCAGAACTTTCCCGTGTTGAACTTCATGTGGTTGGTGATTTCTCAGCCCTCTGATTTATCAAGGTCTCTGTACAAGGCCCTCCTTCCTTCAAGGGAATCAGCAGCTCCTCCAAGTTTTGTATCATATGTGAACTTGTTCAGTATCCCTCCCAGTCCTTCTCCCAAGTCATTTCTGAAGATGTTGAAGAGCACAAGGCCCCACTAGTGTACAGTTCACCAGTCTGATGTTCCCTCATTCCCTATAATCTGCAGCATGCCAGTTTAAAATACACAAAAATCCTTATGGAAGTTAAATGCTTAGAAAAATGCCATGTTGCTGAGAATATCCCAGCTAGACAAGATGGCTGAAACTATCTTTTGGCCCTTTAAGAGACATGGAAGAATGGCATTGGTGATAAAAAGGGACAAATGAAGAAATGAGATCAGTCACTGGTGTTTGAAAAATTGATCACTGTGAAGCTGAGACCTGAGGTGATTGTTTTGATGCTTTTGTCTAACAGCATAATATATAACTCATGTTTTTGTTCTTTCCATTTAGAGGATGTTCTTTCAATGCAAGCCTCCTACAATGTATTCTCCTGCAATACCCACAATATTGAAACAGAATAAAACTTTGTCAATACAATATTATTAATGATTTTGTGGTCTGTCTCTCCATTGACAAGTCTTGGGCTAGAATACCATATGTGGAGACATGTAGCTTGCTAGAATAAAAACACCTCAGTGTTAGGATTTCCAAATTTATCTTCTTTTGCGAGAATTCTGGACTCCATTTATAATCCACCTTTATTTGAATTCTTCCAAACAGGGCAAAGAAAGTCCTGGACTGGATGCACTGAAATTCTTAAATACTACAAAAATCCCAACAGTATTCTTTCTAAAGGATTATCGTTAGTATTTTCCTTAATCAAATGGTAACAATCTTTGCAAAAGTGGAAAAACAATTCTAAGGGAACACACAAGAATAAATGTTATAGCAGTCTCTCATCCTGCTGTGTCTTAGGATTCTTCTAGGTATCTCTTGACTGAAGAATGTGAGCAACAAACTCAACATTACTCTCTACAGGAAGTTTTTTATTTTACATTACAGAACATCTTGGTGTTGTATTCCCAGTAACAGAATCAGGTTACCACTGACTGCAGATGAATATGAAGTGTAACAACTGGGGGATTTGTACCTTTCTTTTCTTCCTGATAATTAATCTAGTGAAATTTACTTGTGTAAAGCTGAACTTTGCAGCTGTCAAAGAATCAGAAAAGGAAAACTTCACGGGATATCACTCATATCTCACGTGGAATGTTCAATTTCAGACATTTTTTTCTAGAAATAATAAATGTGAGGATTATTTTTCATTTCCCCTTGACTATTGTTGGAGGGCTGATCTCCCTTTCATATTACTGCCTTTCCCCTGCTCTTAAAATCCTCAATGTCAATGAGAAGTATTTTTAATTACATTACAGAAGGAACTGGCACTTATGATGGTGTAGTTGAGTGGCTGAATCAAGTCTCTATTGAAGTTACACACAGAAGAATCCTATTGTGAAATCTGTGGTGGCTCTCCCTTCATGCCCACCTCCTCTTTTTTGATAATGGTGTCTATATGCAAAGAACTAAAATTGACTATCTCATCAATTTAGATAGGTCATTTTTTCTCTTACTTGGATCCTTACAATAGGAAGTCATCTTGGTGAATCAAATCAGTTCTTCTATTCTTTCCTCATAGTTAGCTCATCTGAATTTTTTTCTGAAAATGTCTTCCATACACCAAGTTCTCTCTGCTTACTGTGATGCTGGAATATAGTGCTTCTTATGCTAAATTTAATATGTGCTTTTAGGACAGAAATCTTACATTCTTTGCACAATTAAAGCAAAGATATAATGTCAACTCTGAGTGTGCAGAGAATACACAACCCAGTCCCTGTTTGGTAATTCAAATATTTATTTTATTGGCATGACAAATTCTTGGGCAAATCTTGGAGACCTGAGCCCACTCCAAAGGACAGCCTCATGACTTGCAGGGAGTAAACAACATACAACACGATGCTATTTACACTCCTTTTTCTTGTTTCTTATCTTCACTCACCACCACACACACATACCCTTCCCACACACCCACCCCTATTCTCAGACTAGCCCAAGCTCAGTTAGTTTGAGTTACTAGTTTAGAATGCATAAGCTGCAGGGCAAAATTCTCTTTAAAATTGAAGATTTTGACTATGGTTCAAATGTCTATTTTTATACATTTGGTTTAAGTATTTATTATAAATTTTGTGTGTGTGTAAGTGTGCACTCTTTGATGCTAATAGAACTTTTTAAACCCTACACTTAAGAATTAATCTCTTGTTCTATATTGAATTTATACTGCATTTTCATATAGCATAAAACATATGGTAACCTTTAAGTACATAAAATGCCTGTCTGTATGAAATGATAAAATACGTTTTCAGCACAGAATAAATCTTCATATCTGTGTTGTAAACCCCTGGAAAATAGAGGCTATCACAGAAATGTTGACACAATATAACAGATTAGTAAGGTACACAAACCAGTAGAATATTCTAGAAATTTCATCTTTTGGAATCGAGGTAGCTCATCCTACGCTTAAACTCAGCATAAAGGGGCATTGTAGGGAATGATTATGTAATGAAACAAGCATTTGTCTTACATTTTATATTATAAGTTTAATACGTTAATACAAATATTTACTAGGATTTGTTGCCTAATGAAAATATCTTACCTAGTTGTTTGTGATTCTTTCAATTTAGTTCTATTTATTTATTTAAGGATCTCAGGAAAAAATAATTAATTTTTTAAAAAAAACTTTTAAAAATAAACATTAAAAATAAATGTTCATTTATCATACTTCCAAGAAATTTAATGGAATTTTCTCCATAAATATTTCATGGTGGCTCTGGATACATCATTGTTTTATTATTTCAGAGTAGGCAGCATTATTTACTCTCACGTCAGCAGAGTTCTTGTTATAGCTGCATAAACAAAGTTATCCTTTGAGGTCTAAGAGCAAAGCATTGAAGTTTACACCACCTCTTTTAAGGTACAATGTGAAGTTTTCTATTAGGATTAATATTTTTTTAGTTGTTTTTCCACTAGGATTGGACATCAACCATGTGGTGTAATCCTTATCAGTTGTGAGACTACTAGCAAGCAGAACTGCATTACAGGAGGATTTGGGCAACCTTTTCCTGCTGCAGCTTCTGTAATTTACCACAGACAGAGTGCAGAGTGGTTGGGCTTACAATGAACCTGTCTCTTGAAGCAGAGACCAGATGAAACAGACTTTCACATCTATGTCTTGAAGAAGGAGAGTCATTTTGCATATGCTCCTTCTTTGCCCTCTTTTGTCTGTTCTGTGTATATAGACAAAACACCTTCGGGAAAAGAATGGCACTGTCTGCCTCCAGAAGCAAAGTTGGGTCCCAGCTTTGGGACCCATCTACAGTTGACTGAGTATAAATAAGAGCATAATCAAACATGTCTAATGACCAACTCAGTGCAAAAACGAGCAATCACTCACCAAAGTGTAAGTATTGCACAGATATGGCATCCCAAAACTGATTATTATTTTAGAGCTCTTGTAAAACTTGCAAACAGCTGCAACCTTCATGATTTTCTTGTTCATCCTGTTTAAATCATAATGTAACCAAAGTCAAAATCAAAAGGCAAGAATTTGAAGAGGGACCATATGCAAAACTGGTATTTCATTGCACAGTCATGCTTTTTACAGCAAAATCAAACAGCTGTAAGACTATATTTTACCAGAAGCATATGTCTGTCTAAAAATAACCCATCTCAGGGCAAACACTTCATGGATCAACTAGAAGGATAATTAAATTGCCCACAAATAAGCACATAGCACTATATTAGATTGATTAGGACTTTCCACCCAGATTCACCTGTCAGTCTAAAAGGTTATAAGATTCTTGGAGACCCTTTAGACCTTTAAACTCTCAGATACCTCGCCTGGTCCCATGTGGCAGCAGGGTCTGATACTGAGGTAAACAATTCCTGTACTGCAATCTTAGCTTTCTCTGTGAAATACAATGAAGACAATATGTTCTGCTGGTGCACAGACACCTAAGGTAGGGCAAATTTATTCCTATTCTATCTGCCAGCTCCTAAATTCATTTATCAAAAGAATACCTCAGAATTTGGTATTGCTTTCTGTAGGAAAACTAAGTAGCTAATCCATGTGTTTGTGAACAGCATTATTTGTATTAATTCACTCAAAAGTGTCTGTGTGAACCTATGGATGAAAGCTGGAGATTATGCCCAATTTAATCAGATGTAGATCTACATAAAGGTTTGCAAAACAGCTTTATAGAGGCTTTTGATTGTATCAGCTGACATTGGCTCCATTCAAATTTCCACAAGCAAGCCCCAGTGCATCTGATTTCCCTGGTCTGTAAGAGCTGGCCTCATGCTGCAAGTCCACGGGGTGTTGGGGTACTATGGTTGCTGTGTCATACCTGTCAGCCCTATACAGATATCTCACGTACTCTGGAACTTTACAAATAGCATTATAAATAAAGACATGAGTCTTCAATGCTTCTAAGGAAAGCCTGGACACCTAGTCTACATCTAGACATCTAGGCTTAGATAGCTCAGCGTGGAATTTCACACCAACTCTGGTTTTATTCATTGCTCATAAAACCCTGTCCATGTCTCTTCCAGACTGAAACAAAAGTCAGAATGCCAGAGGAATACTAAGAGTCCAAGTTCTTTAAGAGTTGTTTAATTGTGACTCTTAGAAAGACTGAAGCCAAAAAGATAGCTGGAAAAACATTTGTATCAATTAAATACTCTTAGGAAAACAGCTTTTTTAAAGAAAATGGGCAGCCCAGGTTTTTGCTGAAATAATCTTTACCATAAAGTTGTTACAAAAATTTTTCTTCCAGAAATTCTGTCTTAGTCCATTCTGAATGAAGTGGCTGTCTAGAGACATCAGAACAAATTATTGGCCTACAAGATCATTGTGCTTGATTTCTGTTTGCTTACAAGTCTGGATTTACTATAATTGTTCTCTTCTGTTATGGATACAGTTTGATTCCCAATTAAATTGCAATCACACTTGGTCTAAGTATTTTAGCTGTGGGTAGGAATGTCAGGATTTCTGCTTCCAATATATTTGCTCCTACTGCCAGGTAGACTGCAACCTCTTTTCCAGACACTGCTACTTTTTATGTTATCTGTGCAAAAGCTTAGGAAACTATAAAGGCACATACCATGAACTTTCCCCAGACTCTTCTGTATTTGATGTCAATTACCTCTTTGTCTTGGAAATACCTTCCAATCTTCCACTTTGAAGAATTAAGCTATAAATAGAAATACATCATAATATTTTGGTAGATTTGATTTTACAGAGAGTCTGTAACAGATCATAGAAAAGTTATAAATATGTTCTCCACATTGGCAGCCTCATTTTGCCTGTTGAGAGAAGGGAAGAGAACATTGATACCCTTCATCAGCTCTCTTCTGGAAGGAGATTCTCTGATCCAAGTCGAAGAGATCAACTTTTCTCTTTCACTGTCAAATTTAAGAGCACAGGTGATTCAGAAGGAGGAAAATAAAGATAATGACAGGTAATTGAAGTCAGAAAGAAGAAACAACGATTCAGTTTCTTTAGACTTTTATACCTGCACATTTCTAAATTCTTTTATTTCAAGGGAGATGCATTGGGCTCTCTGCCTTAGCAGGAATTGCTGTCAAACGAGCCTTTCAGCAAACTGTAAGTTCTTCCATGGGCAATTAGAAGTTCTTAAAAACTCCTGTTAAAAGTTTTCACCTTGGGTTGAGCAAGTTCCTTAAAATGATATTGCACATAAGACAAAAGACCCATCCACAAGCTAAGTGTAGATGTTTCAAATGCAATACATTAAATTGTTCCATATTGTGTCTATTTTCTTATAAAAGTATTAAAGTTTACAGGTTTTCATCTGTAAGACTCAGTTAAAGCAATTAACACCTTGCTACACTATGATGTCAAAGTATTCAGTTCCATCCTTTTTAAAAGAATACCAGCTTTTCTTCTCAATTTTTATTAAGATAAAAAATAATACTAGGAGATTAAATGAATAATTTTACACACCATTACAGATTAAAAGGAAGAAAGTCTAGTTTCATCACTGTTTCTTAGCAGAATTGACTGAGTTTTATTAATGAAAAACATAATTTTCTGCAATCAGTTGTAATGTAAGCATGAATTCTCACACATTTGCATAAGAAAATTTGTAACTGCTTTGTCTCATAGTGAAAAAATATATATACTGAAAAATATCTCAATACTTGCAAAGGAATAAGCTTATCTGTACTTTGCTATATTGAAGGATTTTCCAAAGTGCCATCACAGTAGCATAAGTCTCAAAAGCAAAATGCTTATAAGATGATATTAGGAATTTTAGGGCATTTCAATTAAGCAGTAAAAGAAATTCCAAAATATCAAAGGAAAGAGCTTTTATAATGTGCTACTGCTTTATATCCTTATTTGTCATTATGTGAATATTCTAATCTAACATTTATGAAACATGATTGAAGTTTTAGATAGTCCAGACATCACATATGTTCATTTTGTAACTGAATTTTATGAAAAATATTATTACAGACAAATCTACTATCTGAACTATTTTTCACCACAACTGTGTAAGAACACAGCTCATTCCCTTCCAAATGAATTTTCACTAGATTTTCTAAGAGCTGTGCATTCTTCTTGACTTTCTAAAACTGTTGAGGATGGATGATCTGGGCAAAGCTACAATACAAATAAAGAACAGGAGTCATTTTGAAAGATAAATGGGTCTTTGCTGTCATGGAGAATATTTTATCCAAGAACCATGGATAAAATAGGCTGTGAAAGCAGAGGGACATATTCACTTCAACAAACATTGTAACATCATCTGTAATTAGTGGTTTTGGTGGTTGATTTTACAAGTCCAGAGCACACAGAGACTGTTGTGCTGCATACACCTGTGATCTTTGAGACAAATATTGTCTTCATAGCTGTTCTACATAAAAATTGGTTTAAACACAAATCAGGCATAAAGAAAATTGAATTGATACTTAGCTCCCAGCAACCTGCTCAGGAACTACCATAGCCCTGTACTGCTGAGAGAATAACTCTCCATTTCCAGTGTTAGATAATGGACCTGTGTCAACTTTTCTAATCTAAGAGAAATTTCTATTTAGCCATTTCTTTTGTGGACATCATGGCCAAGTTTAATATTGCATAATTCCACAATCCAGATGTCACTGAAATATCAGGACACCTGATATTTCTGGGGCAGCTCCCTCAGCACTTAATAAAAAAATAGTAATAAAATAAAATTTAAAATAAAATTGGATGGGGATCTGAGCACCCAGGTCTAATGAAAGATGTCCCTGTCCATGGCAGGGGGACTGGGACTAGGTGATCATTAAGGACTCTTATACACCAAACCATTCTATGATTCTATGATTAGTCTTAAGATGGGTACATGATATTACAAGCATCACGAAGGGATCCAGGTAAATTTCCAATATGCCCTTCTAATTGCTTTGTTATAGCATGAAAACTTTAATCACAGATATTTCCAGACTGCATCCACAAATGATTTTCAGATATATATACATTATACCTGTGGGTGAATGAAAAAGATGTTGCCTTATGAGAAATATGTCTAACACAACTGAGACAGAAGACACATATTCACAGTGATCAGATAATGAAAATTCATTCTGTTATACTTGTTCCTGTCCATAGGCAAGCTTAGACTTGTTTTTAGAAATGGAATTCACAAAAAAAAATTATATACACAGAGATAACATTTAGTCCATAGATTATATCTGAAAAGCTTGCTGAAATGATTCATTGTCAAAAAATCAAGCTGCGTTTCTAAATTTCATTGAACACAACTCAGATTGTGATGTAACTAGAATACGGATGGCCCTGAACACAGAGAAAATACAAATGGCTTGGAGCCATTTTTTTACTTCTTCTGTGCTGAATCTTGCACAGCTGAGCTGCCATTCAGGGTCTGGTTCCTAATTTAGATTTTCACACATAAGGGTAATTAGTCTGATAAAGGGAGTAACAGTTGCTGTCTAGCACTATCATTTATAGTTCATTTGGATGTATTACGTCCCACTGTACACTGGGGATGAAGTCAAGTCACACTACATCAGCCATTGAAGATTGCCTGTGGTTTCACATGGAGCAGAGAGGGACTAATTATTTCTGCTCCTCTTTCAGGAGAGCAGTGCATCCTAAAGGTCTCTACAGCTCCATCTGGTTTTGCAACAGTGGGATAACCAAAGGCACCCCTTGGGAAACAAGGGAGCTGGCAGAGGTGCTCATCAAGGCACTCAATCATTAAACAGCAGTCCTGGCTAACCAGGGAGGTCAGAGCTGCCCAAAGGTTTCACAAATGTGATAATCATCTGCTAAAAGGACCGAAAGAAGGATCCACAGAACTACAAGTGTGTCATCCTGACGTCAGTGCCAGAGAAGGTCATGGAGCAGATCATCTTGAGTGCCATCACATGTAACATACAGGACAACCAGGGGGTCATGCCCAGACAGCACGTGTGTCCTGCTTGACCCGCCTGATCTCTATGACAAGGAGACTCACAGAATGGATGAGGAAAATGCTGTGGATGGCAGTCTGGACTTTTGACACCTTTTCTCATGGCGTTCTCCTGAGAAACTGGCTACTCATGATTTGGACAGGTGCTCTGTTCACTGGGTAAAAAACTGGCTGAATTGCTGGCCAGCTGGGCCTAGAGATTGCTGGTGAATGGAGATACATCCAGCTGTCACCCATCACTAGAGGTGCTCCCCGGAGCTCAGTGTTGGGATCAGTAATATTTACCATCTTTAATGATGATCTTGACAAGGCAATTGAGTGCACCTTCAGTAATTTCACAGATGACAGTAAGCTGGGTGGAAGTGTGGATCTGATGGAGGGTTAGGAGAGGAATCTGGACAGGCTGGATCAATGGGCTAAGGACAACAGCATGAGGTTCAACGAGGAAAGTGCCAGGTCCTACCCTTGTGTCACAAAAACCCCAGGCAGCCCTAATGGCTGGGAGCAGAGTGACTGGGAAGCTGCCTGCAAGAAAAGGACCTGGGGGTGCTGATCAACAGCAGCTGAACATAATCCAGCAGTGTGCCCAGGTGACCAAGAAGGCTAATGGCATCTGGGACGGTGTCAGCAATAGTGTGGCCAGTAGACCATAGCAGTGATTGTTCCCCTGTACTTGGCAGTGCTGGCCACACCTTGAATTCCTTGTTCAGTTTTGGCCCCTCACTACAAGAAAGACATGGACATGCTGGAGTGTATCCAGAGAAGAGCAATATAGCTGGTGAATTGTCTGGAGCAAAAATCTGATGGGGAGAAGCTGAGGGAGCTGGGGTTGTTTAGCCTGGAGAAAAGGAGGGTCAATGAGACCTTATCATTCTCTAAAACTCCCTGAGATTAGTTTGTAGCCAGGTGTGTGTCAGTCTCTTACCCCGGGGCAACAAGCAATAGGAAATGGCATCAGGCCAGAGGAGGTTTAGATTGAATATTAGGAAAAATTTGTTCATGTAAAGTTGTCAAGCATTTGAACAGGCTTACCAGGAAAGTGTTCAAGTTACCATCCCTGGAAATGTTCAAACAACACCTAGATGTGGCACTTAGGGACATAGTTCAGCAGTGAACATGACAGTCCTGTGTTAGCAGTTGGACTTGATGATCATAAAGGTATTTTCTGACCTAAACTATCCTTTGATTCTAGTTTATGATACAGGATAGAATGGAAGATGCAGTATAGCAAGAAGGAGAGTGCTTCTGTCATTTCTGCCTCTGGACAAAGTCATCCCTATTCAAACAATTTCTACATTGCTGTTTAAATACTAACTGACATCCCAGGCATTGTGACATACAGCCAAAATATCAGGATCAGATTCTATGTGCATGTAGAAATTATATTTTTAAATTATGCTAATGTGTGCATATTATCATCTTGTCTGAAAACAAGTTAATAAATTATACCAATCAGAAGATTTCATTTAAAATTCAGCTAGAAAAAAATATTGCATAAGAATTTGATGTCAAAATTAAAACTACAGTTGTTATCCTCTCCACAGAGAGCTTGAAAAACTACAGATTGTAGGGAATAGGCAATTTAACAGTGAACTTTTATTGTGTTTTCCCAAACAAAAACATTTGTTTCCTTCCCAGACAACTTAATAGTCTTTGCCTAAATGTCTCAGCTTTCAAAAGTATAAGACTAAGCATAGAAAATATTAGGTAAGCAGAGACTGGTGTTTTTTTAGAACAAGGGAACACAGGAAACCAGGTGCTAGGACAAAGGCCCTTCCCCAGCTTGTAAAACAACTTTTGTTTCAGTTTGGATTGGCTGCTGTGTAGCAATAGAAATAACATCTTTAATGACATTAATTCCAAGGCTCATAGTACCTGGTGTAATAAGATCACAGCACTTTCTATCTCCTTATTAGGTACTTTGATGAATAGCTTAGACCTGAGGCAACACCTGTTAAAATGTGAAGCACTCCATTCACATAGCAGATAATTAACATGCTCCTCTTTGTGAGAGCACCAAGGCATATTTTACCTAATGCTAGTCTTAAAATCCATCCTAGCACACATGGTTTCTCAAGGACTTCATCCTAAACCTATGAAGAAGAACCAGTAGAAAGAGCAAAAATCACCAGAACCACCCTCTGGCACAGAATTCAAATCCCACTCTGAAAGGGCACTGCAAGAAGATGTTGCAAAGAAGAGTTCAAAGACCTCTAAGTAAGCCAATTTAAGGTTAATTTGCTGCTGCACAAGTCTCCTCCTGATCAAAAATAATTAAAGGTGGGCTTCAAGCGTGAGGTTTAATAACACTTCCGTATAATTTAATTAGCATTAACAAGGATAATGGGATATTCGTCATATCAACAGACCTGTCAAATTGCATTCAAATCCTATTAATTCCTGGCCTCAGTTACTTCCTCTGGCCATAATTTTCACTACATGAATACATGCTTTATATGCAAAAGACCATCTGATTTCAAAAGGATAGAGCCTTCTTTGAATTTTCTTTTTTCTAAGATCCAGTATATACTCTCATCACCTAAATCTGTATTTTCATTCCTTATTAATCCCTCTAACTAACTGCTCCCTTCATCCCATCTGCTTTTTGGATTTGTAATTAAGTAATCACTAATAGTCTTCATTCATCTGCTTAGAAGACTTTTCAATCAGTTGATAATGCAATACTTGTCAACAACTACTTCATAAAGTATTTAGAATCTTAGTCATCCACCTTGACAGCACAGCACTAAACGCTGTTTCTTGTCTCATTTTCTTTCACAGCATAACTGTAACTTTCAAAACAGGCAAGATATTGGATGTGGTATTCATTATCACCTGATAATTACAGGCTAATTGCATTCTTTATATGACTTGTCTCCTTATAATGACATATAGGAAAATATTGATTGCAGTTTTCTTCAGCATGCAGAGAAAACAGTATGAAAAAGTTGTGAATTTCATCACCTAGTCATGGCAACAAGAAGAAAAGCTTAGTATTGATACCAGTTCACTATATCCATCTGACTAATCTTTTCTAATCCTTTTTCAGTTTCATTCCCTAGCTAAGGAGCTCTGAGATATTAAGCTTGGGACATGAAAATTGCGGGTTTTTCTCTGAGAAAAAAATAATGCATTTTTTGCTGACACTATATTTTATACAAAACCACAAAATAACAACAAAAAACCTCAAACAAACCAAACCAAACAAAAAAAATTCTCAAAAGAGTAAATATCTGAAAGGAACATGAAAATGTGCATACAATTTAAAACCATTTACCAGGCAGTGCCAGTGAACAGATTTTTAACCCAAATCCCATTTTAACATCAACTCTGGAGGAACTGGAAACATATCATGAAGTTATGCTCCTGCTTAGGGTGCTGATTTTTTTTGGTGCAAGACTGCTCACTGGAGTGGGTCAGTCAGTGCCCTGGGGCTCACATCATGCACAAGTGCAGAGCATGCAGAAGAGACCACTTTTGACCAAAATAAAGCCAGAAAGACACTCTTCCATGGCATGTGAAATATGCTCCAACTGCTGAGGGACACTCAGACCATGGGCTTAGACTAAAGCTAGTCCAAGGCAAAAGACTGAAATGGACTCTGTGTAAATATCAGGTTCTCAGCCAATAACAATTTTATGATGCAGCACCACTGTGCCCTACCTGCTGATCTAGGCATCCTCTGACCCTGTCCTTAGACAATGAAACTCTAGCTAGGTAGCTAGTACTTATAAAAATGAAAAATGTATTAATTAATAACTACTACTGTTTTTAGAATTTTAAGTATTTACTTTCAATTGCTCCCAAAATCCAAAGTGACATAAGAGAAACAACAATGCCATTTGTTCTGTATTGTTTACAGCATTAATGTCTATCAAAAAGTGGCAATCTTACATTGCAGTATTCCCAGTAGAAATATTAAGTTTCCACCTTAAGAGACAGACAAACCACAGGTTGCCTTTTGCCAGATTCAAGTGGGAAACATACATCCAATTGCTACATTTAACAGAGATCTCAGAAGCAGGTTAAAGTGCAAAAAGAACATGACTGAAAATTTTCTTGACAATTATTTAATTTGCTTCATTTAGGAAAATAAAAATTATTGCAGTTAATCCTCCAGATATTTCTCATCATACTTTCTGCATGTGTGTTGGTAGTTCTGTCCTGTCCACATTGAAAGCAGATTATTTCAAAGAAAGATTTAGTACAGGGGTGGAGATACAAAGTATCTAACAGGACTGCAGTCTAAAAATATTGGACAGACACCTAATATAGATACTGAATAAAACTAGTGAAACATGACCTGGCATTAGGAAGACTTTTGGGTAATTGTAAACCATTCAGAGGAAAAGGAAAAAATACAGAGCATTTTTCGCTCACTCATAAGCGCACAGTGGGCTAATAACAGTGTTATGTGATTAGTAGAATAGTTACTACAGGCAGAAATCAGTATGCACTGCTGGATGGCTGCCCAGTGTTTGGAGGATTTTGTTAACAAGGGACACTATTGTTGTACTACTGTTTTGCTACAAACCACAGAGGATTTAAAAACCATTATTTTAAGACCCTAGAAGGGTCATAGCAGATTGATTTCTGTAACTTTTTTGATCAAAAAAATAGCCTAAGAATTATGACAAATGGAGTTTTCTAGGCTAAATACCTCACTGATCTCTCCTCCTTTTGTGTATGTTATCTTTGATCCCTGTCAATGCCAACGTAATCATCTGACACAGAGAAGGAAAATAATATATTCAACAATATCCCTGAAGAGGTAAAGAAAGCAACTGTTTCTTTCTTTTAAACTTTCTTTTTTATGCTAAATTGTCCTTTTGAACTGATTCATTCACAACACAGCAATCCAGACCAGGTTGCTGTTTCAACATAGAATACATTTAGACTGGAGTGTTTTCTTAACTTAGCTGTAAAATCTATACATTTTAAGAGCCCTACGTAAAGATAGTGAGGTTGACCTAGTTCATTAATTTTTCTTTTACTTTTCCTTCTGTAACAAAATTAAATTTCAAAATACAATCTCTGTTTGACTTTTAGCTAATATTTGCTTGTCAGAAGGAAAGTAATTTTTTATATTTTATCTCCTGCTCTTCAATTGTAATTATCTGGGCCCTAATTCTTGTGCTCTGAATTATGGTAATCAAAATACACTCAGCTAAAAAACCCTTAACAAATCATGGACATAGATAGCAATAATTAAATGCTGCAATACGTTTCAAATAATTGATTGCTCTACATATATCGGCATCTGGGCCTGGTGTAACTTTGTAGTATTTCAACAGTATTAAATAAAGGATAAATGAAGACTCTCAAAGAAAAGTGTTAATTGTACATAGCACAGGCAAATGCTCAGGTGCTGTAAGAAATATCATGCATACTATAACTTGGTTCTAAGACTTTTTACATACAAATCCATATTTACATGTATAAGACCTAAAAAGTTTTACTATAACTAGGTAGTTGCTGTCTGTTCCCTTCTCTGACATTCTTTGCTACTTTCTATGCTTACTAGTAATTTACTTGTTAAGCATGGTTTTGATTCTATACTTGATCCTGCAGATCCATCTCAGGACAGAGCTCCATTATTGTTGATGTGTCTCTGCTTGGGCAGAGGTTGAGTGTCAGTGATAAAGTTTGTTTTGTGACCTCTCTGTAGCACTCTGTCTCATATAAGACATCTATAACGTAACACAAGTGTAAGTGTAGAAGTTATTGTATAAATATGTGAATCAAGGTAAAAGTACACTTCAATTTTTATCTTAAAAAAGGCTTAGATCAGTCACTTTCTATACTTATTTACATTTTCATGTATGTTCTTTCCCCTTGGAAGAACATAATTGTGATGCTGAAAGTACAATATATGACAACTTTAGCAAAGGATTAGCACTAGATTTAGGTTTTTGCTCCTGGATATGAATGGGTGCTGCCACTACTACACAAAGAATTGCTCTGGAATAGCCAGAGGTCTGTTGAGAATGTGTGTGCTATGAGCTGCTTTAGAATAACTGGTATAATATGCTTCCCGGACCTAGGAAGCAATTTGTTTTGCCTAGTGGGCATCTGAATGCCAAGCTCAGAATATATCAAAACCCACATAGAATGGAAAGAAATACACTTTGTAGTGACTATGTGAACTATTCTTCCAATGCAAAGAGCTTTTTGGCTTCCCCTCAAAGCAAAGAATTGGGCCAAAGATATTACCTGTACTTTGTGATACACAGTACAAGATAGAATGAAACTTGGCTGTTGGTGAGAGCATCACTTTTCCTTTCATGCTCTTCTCTTTTTGATGTATCTTTCCAATTTTAATCTCACTTCTTTCTAACATTTTGGAAATAAAAGGTGCGAGTGCTCACACTTAACATGTTTTTTACCTATGGTACAGGTTAAAGGTTGTAGTCACTAGGTACAAATAAAGAGCCTAGGCATCTACCTTCTATTTAGGTATCTAATCCCAATTTATAACTTTAAAGCTCTTAATGGACTTTTTCACAGCCGCTGAAAGGCTGTTGCAGCATTGCAGTTTGTACCAGATGCTTACATATATATTGCAGGAGGATAGCCCACAGGGAGAGTGCTCAGTACCCTAATCACCATGCTCACTATCACCACCCACTTGTCTCTTCTAATATTTAGAGTAGCAGAATCAAGGAGAAATTGATTCAGATGCACTCCCTCCAACTCTCTGAAACACCCTATAAAGGAATCCTTCATGTAGTCTCTGGCAAGGTCAGACATCTGCACTAAAACTACTACTCAGAATGAGACTGCAAATCTTCTCCCACTTATTTTCTTTTAATTCCTTGTATTTCTCTTTGTGTGAGTTTCCTGCTTACCTCCAAAAAATAGATTGAATTTGTGAATTTTAAGCAAAGCTCCAGAGCTATAAAGCTTAACCTTTGAAGTGTCTCCTCCAATCACTCAGTACTTATTTCCCAGCTCAGTGCTTTTGTCACATTTTTGGTGCCAGTCTGAGATGCCCAGCTCCTGATATATATAAGTAGAGGGATGCAGAGGTGCCTGACTCCAGATCACATATTTTATTGAAACCTGCTGTTGGGGCACAATGGTGTTTTGATTAGGAGTTTATATCAAATCTATCAAGCTGTACCTGCTATTACCTTCCCAACTGGCAAAATCCAACTGGAGCTCCCAGGAGTTTTGTTCTTGCCTCAACATGCCTGTAAGCAAAAACATACATTTCAGGGTTTTCCCAGGACACAGTCAGGAGGTTTCTAGGCTGAAAGTTTGTCCCTAGAAGCCATGAGATGCTTGCAATAAAGACATAGACTACAATGCTAAGCCTCCTGACACATATACATCTGACTGCCATCATCCTCTTATTTCATCTTATCTTCTTCTTGTTTCTGTATCATCTGAATTTTTTTCCCCTGTAACTTAACAGCAAATTAATGTGCATCCTTTACTTTTCAAGAATTCTGCTTAACTCTTACTCATAGAAATTGGAGTAGCTGGACTGTCAGGAAGTGTAAACCAGCAAAAACACTCTGAAGCTGGGAGGAAATTGTTGGTTTTCAACTGCAGAGGAAGCAGCCTTTTTTTCTCGCTGCTTCCATTACTGATAAGCATACAGGGCAATGTAATTATGCATTTTGTGCCTAATGGGTCAGTGCTCTTTATTAAAAAATTTCCAGAAAGAAAAGGATCCTTCTTCCATAACTCTGGGATGTTCTGCCGAGTGTTGAACTGGGACAGCCCACTTCATTTTCACCCTCTGGCCTAATCTCATGTATTTTGCTAATCCTTCTTAATTCAAATTTACTTTAGGCGAACAAAGGAAACAATTTTAACTTCATGGTCTTCAGCTTTTCTTTTTGTATTTTACCTTTCACACATCTTAAAGACCACTACTCTGAAATGATGCTTCTGATGCTAGAAAAAAATCCATGAACTCAGAGTCTGGACTCAAATGTGGGTTACATACAACTTTTCTGCATAATCTGCTATAAATGGCAAATAAAATATCACAAATACTGTAGTATTTCAGTTTACTTAGACTCTTCACCTGTGGGTGGTGAAGGCTCTCATCTATCCTTTGCAGAAAAAGTGGATTAACACTTTCCTTGGACAGACAGAGAGGCTTTTATGAAGCAGTTGATAGATACAAGATCCCTCTTTTTATTTATTTTAATATTAATGCACGCAACAGAACAGGTTGAGGACAAGTAACAGGGATAACAGGAAAGTAAGATTAAATCAGGTACTTGATTGTAAAGCAAGGACAAAATTATGGACTTGATTGTAAAGCAAGGACAAAGTCATGGATGTGTGAGTCATTTGAGTCAAACTATACATATATATATAGTATATATAATAGAAAGTATAGAAGCAAAGTACAGACAGAGAAAAGAAATACTGCATTGAAAACCAAGTGGACCTGGGGTGGGGTGAATGTCCCAACTCACACATTTTGCTGCCACCCTGTAAATGCTCACTGAGGCAACAGATGAAAACAGTTGGTGTTCTCCCTTCCCTGGTAATGAATTCTTCACCCCCTGCTCCTAAGAGATGGCATCCTACTGGCATAGGAGATGTAATTTTCACCAGCAGAGGTAAATTGGTCCCTGCAGTTTGCCCTTTATGTGCTTTATGATTTACTTATGTTTTATTAACTAGAGTAACTGTTACTACAACTTGATAATGTTCATTGCCACAAACAGAATGCCTCACAGCAGTGGAACTGTTGAAACAGAGATCCACCGTCATTTCATCTCTTCAGTTTACTTTACTGTCAATATTTTGACCAGAGAGGCTATTTCTCTAAAATTTAGGAAAGGGTTGATGAATTTAGCAATCTAATTGCAATGGGGTGTGAAGTAACAACAAAAGGAATGTTTTTTCCCTGTGACTTTTAGGCTGCAGATGGCATTTTACCTTCCAAAAGACAGCCAGGAGATTATATTTTTCATGAAGCTCATTTCTATTCCAATCTGTACCACCCCAGCTTCAAAGTTTTAATTGGCTTTCCATCTGCAGAATATAGACTTCTCTTCTTATCCTGCCAAGCTTGGACTGTGAACAACCTCCTTCATTAACATCAGTTGTCATTCAGGGTTACAGATTACGTTGATTAATTCTCTAATTAGTTTAATTATAAGGAGGAAAAGAAGTGCAAAGCAACAAATGTATCAGGAACATTTAACATACAGTAAACGTAGTAAAATAAGAATATAAAGACTTTTGCAAATCAGTAAAAGCAGAGGAGGTGAAATTTTTTCACTTTTTTGTTCTTCAGACAGAAAGTAGTAATGAAGTTGCCACAGACCTTTGCAGCCATTTTAGAATAGCTTTGGGAAAATGTTTTAATCATTGTTCAGTTGTGAAAAATCTCAACGATACAACTATACAACAACAACAATGCAACAATACAAAGTGTATAATTTATAATAATTTTTGTGTAAAAAGTTATCATGAAGATGCCTAATTTTGGTGTGTTATCTAGAATTTTTCTTTAAATTTCAGAAATCTCTATGTTCTTTAAAAGATTATTATGCTCCTTTAGTAACACTGCAGGAAATAGAGAATCTGTGTTTTTCTCTATTTTGCTGATAATTACAACAGGAGGTAGTCACAGCTCAGAGACCTGTTGGTGTCTTGCACTAGATTTTTTTAAAACTTTGATAGAGAAAGCAAAGCTATTATCCATGGTAAGAAAATGCCACCTAGGACAAATCTAAAATTCTTCCAATTATCTTAAGTAATTGTAAAATCTCCAGTGAATTTCTCCTACTCAATCTAAACTGAAAAATAAGTGCAGAAGCTAGTGGTGCTCAAAAAGGTGTAAAGAAACAGAGCTGATTGTGCCCACCGATGACGAGTTCATACAGATGTGTTTCTGGCACTATCTCTAAGGAAAAGAGCTCTACACATCCCCATATGGCACAGCAATAACTGCAGTACCATATGTTTACAAACACCCAACACACCATGTTTTTAAAGCAACACACTGAGCACATCATTGGGATTCAGCCTTCTGTAGCTTATGCAGCTCATACTGCTCAGCAGTGAGCACAGTACAACAACTGTGTGAGCAGTGCCATGTACAACAGCCTGTATGGTACTTCTTGTAGCTTCAGTGAGGAAGGATGTGAAAAAGCTATGACAGTAGCCCTCAGACTCACTGCAGCTGGAGGTCATCTCAGCAGGTGATTTCACAGTGCTTATATTCACATCGCAAAACGTGCGAAAAACACTCTGCCAGCTGAAATCCAGCTGAGTAGCAGTGAATCTGTAAATTCACTTACTTCCCCAGTCAAAACCAAAGCCCTCAACAAGTGAGGCATCTCACCCCAGAGGCCATCTGCCACACAGCCAGGTCCCATGGAGGCCTCCTGCCCGTGATGCCTTTGAATCGCCCTTCGGCAGGGATGCCTGGATCGCTCTGGAACTGACAGCAGAGCTGAGTCAGGGGCTCTCTCAGTGACTTCAGATGTTTTGGCTCAAAATCTGCAAGTCATATTTCCACTGTCATTTGTGCTGTGTAGGACCCAGAATGCTCATCACTTCCAAGGACACGCTATAAAAGTTGTATAGGTCATCTGCTACCAGTGAAGTACAAATATATGGATTAAAAAAAAAAAAAAAAAAAGCTTCATTTAGAATCCGTGCAGACTCCGTAACAAATTATTGCATGGTAGGAGCATGAAATTGTTTGAATATAGTAAGTTTGCCTTTGAATGGGTAAACGGACCAGTGAATTAATCAAAGGGGGAATTGTCTGTCTTTCAAAGGTATTGCCCATTTATGTCAAAGCTATAAATACCACAAGTAGAATGATTTATGGTGTATACAGAGGTAAAATATAAAATCAAATCTAGAAGAAAAATGAGAACATTCAATGCAATTTATACTATTTTGTGTTGGATTTATATAGTCTTTTCATTCTCTAATTTTAAAACCAGAAGTATTTACTCACATGTATTTGAATTGCTAGTATATTTGTTTATTTTATTTCTACATTCTCAAGCAAAACACTTGTATGTAATTGTTTTACTGAAAAAGTTGTTTAAAACAATATCTGATTCTCTTTACAAGCAGAGAGATAATTGTGTTAGGTTCAAACTAACCATGACAAGATAGTATTTGATAAAAATTATAATAATTTCCCTTGAAAAAACTTATACAAAGATGATAAGATTTTCTCGCCAAGATCTGTGGGCATTTTAGAAGGTGAAATCTTGAATGCAGTCTAAGACATCTCCTGACCATCTAGATTTCCAATAAAAATGAAAGTATCCAGAAATGGAATCCAACATATTTAACCTGTGGAGCTAGTGACGCAATAAAATGTGTACTTGAACACATTAAAAAAATCTGCCTTTAAGGTACCTTATTCTGGGCTGAAAGAAGCCTTTTTGTGTGCTTTTTCAATGAGTAAACTAATCTGCTCTTCTTAAAAATTATCAGGGAAGTGCTTGCTCTTTTCCTTTAAAATGTGGATGCTGGACATGCTGCTAGCCCTAGCCCTCCTATATCCCAAGTTGTTTAACACATCATACTTCCTCCTTAGCCAGCAAAGGATTAAGCATATCTTTCTGAGGAGTATCTTAACTTCCAAGCTGTAAACCAGATTTGCAGCAGATTTTTGCCACTGTATTTGGAATTGGATCAGTGTGTGGGAAGGAACTCAAAAAATCTCGAGGTTGCTGAGAAAAAGGATATTATGTATTAGTGGTGAGTAGTGGTAAGGACCATGACATGGAGATGAAGAGATGATTCTCGGGTCTTTCTTAAATTTCAGGGGCCTTTAATAGGTCTTGGTCCAGTATCTTGGTTGACAGTGGTTTAAAGGGTAGTAAAGAAACTTATGAAGGTGACAGAATAAGTAGCTGAATTTTAAGTTTAAATCTGCACCCAAAAAAGTCAATTGTCAAAATAAAAAGAAAGAGCTTCCTGGATAAAGAAAGCCTCTTTAGGGTTTACTAATATTAATGGCCAGTATCTATTCCATAGTCATCATTACAAACAAAAACCACTTTAAATACTAAAATGAGAAGTCTGAAAAGTCAGTTAGGTTATATTTGCATATGTACATACATACACGAATACATGTGCACATATAAAAATGTACACAGCAGAAATGTGCACAGGTAAAACGTACCTTTTTAAAGTAAATCAAAAACTAGCCACATGTACTGATAAGAAGTATAGACAAGAGTTTTCTGCATGGCAATATCCCTGTTTTAGAAGAACTTTTATTAAACAAGGATTTGGGCAAACCGTAGGAAGATTTACCTCTTTTAAACTGTGTTGTAGCTCTGCAGTCAAATAAAATATGAGAACAACTCACTTGTCAAGGGAAATAACCTTGATTACCCTTTCTAGACTTTATATACTGTGCTTTGATCCTAAATATAAGGGTGCATTACTGACTGTAGTGTTATAGCACCCAAGGAAATCTTCCTAAGTATTATGGCATCCATACCAAATACACCCTGGGAAAAAAAAAACCAAAACAAAACATAATTTAAAATGGAAACAGTCCTGTACCATGTGTAAATCCTTTCTCCCCGTTCCCATATGCTCTCTGGAGACACAGGAGAATTGCCTTAGGAATGAAAATGAAGCATAAAATAACTTGAGCTAATGAGGGAAGAAGTTGACAGAAGTCATAAAGAAAAATGAAATTATTTGAGTGTTAATATCCAGATTAGCTAGTAACTAAAATAATTCTAGCTATTTAAAAACAGTAGCAGAATAATATAACCACAGTTTCCAAATTTCCCCGATTATGTTTGTGCTACAGAGTTTTCCACAACTGAAAAATTAGATCTTCGAAAAGATCATTATTTCTTTTTCCTTTTTTGATTCTCTGTCTTTCCAGAAATGAAAACTGCCCTCTCTTCCAAACTCAGTCTGAGAGGAAATGATAAAAAGTTGGAGACCTGTCCATATGACTTCTCATACATCTTTAAACTATTTGCCATATTTCCTGAAAGTTTTCTGTGTGTTGCTCAGTATTTTTACCAGTGAACTACAAAACAAAGAACATATATAGAATCCTCTTAGCACAGTTTCTAAATAGCAAGGCCTGAGGGGTCATATAATAAATAATGACCAGGCAAAATCACTTCAAACTGGACTGATTGGAAAGAAGTTGAGCTCTCAGTAAGTACCCATGGCTGTGCTGCCATTTAGAGGGACCACAGTGGGCTGGAGAAATGGACTGAGAGGAACTTACTCAAGTTCAGCAACCAGAAATGCAAAGCCCAGCACATAGAGAGGAATAACCCCAGGCACCAGCCCAAGATGGGAGCCAACAAGCTAGAAAGCAGCTTTCCAGAAAAGGATTTGGTTGTCCTGGTGCTCAAGCTGACCATGAGCCAGCAATCTGTCCTGGAGGCGAGGAAGGCCAACAACCTCCTGTGCTGCAGGGGGAAGAGAGGTCCCAGCCAGTGGAGTGAGGGGATCCCTCTCCTTTTTTTGGCACTGGTGAGGCCACACACAAATTACTGTGTCCAGTTCTGGTCTCCTTGCTGTAAAAGAGTCATGAAAATAGTCCAGCTAAAGGCCAATAAGATGTTTAAGGGATTGGAGCATCTCTCCTATGAGAAAAGGCTGAGAGATGTGGGTCTGTTCAGCCTGAAGAGGGAAAGGCTCAGGGGAATCTTGTTCAAGTGTGTAAGTAACTGATGGGAGTGGGATTAACAGGACAACAGAGTTGGATTCTTCTCACTGGTACCCACTGGCAAGAGACAATGGACATAAAATGAAACAGGAAAATTCCATGAAGTGGACAAAGGAACTCTAAACTCCTCTAGATAAAACTTAAAGCTCTGTGAAGTCAGATCCAAATTGAAGCATGATCCTATTTCAACTTTAACGAGAAGATAGTGTACATGCAGCCAGAGGAAGCAATCACAATGTTCTTTTCTGGCCAGATTGCTTCTGATGGGCTTCTACTGAGCATGAGGAGCAAACACCACACTTCAATCAATAAAAGATAGCCCTCTGCCTCTCCTCTCCCATCATGAATCCACAAAGGAAATTCACTGAGTATAATTCAAAGATGTAAATTAAAAATAGCTTTTATGGTTCATTAAAAATCACTTATGTTAACATCTAAGCCTGAATGTGGCCAAATATTCTCTGATTTCCAAGCTGTTTATAACTCTTTTTGTTCTCAGCTTCCTTATTTTTAATGTTTTAATGATGTGGAGAAAGATCAGAAGAAATATGAGCATCAGATTTCTGCTACTTCACCTCCAAATCTTGGTGGGTCTTGCTTTCCTGCCAGTTGTCTGAGATCCACATCTACACCAGTTGTCAGAGTTGGCTGCTCCACATGTGCCACAGAGCCAAAACATGCCATCGTGATGCATTTCCTTCCAGCTCTCTCATTTAGAAGCTGGGGTATTTCTACTATGTTGCTGCAAAAAGGGACACTGAAACTTTCTCTGGTTTTAGAGTTCTTTGGAGGACTCTGTGTATTGGAAGTCAGTCGCTGTTATACTTGTTGGCTGATATTTTTCTTTTACTTGTTGCTTGTGTTAATGTGCTCAATTAAATACAGGGTCAAAAACTCAAATGCTTCTGATCAGAACACCAAGAGTCCTGAAGTCATACTTTTCTTTGACATATTATACCAATGTAGACACTGAATTCAGTGAAGTTACCTCTTATAGCATTATAGGACCAGGATTCACACTATAATTTATTTTAAAAAATTAAATCATACTGATGGTTCCCATATGTGATAAAAAGTCATTTTTCCTGACCGATTAAAAAAAGAAAAAAGATTCAATGCAATACACTAGCTATTAAAAATATTTTCAATTGGTCAATTAATTCTATTAATAATAAATAAAATATTTTTTAAATTGAGAAAGGCATAGAATATTGCAAGGATATATTTTATAAATGTAATCTCTATCTTGTAAAAAATTGACAATGTTAAAGTGTTGTGTCAGCCTTTTTGTCAAGATATTAATGACCTCCTTGATTGATCACCCTCAGCTTTGCCACCAGCCTTTGAGAACACTGAGTCATTAATAACTTGGAAGTACCGTGTTAATAGGATATTTCCTGGTTTAAACAACCCACAGAAGCACTAAACAAAAGTAAATGTTGTCACACTTGAAGATGATATTCCTCTAATGAGAAACCAATAAGCAGTTTTGAGCTGGCCATTTTGCATTTCTAGCCTGGCAATGGTCAAGTTTCAAACTGAAAATAAGCCAGGAATAATTCCTCATGGATGGATGCCAGTACCTCAGGTTATGCTGGGCAGTGAGATCAAGGAGAGGGGGCTCATAGTACTATCCTTATGAGGGGGCAGTGAGCTTCAGCCTGGGTTGGGAGCACTGAAGACCACAGAAAGGGATAACAGAGAGCAGAGAGCCTCAGAGACAGGCTCTGAGGTTAGACATGAAGGTGCACCAAGTATAATCACACTTTCATAGGTGTGAGCTCAAGACACTAACTGTGCTTCCACATACAGCTTCTATTTCGTGTCTGTTGTCTGCCACTAACATAAACAGAAATGGAGCACATTGTGACCTCAGAAAATACTGTGTGGATGCTCAACCCTAAAACTGGAAATGTAAACCTGCCTCCAGAACTGCTTTCCCATCATTATCACTTATGATACAGGCCAGTTTGCCTCTTCTCTTATAAAAACTATGCCTTCTTTGCACAGGTCAAAAATTTTGTCATAAACAGTGTCCAAACTTCGACACCAGTATTATATAGGAACAAAATTTAAGGTATTTTAAAAATAGCATCATTATGTGTTATTTTTATCTAACTGTTATTCTGCCCAATTTATTCTATATTACATTATCTGATAGATCTTCTTAAAATTGTGGCCAGGAAAAAGAACCACAAAAAAGGAGTTTTATGAGAACACGAATTGAAATACATCTCCAACATATTTAATTGCAAGTGCAGTATTTTCTCTCATATTTCTGCACTAAACATTCAAACAGGAAATGGTAGCAGACTAAGAATTGATATTTCTATGAATCCAAAACTGTGAGACATATTAGTTTTGAGTAAGATAAATTATATATTTGTTGAGAGATAGCATTTAAAATTAAGGACCAGAAGTGATTCTTTTTCTTAATTGAAAAAATGCTATGAAGCTTATTACAACCAAATGGTACACCAGGATTAACTGATGCAGATAATCAACAATTGGATAGAACATAAGTGGTATAGGAAAAATATAAATTTAATTGTGGTCTGCTCTCCTTGAATTAGTTGATAATAAACAAACTTCTTATACATTCATATTGCGTAAAATATTTCAATTTTCTCTCACTGGGAGAGCGTGTCTCATGCCTGTTACCTAAATCTTCTCATTAGTTCCCAAAACTTATAACTGATAAACTAAACTTTTTGAGTTGTTTAGTTAGAATAGTCATTTTCCTATTTCACCTCTCATGAAAGATTTTTTTAATTGTTTTTTGAGTTCTGCACATACTCTGATGTGCTCCACAGGCCAGACTTCACAATGGCACCTTCACCCTGAGACAAGGCAGAAGACCACTGGCAGCAGAGAAACTGAATCCATGTTTATTAACCTCCAAAATGTCTAATACTACTAGGGTAACAGAGGGCGTGTCAGTCTGTCCAAGATAAGACATAAAAAATTTGTGCTCAGGAGGTTTTCCCAGTGCTTTGTTCTGAGATGTGCTGATGCTGTTCTACTATAGGAGCAGTATGTGCACCTTCCAGAGCTCTGGGGAGGGGAAATGTCCCCTTGCATTATGGGTTACCTTTGTACTGCTGTGAGCTGTGTGTGAGCCTTGGCACTGATATAAATATTACTGAAATATTAACAGCATATTATATATACATTCATATTAATATATTTATATATACTAGAATATTAACTAGTATATTAATATTATATATTGTAACATATCAGTTTCAATCTAAAGTCTGTGATGCTTTAAGTGAGCATTATCAGATAAGAAAATAAAGTTACTTGCCCAGGAGTATTGAAAGAGGGTGGAAAACCCTGAAGAAATAACCATCATAGAAATAAAACACCTTAGTTCTGTTGAGTGACTTTTGAACTGTCAAAAATCAAATGCCTATTAAAAATAGCCAAATAAATATCAAGGATATATAAGTTTTTTAGTCCCACTCAATCAATATCTTGCAATTATGAGTTTTAGTCTAACTGGCTAGGCTGTCTAGATCTTGGTTATGATTTATTTTGCTTACATTCAGTTACTTCGATTTTCTCTCTGTTTTCTCTTGCTTGTGTCTAATAAACCTTGTTTTATTTAATCAAATTGAATTTGGTGTCCTTTAATAAAGAACATCCATTGGCAGCAAGTTACTGGGAGAGGAAAGTGGTTTTGGCACTGTGGGAGAGACAGGTGGGTACTGGGGCAAGGCAGCCAGCTGGGCCGACAGAGAGCTGCCAGGATTGGGCTGGGGGAGAAAGGAAAATCACAAAAATCAGTGAAGAAAAAGAGACCCAGAGTTGTGGAGTTCTTTGTCCATAAACTGATGGACTTGATAATTCCGAATTTTGCCCCAGCTGTAAGCAGATGTGGCACAAAACACAAACAGAAGGAAACACACCTTTGATATCACATTAAAAAAAAAACAAAAAACAAAATAAACAAAACTAGATTTGACTATTTATCCCATGTTAAATGTTACAATGAATCACATACTGCTGCTGCTACTTCTCAGGGCTGCTGCAAACTATATCTAAGATAAATCAGTGCTGGAAAAATTTGCTGGAAAGGGAGCATAAGCCTTGATTACAAGCATTAAGACCACAATTTCATGGAACAAGGGGTTTGAAAGTGTTTTGGCTAAACACTGATTTTGCATCCTAATTCCTTTTCTCTCATTTTGTTCCTCTGTTCTGGAGTGGCTGTGTAATCACCATGATTTTCACTGTAGAACCTTGCAGAAACAGGAGCCCTTGTTCCAGATTTAAGCTTTGGTGTGCTTCAGTGAGTAAATGAGGCCCTGACCATATTAATTACATTCACTGGGAAGCTTAACATGCTACCAATGTCTCTGTAATTATTCAGTATGCTGAGTGTTATCGTAGCAGCCATGTGGATCCATTATCATTTTGCTCCTCTAAATGCTGCTGATCTAACCATTAGCATAGCTGCAACTCATGCTCCTAAGGAATAAGAGAAATAATAGAGTTTAATTCCTCATTTCTTTTTCAATTTTTCATGCTCTGTATCCATAGGCTGTTTCTCTCATAACCATTTAGTGCTTGTGAATGAATCTCCATGCCTAAGTTAATTCTTATGGTTTATACATGACTTGTATAAAAAGTTAAACCCACATATAGAAGAAAAAGACAATCAAATTACCTTACAAATATTATTTGTCTGCAAAAAGGCCTCTTCCATTTGGGCATATTTGCAAAGCAAAATTAATGTTTTGTGGTTTGTAAAGATTGCAGAGACAGGCAAAGGTAGAAGCCCAAAGGTGGAAAACTGGGAAAACTGAGGTTGTACAGAGGTATTTAAACTATAGACTGATAGCTTTTCAGTTCTTAATTTTATTTACTCCTCATTCACAATGACCTGTTGGTCCCTGACTCACATTATATAGGCTCAGTTTCTGCCAGCTGCAGTGACTGACTTTTCTCTAGCCAGGTGACTAATAAATAGCAAAAAAATTAATAACTCTTTACATGTATGGTCATCCTGATTCACACTGCTAGAGTACCAAAGAAGCCCAACATCCCAGAAATATTCAAGCAAACACAAAACTCTACATATTTATATTTGGGAAAGGGAATAGTAATAGAACATGAAAACTGAAGTGATAGATGTGCTCACAAACACCACTTTGCAGTTTTCATGACATTCTGTTCAGATCCATTTGCTTTACAAGGCATCACTGTGCAACTACATTTTTAATGAGGTTGAGTTTATGTTTGAATACTCTGTGTCAAAAAATGTTTCAATTTATCTTATTAGCTACTCTGAGGACTAATTTGAAATAAATCTCACAAAGCCATAGGATTGTGGAAGCACCAAATACAGAAATCCAAAAACACAGTCCATAAAGATTTGCCAGAAGACTGCTTTTGTCACTTGCTGTTCAACTGCAGCTTGAACATATATTCAGTCAGTATATTCAATCAGAACTAAGAATTGCTGAGAGTCAGCCTTTCCATTTGATTAAAGATTTTGCTGTGTGAGGGCCAAAATTTCTGCTGGTGCAAACAGCAGTAAAATGGTTTTGGTGATTACTGTCAGACTTATACAAATTATCAATTTCCAGCAGGTAAAATATAAAAACTACATTTAAAAAAATCACTGTTACATAAAACTGCAAGCAGAATTGAAACTGAAAATTCTAGTTATGAACTGGTGATCCAGTGAGTTTATATATGTAGCATATTCAGGGGGAAAAAGGGGGAGAAGAAAGAGAGAAAGAGTATATATATACTATAATGCATCTTCTATCTACACATACATTTATTCTCTTATTTTGTTGAAATTATTTTTTTTTCTCAAGGCATTAAGGGAAAAAATCCTTCCTAAAATATCCTTCCTAAAGAGAGCAATTATTGTAAACAGGAAAATTGTACTGAATTAAGATTACTCATTGCTGCTTTTCAAAGAATTATTAACAGGCTTAAACTAATGAAAATAAGAAATACTATTCTTGGCTTTGAATTTGCCCTTTAACAGCTTTTACATTCAAAAGAGGGAGTTGTTCTGGAACTAGTACTCGATTTAATGTAGTAATACAACCCTTAAATAGCCTCACTGCAGAAATCTATTTTTTTGCTTTTATTTTTTTGAGAAATGCCAAAAAATAAACCTCAGTAGGAAATGCATTCTTTTTATCTCTTCTACCATTTTATCATCTGATCTATCTTATTTTATATGTACTTCTTTCATGAATCTTAACTCGGGCATTACACAATGTAGATCTATTTCTGATAGGACCACGAGGACAAAAGCTCCAATTTGAATTAAAGTTCAACCAAGCCTCCTGCCTAGAATACCTGATAGTTAAAACCATTGTTGGTTTTGTTTCCTGTTTGGGAAGCCTACTGAGTTTTAAGGACACGGGTCTTTTCATGTTTATCCAGAATCTGCACAGCCTGTTATCCCACCAGGCAAATTGCATTTGGTTAAACAGGAGCTGAAAATTCTGGAGTTGAGTGTGACAAGGAATATGAAGGGCTTCTACAAGTCAATCAGTAGAAAAAGCAGAAAGAGGGAAAACATGGTCTTGTTGCTAAATGGTGCTGGTGACCTGTGTCCAGGGATATATGCCTGGTGGGGGCAGAGAATAAAGGAACTGGACTCAGGTGCTGTTCAGTGGTGTCCAGTGACAGGACAAGAGGCAGTGGCCACAAACTGAAATGCAGGAAATTTAATTTTAGGATTAGGAGACATCTTTTCACTCTGAGGGTGGTTAAAGACTTGAACAGGTTGAGGTTGTGAAGTCTCTCTTCTTGAAGAAATTCAAACACAGGCAGGAAACAATCCTGAGCAACCTGATCTAGATGATCCTGCTTTGAGCAGGGCACCAGACTGGATTATCTCTGGTCCCAGCTGTTATGTGATTCTGTGACAGCGTTGCTTCCCTGCTCAGGCATGAGGTCATTGAGGTCATTGAGGTCATTGGACAGATTCCCTATGTAGGCAATATAAAACCATAGTTTCATTAAATCCCACCTTTGCTAACAGTCTTTTATCTTGGGCACAGTTGGACTCTGGAAACACGGGGGAAACACAAGTGACAGACAGTAACATCCTCCCCACAACTTGCAAAATAAAGAATTCCCAGCTTTTCATATTTCCAAGGCAACATAACATAATTGAACTGAATCTGGTTGAAGTTGCTAGGAGGTCAGTGGTGTTCCTCCAGCGACGAGTACTGCAGAATCTGGCTGAAACTGAAAAGTGCAAAAAAGGCAACTATACCTTTGTGTAACATCTCAAAAAAAGGTGATGCAAGAAATAATCCTGATTTTAGAGAGAGATAAACTATATGATCTAACAGGAACTTTTCATCTCCAGCTCCTTGATTCTTGGATAGGTAATATATTATTATCTTAGACAGAGAATAGCCAAGGATAGACAAGCAAAAAAAATGTGGAAAACTATGCATTTTCCTAAAAAGCAGTGTTTAAGCTGTTCTAAAAGAAAATAAATAATTATCTTAAAAGATATTTCTGAATGAAATTTATATGACACTTTTGCCTCAGGCTATATGTGATAGCAGCTAAATTGCCTTCTTTCTCATTTAAGTGATACAAAAGTAAGAGTAGGAAAAATTATTCAATACAAAAGTAGTAGAAGAAGAGATTTTAATATGCTTCAGCACACCTCATGCCCAATTTCTATAGATGTGCAAGTGGTCTTGAACTGATGAGAGGGAACATGACTGCTACATTAATCATTTGGAGGCACACACTAAAATGCTTCTTTCCCCTTCAGCTTTCTGAGGAGTTTGAGTTTTGCAAATAGAATGGAAAGCAGAACTGTAACAAGCAAACTACAAGGAATGTTTTTATTAAATGAATATTTTAAAAAATATTTCCACACTCACAACTTTTCCTTTACATTCCCCCTGTCTATTTTTCTTACATTTTCAAAGATGTATTTTAAAAGCTATTTATCATTTTGGTAGTTAAGCTTCTTTCCTTTCAACACCCTCTTGTCTGTCACTAAAATTTACAGTCTCGATGATACTTTCTGCAGTCGGATTATAAAGATCATTCAGTTTCTTTGTTTCCCCAAAGTCAACCCAGAAATGAGGAAATAAGATTAAAGACCGCTCTTCCTTTTCATCATTCTATTCCAGTTTTAATCCAGGTAAATGTAAAATTAAACCAGCTATCTCTTCATTACATCGATTCTAGGAGGTCAGGCAGTGCTTTTCATGCATTTATACATTGCTTTCACTGGTAGGAATACTAGGGAAGTGTTGAAGAATTTTAGAACAGAATTATCTTCATGTATTCTTGACACATCTGTGCTCTTCCATCTAGAGACTGGAATTCTGATCTACTGGCCTGGTTCTCCTCCTGCTGTAGATGAATCCATCTTATGGTGTCTCACCTGTCCAAGACTGCCTTCCTGCCACACTATACTCACACTATGGAGCTCTGCTGCTTCTGACAGAATCCTTCTTGATTCACAAGGGACTCTGTAAGATCTCAATTTTAAATTTCATCTAAATCTTAACAAGTAAAAAAAAAAACAATATAAATGTAATTTTCTTGAGGCGCTCATACCTCAGTTCCCAAAGAAAGAGACTTGAGATTTACTTATGGAAGTCTTACAGAACTGAGAAAAAAAATCCCTTTTCTCAGACACTGGCCCAGGACCAGTGTAGCAGAGGATGGCCACCTCCCAACTGTGCCGTGCTGCCTCCTGCACCTGCACTGCCTATTCCCCTTGGCTGCAGCAATGGCAGCCAAGACAACCTGCCTCTCTCTTGATTTCAGGCTGTCATCGCTGCTCAGCATCAAAACCTTAAAGCTAAAAACAAACTGAAAAATAACACAGTGGTTTTTATACTCCCTTCTCTGAAAAAAATGTAGTGATGTGGAAGTAATGTAAAGGCATGCATGAAAAAAAAGCTATGAAAGAGGTAGGAAGACAGGGAGCCATAGTTTAAGAAAAAAATTCAGAAGCCTTGAGAGAGACAAAAACACAGAGAAAAAGAGCTACAGAAAGATGAGGAAGAGAAATATAAAAGTTTTCAGTTCTGTTAACCTGAAGACAAGTTTTTCTGTCAAAACATTTCACATCTTGCTAGGGAAATCTGAAGCTCCAAAGATCTTAGAGAGTTGCTCAAACACGAGCAAGTTTGATCTCCTGGTGCTATTAGTAAGGAATACTCAGCTACATCCATGGACCTGGAACTCTGAAAGTCCAGGTAAAGTATTCAAAGAACTACCACAGCTCTTAAGGTTAAATGACATTCTCAGTCCAGAGACTTGACCCCAAAAAAATTTTATTGACCTCAGCAGACTAGATTTAGGTTTATACTTCTAATCCTAGTATCCTATCCAGATTTAATCTGGAAGAGATTTATAGTCATTCCCTTGTTTTTCTCATATTCTTTCAAGGCTGCAATGTTCACATAAAAATAGAAATGTTCTTTCTGGAGCAAACCCAAACTCTTCTCTAGAGGGTTTATCACTGAGACAAATCTGCTTTCAATAGTCTTCTTCCAGTTCATGAATGGTGTTGCCTGTTTTGTTTTTTTTTATTTAAGTATTTGCCAAAAAAAACCAGCCAACCTGTAGGTATTCAATTTTCTCTTCCATCCATGTGCAAAGTACTTTTGTTCAGTTTTTTGCTTTGCTAGTAACTCCTTTGGGAAAGAAAAAAATTAGTTTAAGAGTTCAACTTGAACTGAAACCAAACAAAAGAAAAAGAAGAGGATTTTTAGTGGACTCCCAGAAACAACCTAGAAACAAACCAAACAAAATACACAAAACCTAAGAAAAGTCATCATTTTCCCAGCTCATCCTTTATCCTGGTCTCAAAAAAGCTATCTCATTTTGTCTATGTTTTAGTTTTGAACATTACGGCTTTCATTCCCAAGCAAGCTCCCCACTGGACTGATGGCATGATTTCCTGCCTGGGAATGTCTTCCAGTGATTGCAAAGTCTTGCTATGCACAATATCATTAACAAGAGGAATGACGTGAATCAACGCCATTGCAAAGAACCCTGTGAGCTGAGCTCCAGAGGGGCTTGTTATGCAGAAACTGAGTTTCCAGCAAACCATACACCGTATCCATAATAGAAATCAGGCAATGTAAAAATAAAAATAATATAGAAGTGTCTGGATGTTTTAAGCTTAATAGAACTACATTAAAATACATTGAATAGAGATATTCATTCTAAAAAGAGAGTGATACATGGAATCAGGTTTTCTCAATTATATCCATTTTTTGTGGAAAACATCAGCAATTTTCCTATTGCCTGGTGTTTTTATTATTATGTCAAGAAACCTTGATCAGCTTATCACTGTAGGAAAAGCTAACATTTGTCTGCATGATTGCAGTAACACTGGGAGATGTCAAAGATGTACGAACATAATACTACCACTTACTAATGTCCAGCTCAAACATTCATTGTGTGACTGCAATTTCCTTCCTCTTGTATTTCTTGAAATTACAAGTGTGAAAACTATGAAGTAAATTAAATGAGAAGGAACAATAGCTGTGAAAATCTGTTTGTTGATTCAGCTGTCCTTTAGCTGCAGATATTGTAAATGTAAAGATTCCTAGTGTAAGTGCTATATGAATCAGCTACAGGACTAAGAAAAGGGAAAAAAAAAAGGCAAAAATAACCAAAACCCTCTTTTTGTAAGAGGAGATCTTTCTTGGGTGATTTTTGTAGCACCTAATGCTCTGGAAGAGAAGCATTAATAATAATTTTTGCCAATACTGGTTGGGATATTGTTTATGGAGTACACTGGCAGTGCTCAAGCACTTGAAATACTTAGTATATTTTACTATAAAAATTTCAAATTTCTTCAGGCATTTCTGTGCTAAGTATCTACAATGTAATCTCCTTGACTCATTTTTTCTCATTATTTTCAATTTAATTTAGTGTTTGCATATCACCTGAGATGCAGCAATGATGAAGCTCAGCAATGAGTCCATGAAGAACCATGACACAGCAGGACCAGTTTTCAGTTTAGAAAAGCATACAGATGGCAGGAAAAATTGGATTTATTTTCTCTTCTCTTCTTTAAATCTACACTCAGCTGCATACTGGAATGGTGGGGTGAGGATTTCCATGACAAACACAGCTTAGCAGGTGATCATGGCAACATATTTCTGACTTCAGTCCCAGGAGCAGCTGTCTGCATGTTTGAAATAATGCACCATAAACAATCATTGTTTGTCTTGTCTCACATCAAGCATGTCTTGCACATTTATATAATTTGACTCTAATTTCTGTTCAAAATACTCTACTTATATGCAGTGCTTAAATTCCTTCTGCAGACAGACTGATATTTTATGTGGCTTGGGATTTTATTTGGTTTTCACTCTCAGGTCCATTTTAAAATGGCTCCTATTAATTTTGCATTTGTTGTGAAGTTATGATTTTAACTCACATTATGGTGCTATAATTTTGTGGATATATTTTCTTCAGTTCATGTAGTTGCTGTTTCCTTTGTTTCCTCATGCTTAATATTCTATGTGCAGATATCTTCAGAGGTGCAAGCTGTGCCAGTCAAGCACCAGAGTGAGGACGTAGAGAGATGTCAGTCATTTAAACTGATTCAGAACACAAACAAAGCAGATGATATTCAAAGACTGGAAGACAAACTTGAGCCAACTGCAGCAGTCTTTTGAAATTATTTCAGTGATGAAAGATTAGTTGGAAAATGGAAAAAAATACCCCTTTGAGTGTTTCTTTCAATTTAAGCTCATTTTATATATACATATATGTAATTTAAGAGAAAGAGGGCAATATTCCTGGATTACAATAAAATGTTTATATTTTTGCATAAAATAGATATAATAAAAATACCTCATAAGTCTGGATGGTTTAGACTTTGCTGCTGAAATAGCAGTAGGCTTAAAAAAAGCAATATTAACACATGTAATGGATTTCATGCTGTGCTCTGGTACATCAGGGAGAGCTACCTATAGCTATTGCTGGTTGTAAGGAAGATAAAGATTCCTATTTTCTAAATAGGAATCCCTGCCTTCAGTGAAGTAGGATTCCCAGCTTCACTTGAAAAGAAAGTGTCAAATTCTGCCAGATATAGGGAGAGGTGATTTCAATGGGAATTGCTCAGATTTGAGAGAGGAAGGATTAGAATTTGACCCCATCTTACTTAAAAGATTCGATTTTATAGTACCTGCTGGAGACAAATTGATAATTCAGCAACAGTTTTATCAACACCATGTAGCCTGCTTTTGAGCCTATGCTTTCTCCTTTATCAGTCTTACCCTATGATTTGCTTTGCATTACCTATCTGTCCTTAAGAATTGGATTGTTTCTTACGCCAGTAAAATCTGACTTTTCAAATATCAAAGGTTTAAAACTTCCAAAGGTTAATGATCATTTTCTGAATCACTGTCTAAATATCAAATAAAGTTCCTTGAAGTCAGCTGTGACAAATATTATTACCTTCTTTTATAGAAGGATCACTTGGAAAGACAAAAGTTCTTGACAAGAATATTTTGGATGGCAGAAAAATTTATCAGAGGACAAGAATAAAGCTGTCAACACAAGGAGAGATAGTTTAATTACAAACATTGCATGACAAGAAAATAAGTCCATAACGGGGCAGGAAGCACTAGAGAAAGTTTGGGATGTCTCCTATAATTTTATATGTTTGGATTATATGTAATAAAGTTGCAGAACTCCTCCAAGGAGGTGCAAAGATTGCTTTCAGGTGGAAAAGCCTGTAGCAGTAAGATCTAGAAATTAAATACCTGCACAATTGACTTCTTGGCATGTCTTTTGCAGTCAATTCCCAGTCCCTGCAGAAACCCAGGAGATTTGATTTTCCAGAGTTACAGATTGCCTTAAAACCTGTGCTGGTTTGGGAGGATTCAGAAAATATGTTATTTCACTAGCCACAGGGTGCCTCTGTTTTATGGCTTCTTCCCAGACTCCCTCCTTTCTGGCAAAGCATTATAAGCAGAATTTTAAGGAACACACATATTGAGTAGCTCTCCTTTCACAAGAGGTCTGGACTGGAAGAAAAGCAGAGAGCTATGGGTAGATCTGTGGGCAGATCAATCAGGGAAAGCTTAGGCAAACCAACTCCAGGAAATCAACCTTTTGGGGCCTATCACCATTCCGTGTTATTTAAAGCAGAGCTGGCTTATTGAAAAGGCTTAATTGTAATGACAAATGAAATTAGCAGTAGATGAATCAATACAAACCCTACTCTGTATTCCAGGCAAAAGTGTCTTTTATTAGTTTGGGGGGTATGGAAGGAAGCAGTTTTCAGCCTATAAGTAATTATTGTGATAGTTCTTGTTTGCTATTTTCATTTCTCAACTTTTTACTCAAACTCATTTTATAGCCCTATAAAGTTTGATAAAACTGTATTCACCGCTTTATCTAAATATTGATCGGCATGTTTACAGGGAAATTACTATCCCTTCTGCTTGAACAGCAAGAAGTAATAAATTAAGCATTAAAAACAAAAACTTCACATGCTGGGAGTCCTATTTTATTTTACAGTCTATAATCCACTGCTTTGCTACAATTAATTTCCCTAAATGTGCCCAGCATTTTTATCATTTATTTACAGCTCTACTAGGGCCTGATTGAAATTATATATATTCTAGTGGATAATCAAACTAACACTAGCAATTGCTATAGACTAATCTGATTGGAAACAGAGGTGAGGAGAGCTCCACCTAGTTAAGTGAAATTCAAGTTTGATATAACTCAGAGAAAATGGCCTTGACATTTTAAATCTAGTAACTAATGTCAGGAGTGACTTCATTTGGTCAATATCTGTTAGATTCCATCCCACAGCTGTGTTCTTAAATCCTTGTTCATGTCTGTGGTTCTTTTGGCAAGGCATCACTCATCCACCAAAAAAAAAATGAGTACTGTTGATCTGGACATGTTTTCTTTCTTCTTTCACAGTGAAGGATGAGTGAGAAGATGTATTCAGAATGACTGAAATACGCTATTACATCAGTCATTTTCATCAAGTGCAGGTGGCACATTATTTTACTTTGCTACAGTTTGCCTTTATCCAAACAAGCTTCTTTCAAGAACCTGAGGGATATGACTCTTTAATAAAAACAAATAAATTTCACAAATATTTTCTTCTCTTGGAGCACTGCTTTTCAATCTTGGTTTTATTAGAAACTCCAAAGAAAAAATGAGGGAATTATCCATCTGCAATATTACTGCTGCACTTAGGAGTCCCTGGAGAATTCAGTGTGTAGGCTGGAGTAACCATTTTCTCATTACCTTTGTAGATCTTTTAATTCTGAACTTTTAGTGTAAATGCAAGCCACTGCTAAGGTCACTGCTTTATTAAATAGTTCAGTGATGCAATCTAAGCTCTCACACAATCCAGGGCTAACTGCGTGAAGAACATGGTAAGATCTCCTCTGCACAAAAATTGGGCATTTTAAATGTTTATAGTTGTTGACTATTTAAAGCAATAAACTGGCATTATTTATAAGCAATGTGCATAACAGACAAAAATAAGTTTCTGGAAGATTTTTAGTCCAAGTTCTCTTTAAATATAAAGATTTTAAAAATCTGCTTAGGGAGCCTGGTGCAAATTATTTTACTAACCTGAATAAAAACTGTTTAAATTTAGAATTTGACTACTCTTTTAGGTATTTTGTTTTGCATATAAAAGTCATAGAAATTGGCTCATTTGCACTTTACAAAGCTTCCTCTGCTCTACTAATAGACACTATAAATAATTTAGAGCAACACTGGGTACATAGACGACTTGTGTGTTTTCCCCTTGGAAAATAATATCCTATTTTTCTTACCTTACTCTCTCCTCATTGCAGATGTGGTGGTTATATTATGCAGTCAATATTTCACCTGAAATCTGAAAGCAAGCAAACCTAGCAATTTTAAATAGGTATGCAAAACTGCACACAGTCATACCATGTGTCCTTCCACTTGTGAGAGGGACAAACCATTTAGGTGAATCTGGCATCTTTGAAGTCCTCACATTGCTGCTAACTACTTTTCTGAGACCCCTAAGACTAGATGGGACTAGAGAAGATCATCTGGACTGATCTCCTGTGCATCAGTAGCTGTTGTATTCCATCGAATTCTAGCAATGCATGACCCAGTCAGGGTAATGCAGACAATTCTGAGTAGCACTCTTCTCCTGGTATCATGAGACAGCAGCTTTTCATCCCCTCACCACTTAGTTCCACTGGTTGACCACCCTGACTGTTAAAAATGGATAGTTTATTTCTAGTATGAATTTGCTTTTTAACTGCTAGACATTATTTCTTGTTTCTGTCTTTCTCTACTAGAGTAAAGAGCCCTTTGTGTATTCTTTCCCTAAAGGAACCTTATTTACTCTACTTATGTTGTCTCTCAGTCAATTTCTTGGTTAACCAAGCAGAGTGAGTTCTCTAAAACATCCTTTCTGACACTATCCTGTAAATCTCCAATTTTTCAGGAAACGCAAAAGAAGTCTTTTCCTGTGGAGGTTTAATTCAGTGAATTAAAGGTGGTCCTCAGTCCCATAGGTCTTGAGTCTTAACAGAGGTCAAGAAAGGGATGCAGAGGAAATGCATGGACCCAGTAGGACATCAGAGCCACCATGACAAGCAGCTATTTCAGAACACACAGAGATTATCTGTTTGCAAGCTTTTTGTAGGCATTTGTAGGCATCCTGGCAAAGGAGAGTTTTAATGAGGGACTTGAAGGAGGATAATGATGGACCTTCACAGATGTTTACAGGGAGCTTCACCCAAGCATAATTAGCGCTGATAATACTGCCTCTGATGGGTGGAGGGGTTTCAGAGGGTGTCTGAACAAGGTAGCTTGGGTACCCTGAGCAGCACACGGACAGCTCTAGGACAGGACAGCGCCGCAAACATGCCCAGCCCATAATTGACAGGGTTTTTAAGAGGCAGCAGAGCCATCTCTCTGCCTGGCACTGCCTTGGTACTGGGCAGACACTCCCTGAAATGCCTATAAAGGTTATGGATAGTTAAATATGGTAGGATTGTTTTATTTACTTCCCTCTGCATCTAGAAGCTTCTTGATAATGCATTGCCTTTCCTTGGTCATATTTAAGAATGGGAAATAGCATATTGATTTTGTCATGCCAGTGAAGAAATGTGAACCTGTCAATGTCTACATTCCCTCCATCCAGTAGGCTGGTCCTCCATTTCTCTGCCAACTGTAATGTGCTTTATTGGAGAGACAGGAAAAAAAAATATTTTGGACAATTAATCAACATTCAGTCTGGCTGCAACAGTTCAACAGTATATAATAAAATGCTTTTTCTTTTTACCCAGAAATGTTCCTTTCTAGTTTGAAACTAAACCATTTTGTTAGCGAGCTCTGGGCAGCTACACAGCCACAATCAAATCAAGCTGGTATAAAATCTTAAACAAATCTGATTTTAAACTGTATTGAGGGAATTTATTTTCTAATGAAATGCTCTGCATTTTTCATTGGTGTCTATCCAGTCTATGTCTTTGTGTTCAAATGTCATGGCTTACCACTCATGCAGTATGCTGATTGTGAATTGTATAAAAATTCAGCCACCAAAACAGCACAGAAGTTTTTAAATTTCACATAAAGACCTGGGGTTCCTCGTTGCAGGTTGAATTCTTCTCTGATTTCTACAAAAAAATGCGATGTTTCAAAAATTACTCTTGTCCTTGCTGTGTCTGAGTATCTTTTCTGAGCTGTTGAACTATCTCAGATAAGAAGAAATCTTAGGTTTTATTCCTAGAGGGTTAATCTTTGTATCCACATGATTTTCAAATCTAATCTTAGAGGCTCTTGAGACCTCCTCAGTTTTCTTATTTTGAGGATAAAGGATTGGGTCTGAGTCCAAAATCCACAATAGAAAGCAAAGAGACAAAGGGAAGACTTTTACAACGGGCAGTGTACTGGCTGTGAAGGGGCACAGGGAGCAGCCAGAGCAAAATATATTGCTTTTGGGATATCCCTGCCTTCCCTTGCAAGAATCCAAACACAGCCCCTCTTCAAATGACAGGATTTGTTATATGCATGACTTCCACTGATCCATCAGAAATAGTCAAGAGACTGCCTGTGGCTGCACTGCCACCCTCAGAAGACCTTATGCCTCATACCTTCAGCCAGCTGTGCCTACATTTGTATGGCATGAAAATTCTATCTTTTCTGCTTGTCACTGAATCTTTTATCAGAGCTAAATCTGAATTTGGGGAGATAAGCGGAAAATGTCAGCAGCCCCTACTGTGAAAGATTCGCTTTAAAGATTTAAGTGGAGTTCTGATTTACTGGAAATTGAGGACTGGTCTGTCAGTATGGATTTCACAAGGTACCGGGGCATACCTTCCTCACATGTACAGTCAAATTTATCCTTTGCTTGAAATTCAAGGTACATTTGCTCAGAGAGAACTTTACGTTTTGGTCTTATACTGAATATTTTTGGCTCCTGGACCTCACCAGCCTATGTGGCTCCCATAAAATGATGGATTTGAGCCAAATGAGGCAGCAAAAGGCAGGCATGTGAAGCTTTCTAAGGACAAGACAGTAGCACAGACTAGTGAACCATTTCATTCTTAATAGAAGCAGTTTTAAAGCCAGACCGAGTCTTTGAGTATGGGAAAAACAAGAGAAGGTATTTTACCCATCTTAACTTTTCTAGCTATGAAGATTAGATGCTTATTTTTTGACTACACTCTCCCTCTAACTCAGAAATAATCACTGTAACTACATTATTCCATCCTTATCTTCCGAGATGCAGAGACTGATGAGAGATAAGGTAAGTAATCTATCTGGCCAATACACAGTCTTCATTTTCTTAAAATAATTAAAGCAATATATTAAAATACAAAGAATGTGACTCATTAATAAGAGTGATAATATAATTGTCTCTGCATGACTGTGACACTAATCCAATCATAAATTGATTTCTAGGAGAAAACAATCAGCTATCGTTACAGCATCTTAGGTCATCAGTTACTTCTAACTTATATCTTGTTCCTGAGGAGGATTTTCTTGACTGGTCTTGCCTAATTATACCTCAAAATTTTGCCTTTTAGCAGATTGTCATCCCTTTAAATCAAGAACTGCTATCTATTTAAATCAAGGGTCATTATTCTACATTTGATGATAGAAGAAAACAGTAGAGAGAAAGCTCTGAGCTCTTCCAGCTAGCAGAGACTTAAGAATGCATTTAGCACAGAGCTTTGGACAAACCACCTCAGCTGCCACTATCACAAAACTCCCTTTGTTTTAAGTGTAAATACTGATAAGTAGAGAAGAACCTGTCTACTTATTCATTTAATATCTCCCAATTCCTACCCTCGGTCCCTTCATCCCTCAGTTTTTGAAGTGACGACACTGCTCACTACCTTGTCTGTTACAAGCAGTACATACCAATTAAAACTTCTCACAAATCAAAGTGAACTTGTAGAACATGGGCAATAATGGAAGGACAATGTATAGAAAAGTCTGAAATTGAGAGTTTAGCTAAGGAATTGTAGCTCCTTATTTTTAACCAGCTCAGAGGTCTGTTTTATTTACGTCTTAGAAACATTTTACATTGGCTGTGCTTTATTTTCCAGCTGTCAGAGTTAGAAACAAACCTAGTTTATCCTTGGTGGTTTCTGTACTTTTATTTGAAAATGCTTCATAGTAGACATACTTAAATCTAGAGCACATTATTTTTTATCATTCAGACTGAATTTATAAAGCCAAAGGAAGACATTTCAATGCATCTTGCATATGCCAACTTAACTGGCTGCAAACATAAAAATTGTAATAAGTTTTTGAAAAAGTTTTTTTAAATCAAATTCACTTTACTCAAAAATATATTTTAAAATGAAAGCAAAAGCCTTTACTTTGGCATTTTAAATTATGCTCTTGTTTTCAATCAACTGTGACTTTCCCCAAAGGAAAAGTCCCACTTTACACTGTATGTAATACTTAAAGCTTCAGAATTTCTGAGATTAGGATGAGTTGAAGAGTCTAGTAGGTATGAATTCTTTCCTTTCTGCAGAGTAACTTTCAAGAATTTTGTCTCCTTTTATGCCACTTTGAGAGGAGCATTTTTTCTTCTCTACTTTCATCAAGAAGAAAAAGATCCTTGAAAACTCCAATAAGGAGCATGCCAGCAGCTAGAGAGAAAGCAAAACAGAGTGTGAAAACTGTATAAAAAAGCAAAACAGCAAAGAAATCTTATTCTTTGCTTCCCTTAGCAGGAAATTAAGCCTAGAGTGCTAGATTCCTTTTGCTATACTCAGTCCCCTAGGTTTCATCAACACTTGGTCGGGGTGCAAACCAAGCAAGCAAGAGGAAAATAAAAAAACCACAAAGAAAACACTACAGCAGAGAATTACCACTTCCCTGCAGAGAACTAGCTAGTTAGTTAAGCTGATGATGACAAGACTGCAAAGTTTGTGTACAGATCCCTCACATTTCTTCTCAAAAGAAGGAAAAGAACTGCTAATATTGCTATTAGTGGCTCCCCATCCCCCCAGTAATGTAACATTGCAAATCTTCTCTTGGATGGATTGTTTTTTTCAGGAGGATATAATTTTACCAAATGCAGTCAAGAATTTGAAGTTCACAAACCATGGTTCTCAAAATCAGTCTTCTTGTGCTCTCTGATATAGGGCTGTATGAAGGATAAAATTAATATACTTCATTTAAAAATAGGAAAAAATATATTTATTTGTCTGCTACTTCCATACAACACTTAAAATTTTTGCCTACTGAAAGGCTTCCACTTCCTCTGATATATTTAGTTTTAAATGTACTGTGTGCTCACTGGGGAAAAATTGCACAGCCTAATAGATCTCACTCTATTCAGTTCTCATATTCTCTTTTCTATATTGATAACTCAATAAGCATATATTTTGTTCTTTCTTTATATGGACTCTCTTGTTACATTATTATTCTTTCTACCTGTATTTCAAAATTCCCAGAAAACAAATTCTTGAGAAAAAATATTTGCTAAGATAAAATTCAACTTCCATTTTCAAAGACTGCTTTTACCATTCTTCGCTGTTACAAAATTTGCTATTTTTTTTAAACATCCGTATAATTTGATATTTTCTATGCTGGCAGTTCACAGGCTATATAAATCTATGAGATAATTATAGAATAAGTTATATAATTGCATATAATATCACTCTGCATTCTATATGCCTCTGTAGCTAAAAATTACAATATAATTATATACACATAAATGTTTAGTTATCTAGCAATTATAGCATAATTGTTACAATTTCTTTCCTGGAAGATGTATGGAAGAATGTTTTGGTATTTTCAGCACTGTGAATCTGTCTTCATGTGAATTATCTTTGGGAGTTTTGAATTAAAAAAGATGATAACCTCACAAAGAGGCAACCAGCAGTGAACTTCATGAATGTGTGTAAGGGAGGAGTCAATGTGCCAAGAGGAGGTTTCCAGGCTTTTCTCAGCAGTGCCCAGCAACAGGACAAGAGGCAAGGGGCAGAAACTGATGCACAGGCAGTCACACCTCAGTATGAGGAAGAACTTTACCGTGTGAGTGACTGAGCACTGGAACAGATTGCCCAGAGACATTGTCTGGATGCAATCCTGTGCCATCTGCTCTGGAATGACCCTTCTTGAGCAGGAAGGCTGGACCAGATGACCCACTGTGGTCCCTTCCAACCTGACCTGTTCTGTAATCTTGTACTATTTAGCCCACACTGGTCATCCTTTTTTTTTTTTTAATTACCCCCTACATCTAAATTGTGAATGTAAATTAGGTTGGTCTTAAGCTTGTAGTGAAGAAAACTTCAAAGTAGTTAAGATAAAGGTGTTCATTAAAGTTATTTTCTTCAAACTAAATTCATTCCAATGAGCAGCAAATATTTTGGAATCAATTTAAGCAACAGCTCCTTACCATAATAGGCTGCAAAATTACACTTCCTCAGACTTTTTCTTTGCATTCACTCCTTTGTCTGTTAATACTAACATAAGTACATATAAAAATATTTCTTACATCATAAAGCTATCTTGATATTAGTCAGTAAAGTGTGCTTCTGCAGAGAAAGATGAATATGATTTTTCATTTGCCCTAACTAAACCCCAGATTTCTCTCCTAACGTTGCTGAGGCCAAGATATTGGGGCTGATGTTACCAGCATTCTCCTCATCATCAGAAGACAAAGCGCTGAAATTCCTTAAACAAGGCAGGGATTGAAATAAAGTCTCTCTGGAGCTTTGTGGCTTTTCTCAGTCAGTTTAACAGAGTAGGATTAAAGAGAGGGAGCTGTACCACCGCCTGCAGATAAAACATTAAAAGAAAACTGAGTCCGTGTTATCATTTCCTACCAATTAAATGTAACAGCATTAGACATTTATTGGGTTTGGCTAGTAAATAGTGTGGACATCTTTAAAAGGTTGTGACAATTTTCTAAAAATTCACCCAAGTTATTAAATCAGATCTAGATGCTTGAGAAACCCTTGGTATTTTTGGGACACATAATATTTGACCAATTATACATATTCTCAGAGTACATAATTTCTAAGACAGAGTTCTCTCCAGTCACTGTCTATAATTACAGCATAGTATCAGGATTAAAGGTTAAAAAAAGAGTGACTTGAGAAACATTGCAATAGAAGAGGAATAATTGGACAATGTGGAGCATGAATTTTACAATCTAAAGAGGCTGAAACTCTCCAGGAGTATAGCAGATGACTGAAAAGGTTCAAGGAAGATAATTTTGTCTTTATGAAGCCAAGAGGAAACACTGAAAAGAAAAAATGGGATAAGGCAGGTTTTCTCATTTTAACATTGCAGAATATGAGATTAATTTAAAAATCAACAGTTGAATGAGGAAGGTCAAGCTGATTAACATATTATGTTACTGAAATTTAGCAAGCATTTTAATTCAAGAAGTGGATTCATGTAGTACATATTTGAGAGAGTTAAGACAAATAAACTATTCTGAAATCTTCAACAAATCCTTAACCTCAGATTAGAATGTGACAGGTATCAGACACCTGTCAAAACCTGTAAGAAATACACAACTAAGAAAAAGAAGAGCATTGGATTTACATCTTGGATTAGATTTAGAAACAGAATATGATGATGCCAGGCTGCATAAGAAGGAGATAAGCTTATAATATTGGAGAGGGGGAAGGGGAAATTTCTTGCCAGTATGTCTCAGACCATAGAAATGACCAGAGCCCATCAAAAACCTAGAAAGATGCCAATACAAAACTGAATCAAGGCAAGAGAACAAGAAGCATCATGAAATAAAATACAGCCTTTCAGAAGAACATGATATTCAAGGAAAGCTAAAATTTGATATATAAAATCTAAAACTTCCCAAGGAAAAAAATCACTTTTAAAAAAGAACAATTTGTGAGAATAGTGGATGTTTCAACACCCTTTGGTTAGTCTGAGAATGAGAGAACTCATTCTATATGTTTTCTATATATTTTCATTGCTTAACACAAGTTAATGTCACATCTAAATATGCAGAAAATATTTGAAAGTTAAAACAGTCTTATTTACAGGTGTGGGCAAGAAACATTCAGATAAGTCACAAGATGAATGCTCCCTACTGAGGGAAAAAAAAGGCAAAACAAAATCTTGAAAGGACAGGGTTTGAATTGTTGCAGAGCTGGAACACACATTGCAGGGCTGGAAGTGCACCAGACCTTAAATCCCACTGAGAGAGGTTGTGGTGCAGAGGCAGAAGGCTGATGAGATGAAAAGTAGAAACGACAAATTAGGACTAAGTGGAACTACAGAATAGTAAAGGTGTTACAACAGAGTTTAGGAATGGGGTAGCCACAACAGCAAAGCCACAGCACCCCAACATTTACATCTCAGTAAATTTACATTTAAATACATCTCAGTATTTAAACCCAGCTAGCTGTTTCTACATGGCTCTCTCTTACTTTCTGATATGCCACCCTAAATGTATTACAAAGATGCAGAGTTCTTAAAAACAACTCTGTGTTTCTTGGTTTCTTCCACATGCACACCTACTACATTAAAGGTGGGCAGATGTAGTTCTGATTTCCAAATAATGCTTCCCTAAAAAATTAGTCATATTTTCCCAGAACATGCCATAATCACCCAATAATACATTAGAGCTGAGCAGATTGCTCGAGGTCTCACTTAAGGGAGCCACGCTTTCAGGTAGGCTTTGATACATTACAAAAAGAAAAAAACCCCAAATTCTTGACAAGCTGAGAAGTTCTATAAATAAAATGCTAGTATAATAGTGACAGTTTCAAAAAATGGCATTCACATCAGAATGAGACTCAAAAATGTCATACATATTGCATAGAAGAACAAAGAAACTTTATAAATCATCCACAGTTCAAATAGACATTTTTCTATGCGCTTGAAAATACATATTGATTTTGGATTATGATTCCCACTTAGCTGAAGAATAAAGAACAAAGAACCACAGCCATTACAAATTTGGTTTCATATACAAATCAATATTTGCAAGATATGACATGAGCCACAGCAAGGACATGTAAGAAACAAGTTTTAAAAATTTGCAAATATTTATTAATTTTTGTATACTTTTCCAGGTCCAAGACAAACACAGTCAAATTGGAAAAAAAAAAAAAAAAAAGGACTATCAAAATAACATGAAGTATTTTTAAAAGCCTGCTCTATTAGTTTGTTCTGCACTGGGTCCTGGTAAGAGAGTTCAGTACCTCTTGAATCTAATTCTTAATGGCCTTCTGTTATTTAGAAAATTAGAGGAAAGATTTAGATAAATGCTATTAAAAGTAGGAGTATTCAATTCCTTTTAAGCACAATGAAAAGAGCAAACAGAGAAGACCAATAGGTTAAATCTGCAATGACATAGCCATCTAACAATACGAAGTCAAACATCTTAAATGTGGACCTTTTCCCATGAAGATGCCCCTTTTTGTTAAAAAGGTTAAACTCCAGTCACTGACATAAGAGTAAAACCTGAAGAGCAGAGCCAAGGTGAAGAAGTTCAGGCAGAAGAGTAACTTGAGGACCAGGTTTTACCAAAGGAAAGCTCTAAACAGAGCAATGCAGGGACTGAGAACAGCTCTGTACAGCCTGCAATGTGTGCAGCAACTCAGAGATCTCAGAAATATAAGGTAACATCCCAAAGACTGACTGATAATACAGGTACATATTGTATCATATATTATTTACAAACTGTATACATGTAATTATATGTGTACATTTCTTTCCTCTATAACTAGTGTCTTTTTCTAATTTTCTTCAATATAGCAATTTTAAACAATTAATATAAAATCAAATAAATTAAAAATTAAATATAATTATTTTATTGTAACTGCAATAAAATAATTCAAGAGAATCAAAATGGGTGTCAAAAATACACAGAGCAGAAATAATTTTTCAGATTCAGAAATAATATTTCAGATCCCTGAAATAATTGTCAGGCAGCATCTAAATTGGAGCTGAAGAGATGCACCACAGCCCTGTAACCACAACAAAACCCTGCCAGAACCCATGATGTGCAACCATCATCTCCAGGAATTCTGTCTCCACAACACACCACATCTTACAGATGAGACTGAGCAGAGAAAAGGTGACATGAATGGACAAAAATTGAGGGAAAGGCTGATGTAAGAGCAAATGCAAAACTTTATTTGTTCAGTTGCTCTAGATGAAGTCCTGAACTTCTGGCTTTGAGCATTTTGAGGCTAAAACAGAGACTGAAAAGTCTAACTTTCACCTTCACAATCCATGGACCTTCAACCAGTACTTGCCAACTGAGGCTCTTTAGGACACTCCAGAGAAGCCCACCTTTCCCAGTGTATATAGAAGGTGCTGAAAAGCCTGACGATTTTAAAGTTTTGAAGATTAAGATTTTTTCATTTTAAGCTAACCATAGAACAATCTGTGCATCATGTCCTTACTTACTGAGTTATTTTTCAGTAGTACTGAACTCAGAGTTGAAGAAATCAAGAGTTTGGAAACTCCAAATAGTATAAATGTTCTGCTGACAAGCTCAGGTTTAATTAAAGTACAAGCAAGGGTACTATGTACAAAGCAGGATCTATAGAGGGGTCTCAGCTTTTATATACTGTTATTTCCTGAAAGCAAGGACCATCCAAATATCCATACACAAAGTGGGAGTATTTTAGTCCTTTAAAAAGCTCCATTATAACACCTAAAATTGTTCAGAAATGTTTTTCATTTAAGCAATTTCTCATGGCTGTGACTATGATTTAAGGTCTTCTACAGAATCTCTCACATAAAATATGCCTGCCTAAATTACTGTGGACCTAATTTTAGGTAAAATGCTATAGCAAGTGTTCAATAAATGTATGAGTAAGTACAGAAAAGCAAAACAGGTATTTAACATTTGTGACTGGTGTTATCTTTTCAAAATATTTGAATAAAAGTACATTGGGTTTGTTAATTAGGTTCCATACTAAAAATTAATGTTCAGTCATCATCTCTCTAAAAGGTTTGTCATTGTATAACCACCAGCTACAAAAACAACCTAATGCCAATCAATGCCAAATGCATTTCTTTATAAAACATTTTCTTATCCCTTGGCTTAATACTGGTAGGTAGGAGGAGAATCTTCAGGATGAACATATATTTAAGCCAAGATTATTTTGTTGCCAGGTTAAAAAACAGATTGATTAGAAAAAGGTAGATATGCCATAGTGATATGTATTGAAATTGTACCTGTGAGATCTCCTTTTCTTTTTGCTAATAAAACTTTGAAGGGATTGTTCTTTGACTACTGTGTTTTTCAGTCTGTTCTGTTAACTTAAAAATTGCAGGAAAATAAAATGTCCTGGAAATAAATCTTTCAATCTGAGAATGGAGAGGAAAAACTAAGCAAGTGCAAGTATCATTGAACTCTGAGGTTTTTGCACACTTACAGGTTCCCTGAACTGTCACCCTGAGTTAGCAGATCAAATATTCAGCCTAAGGCTCCTATAGCATAGGACAAGTTCCTAGACCAAGTACATATACCCTAACAGGTAACTATAAAGGACTCTTTGCTTTAGTTACTGGGTCACAGATAGATATTATTCCCCTTATTTTCATTGTCAGTTTAATTTCATACTTTATTTTTTTCAGTCAGAACCAAAAGAATCACATAATTTCTACTGGAAACCACACAACGTCCAGCTTTATCTAACTTTCACCAATCCCTGAAAATGGGTTTACAGAACTATCATTCTTCTCCACCAAATCCCTTTGAAATCAATGGGATTTTCAGAGCAGAGTGACTGACAGATGGGGCCCTTAATCGATAGAGAGCAGCAATTTTGACTACAGATTAAAGCACAAACATCACGTCATAAGGTAAACAATATTTAATACCCTGCAGAAGACATTTTTCCAAGTATTAAATGTACCTAAAAATCAATTAAAATAAATAAAACAGCCTTCTCTAAACAAGCAACAGCAGCATTACTATCTAAGCCATGTCTTTCATTTGGTGAGCTGAACTGCAGTTCAGCTGGCATTGTACAAACACAGATGAGTCGCAGGAGTGACACAAACCTCGCCTTGTAACTCCTTATCATGAGCTGGATTCTGATCATTATCAATTTAAGTCTCCTGAAAGCTGCTGTGATTCTGGTTGTCAGTGACAGCACAGCTTCAAGTGGCAGCTCTGGATCAGCAAAGCAGGTGGAGGATGTGTCTATGGCATTTCAGCCTGTCTTGCAATGACAGGAATGGATAAGGAGGGAAATGGCTCAGCAAGGGACAAGTGGGCTCAAAACTGAGGGAAGACTGGTTTTATCCATACTTTGTTGTTACAGTGCCTCTGAAAATATCCCTGGTGCCAGATGGTGTCTCAACAACACTATCTTTCCTTTTAATCGTCCTCCTGGGTGTCCTGAGTACAGTCCAGTGGGGATGCAGCAAAAATGTTCTCACTGACAAAATACCTTTAGTAATGCAGATGACCAACAACAGCAACAGCATGGGGTAGATGAGCTCAGGCAACTCATACTGGACTGACCAGTCTTCTGTAATCTCCTATCTTAAAAAAATATTGTTTGCACATATTGGAAGACACAATTTATAGCAACCTGTAGTTATCCAGTTGGAAATCCCCATTCCACCACAATGGGGATGGAAATCCCACCTTTGGGTGATCAGTGATGTACAGCTCGTTTTCTTCAAATAGAAGGATGTCAAATTTGCAAACAGCAGCCTCTTGTTATTTGTTTTATTTTGTTAATAAAGCATTGAGACTAATGAGGAATATTGCCTCTCACACATAGATTTACCATGTTTATGGTGGATCAGAAAGCATGCCTCCTGGGTGCATTACATCTCCACAGTATTTCCCAAGGATATATATCAGGTTATACAAATGTTGTTCAGCTGCTCAAACCCTCCAATTACAGCAATCATTTACTTGTGAATTTCAGTCTGCTGTGCAATGATTTGTAGAAAACATTTTTCCAAGCTCCTGGGAGACAGCACTACCAACTTCCAGACCAAGGTCAGGTGTCCCTGCCAGACTGATGGAAGCTCCTGGCAGTACAAAGTAGCCTTTTCTCTTCTTGGAAGTAGCTGACATGTGAGTTGGAATAAACCCATGATCCCACCAGGCAAGTAAGCGATGTGCATCCATAACGCTGTAGCCTACAGAAGTGTGGATGCAGGTTCAGTGCCCCTGACCCTTGATCCAAGCCCTGGGAATTTCAAAGAAAACCTCATCCCAGCCTGTGACTGATGGGGAGCTGAAGCAGCTGGGATTTTCACCTTGACCAAGATTTGGAATAAAGTTATAGGAGCAACAGAGAATGCTGACACATACTTGTTATGGAGTTCTCTGCTATATATATGCAAGGATTGCACATGGAACAGAAAAGGAGGAGGAAATAAGGAAATATACGTAATATTTGGTTTGTGGATCAGAGACATTCTTCAGAGCACTCCTGGAATCAAGCATAACTAAAGTTTTCCATGAGCATGCCAGCAGCCTGCAATGCAGGTGCTGGTGGGAATTTCTAGACCGGGTGCTTTCCCAAGGGAGGCCTCAGGGAGCAGCACAGGGGCAGCACGGTACCGTGTTCAATCCCACCTGCACAGCAGCTGATCAGGGCACCTCATGATCAGAGTGTGCTGGTGTCACAGAACACTCCACTCTCAGCATAGCCATAGGGAGAGTGACTTAATGAACTCTCATATAAGAAAAGGCTTTCTCTGACGAGCTGATCAGATCCCCCTTGGGTAGCTGGGGTCTAATTCATCACTCCCTGCTGCTCTACCTTTGTAACAGAGCAGCTTGAGTTTAAAACAATTTAATTCCACATGGAAAACCAGTGCAATACAGAAATCAATCAAGCACTCTGTATTTACATAAAGACCAATATCCTCAGCCAACAAAAACTGGAGTGATTCTGCTGAAGCCAATGGAGTTGCACTGATTTACACTAGTCCAGGCTCTGCTCTAATATTTTAGAAATAATGATCTGAAGCCTCAGATAACCTATGCCAGAACAACTCCATCAAATTTATACATCGACTGAGGACATGACCTTTTATTGAAATGAGTATGTTAGAATTCCCCTTTGGTTTGTTTAAAACATTGAAAAACAGTAACCAGGTTGTTGATTGGTATGCCCCTAACCCAGAGGCACAGTAGTTCAGATGCTGCGTGCTACATGGCTGCAGTTTTTATACCATCACTGCAAAAGTATTTCAGAGCACTGACAGAATGGGTAGTAAGGAGGTAAATCTGCCCTATGGCAATCCTTCATTGTATATACATCTCTCACTTGTCCAAATTTCAGACTGAATACTGCATATGGTTTTGCCCTCTAGAGCATGAGGTTCCCATTTTGTTGGTTTGTTTTTCCCTTTAGCTTCAATAAGTGTTTCTTATGGCTCAGATGCTTAATAGAGGATAGGGAAAAAGAAATGTGCAAATATTTTTGAAATTGAAGGTTCAGTGACATTCATAAGCTTATGACAGTTTTGACGTCTTTGTCAGGTTACTTTCTGAGCAGAAGATACTTGATGGCATAAGCAGATTCACCAGCATTTTTTCAAATGCTATAGCTGAACTGCATTTGCACAGAAATGGGAGAAATAATCATCAACTATCCAGCCCATTTTTTTCCACTCTATACCACTTAAATCTCTATGTGTTGTGACGGCTTTTATTGTTGAATTAGTGCACAGTCTTAACATTACAGAAATTTTATCTTTGTTTAGAAATAGCATACAATATCTGGCATACTATCTGAAAAAGTTCATGCATGAGGATAAATTAAGACCATAGAATCATGGAATCAAAAAATGTTTTGGAAGGTACATTTAAAGGCCCTCTAGTCTAATCCCCTGCAATGACCAGGGACATCTTCAACTGGGTGAGGTTGCTCAGAGCCCCATCCAGCCTGATCTTCAATGTTTCCAGGGATGGTACATTTACAATGTCTGGGCAAACTGTTTCAGTGTTTTACCACCCTCACTAAAAAGAAGTCTTTCTTATACCTAGTCTTTACTTTAAAATTAAATGACTGATAACACGGTTTGATTCTTTTGAACCCAATGAGATTACTTATAAATTAACTATATAATTAGTATTTACTATCATTAGTAAATTAGCTATAAATTAAAGGTGTTTGCAGGTATTTCACTTTAATCTCAAAAGTGAAATGCTGACCTGTTAAAGTGAAATAAAATATTGGAAACATTGATTTTCATTATAATTTTAGCCCAATGGCAACAAACAGATGGGCAGGTACAGATGACAGAAATGCTAAACAAAGTATATGAAGAAGGTAATAAGACAATAAATTAGTTATTCAGCTGAGGCACATGATTGTTACGATGATCAGGTTAAATTCAGTTAAATGTTCCATTGTGGTTTTATTTCTTAAGTAAATATGCATTGCAGAAGAACAATAGGAGCAGCTACAGAAGGTAGAAGAGTCCACAGTAAGGACTTTTTTGTGTCCACCATATAATACAGGGATTTCTAAGAACAGCTGCAGTCAGTAAGAAGTCAATGCCAATAAAACCTTTACAGGGAAGGAATTCTAAGAATAAAAAAGCATGTCTAAAATGACTTAAACCTGAGCAATTAACAGCAAGGACCTTGCTTATGTATGTCAGGGAAATTGGAGTCACTCTGCCAGTTTCAGTCAAACTGTACTGAATAATCAACAGAGGAGCAACCTAATGGTCAAAAAAAATTAATTTTTTCCTGGCTTTGAGGGATGTATTTGAGCGATTGTTTTTGTACCTAGGATTTTTGATGCAATTGAAATCAGAGTTGACAGAACAGAGCTGGAAGATGTTTTTGGAAGAATTAGTAACACAATCCATATTTTGATTCTATAAAGTTCAAGAAGCTTAAAAATCAAGTATAGTACCTTTTATTTTTGTTGTCAGGAGAAGAAATAGACAAGGTATTAAAATCTCAAATCGCTGAAGCTGATGAATATCTGTCCTGTCCTCACAGTATGACCCAAGTTTGCGGATCTGCACTTCATGCTTAAGTGTAAGCTGGTAGCCATTTTATCTACATTGCATCTGCATAATGTAAAACTGTGATTGCTGCATGTTGCATTCCAATTTATCTTGATTCAGAGAGACACAACATATGGCCGTATTACGCATTAACGTCTGCAAAATTATGCTGCTGGGAAGGTACATTGCGTGAGAAACGTTAGTGTCCCATCACAGTCCACCACAAGTCATATCAGATACCTTATGCCTGATGCTTTGACATACAGATGTAATCCATTTGTTAATCGAGCCATATTAGTCATGAGAAGTGTCTGCAGTAGGTTTTGCTGTATACTGCTGGGGGTTGCAACAGGAGAAAGGGGAATCTTCAAAAAGATAAAAGGAAAGCTACAAAAAACAGAGAAAATTGTTGTGATATGCACATTTTTAAGTACTCCATTCTCCTTTTTTATCTTTTCACAGTGCTTGTGTGTATATTTTTCTTTTTTTTCTCTCTCTAGTTGGTGTCACCTCACTTTTAAATTATTGTTTCCTTCCTGTCTTTGCAGCTTTCCCAAGTAGACTGTAAATCAAAAGACCAGGCTGAATTCGTCCTCTCTTTAAACCCAAAGGGCACTAAGTGCAGATTTTCAATTACAAGTACTTTGGCTACTTCAATCCAGTCCCACTGCAAGTATTTTTGCCAATAGAAATTTGTTATTAAGGACAGAAATATGCCTTTAATCACTTTATGGAAGCATGTTGTTGACAGTAACAAGGTCTTAATTTAGAGACCTTAGATTTTCCAAAGATCAGCTGAAGTTTTGAACCTGAAAAAACATGCTTTTCTGTGGTAAAAGTGTTAGGAGAAACAGCCTTGTGAGTCGTGACTTAGCATGACCTCGCTGTGCTGCCTGTGCTGTGCACAGCTTATTGGTGCAGGAAAAACCTCAACTCTATATAAAATAACCCTCCCCCAAAACCTGCAGTTATGATGAAGTCAGGAAGGTAAATAAAAGGAAAAAATGGATCAATATACCAAAATAAAAATACTGCTGCCCATCATCATGGAAATAGTAGAAAAGGTATATGTGAAAAAAATTTAATTTTTATTATGATTTTGATGGAGTATTTGCACAATATGTAATAACAAGGGAAAAAACACTCAAGGTATTTTAATTTTATTTTGTAAGAAATAAAAATAATTTTTAATTAATTCCCATCTCAGATGTTTTATATTGATATGCATGGGCATGTCATTTTCTGCTCTTAATGAGTGCAACCTAAAGTTCACTTAAAGTTAGGACAAAAAAGGAACAATCATGGCTTTTTCCAATGCTAGTTTACTACACTTAAAGCATGTTTTACATACATAGCTAGTAGAAAACTACATTCTTTACCCTAATAAGCACTAGTTTTTTGTGTTATTAAAGCTGTCCAGATTTTGAATCTTAGTCATATCATGCCTCTAGCACAAACCAGAGCTCCAGTCCTGCAAACATATGCCCATGCCTCACTTTACATAACCTCACATATGTCTAAACTTACACAGCAAATCTGTGCCACTGAGCACAATTTTTCTGAGAGAAAGATGAAGAATTTTCATCAGTGTCTGGGGAACCATGAATTCCTAAGGATGAGTCCAAGAACAATTTAACAATAAATGTAAGGCATCTAAAAAGTAGAGCAGGATTTTTAGAAAAGCATGCCTGAGCTATTGAGCAAACGTCAGGCTCACAGAATCTCATCTCATAAAGCATTCCTGGCAAAGATCATCCAAAAGCATTAGGTAGAGGAGTCTGCAGGGATGAAGTGCTGTGATTAAAAAAAGAAGAGGAGGAAAAGAATAAGATGGGACAAAAGAAATATCTTATGTGTGGCAAATTGTTTGGAAGCAAGCCTTTTTTTTCTTGCTGTCACCACTAGAATAAATTCAAGATGCTTTCATTTGTAACAGTGTTTTCAAGTCTGTAAAAAAACATTTCCCCACATACTTTCCAAAATTATTGTATAAGAAAAAAAATTGAGAAAACAGCAACAAACAGTAGTAACTATTCAGTCTGCATTGACAAATAACTATCTAATTGCCATCATTGAGTTTGATCAGTACAGAGGTTTTTTAAACAAAGAGGGCCAGTTTTGCCACCGGTGAATGCTGGCTGTGAAATCTTACTTGCCATTCTCTACTCCTCTCTCCAGGGCTATAGCCAGATGATTTATTTATGCACAGTTTGTTTGCACAACTAGAGGTGCTGAGCTGTGAAAAGTTACAGATAAATATTTGGGGGTTAAATTATGGACATCTCCTTTAAGGTACCTTAGACATAGTTACCTTTGTGTCTGCTGATTTTCAAAGCTACAGAGGGCTTCCGATGAGTATGGGAAGTCACGTTTTCATCCTATTTCCACCTCTAACGTTCTTTAGAGTTTGGCACAACAAATTTTCTTATGTCAAGACAGCATACCTTAAGAGACATGTCCTTCTGCAAAGTGTATTATTTCCTTTTAGGTCAGCACTAGCCAAAAGCCTTCAGCATCCAAAGGTTTTGTAGGGATTTAAATGAAAGTAATCTGAATCTCAGAGTCAAATTCTAAAAGATGGCTATCTGCACAATAAAAATCATTGATCCTGAATATCCTTTAGTAGCTGAGGCATATATACCTTTTTTTTCAATCTACCTTTTTCCTGTCAGTGCTATTGTGATCATTGTTTTCATGAGCCAGATACACCACAAAATAGAAGATAAAGAAATGTGCTGAATGTGTCACATCATTAGAAACAACAAAACATTTTTGTAGATGTGTTCACAGCTAACTACCTCCATTTATTATAGGTTTGAGAGTTTGCTCACATTCCTGCTTTTTTTTTTTCTATCCAAGGTGAGCAGTGATTCTGAGAAGGCTTCAAATTTTTTTTTAAAAAAAGCTTAAAATTCTCTCAGAAAGAAAAAGTTCATTGTGCCCATGGAGTGACTTCGATTTGAATATTTAATTTGGAATATAGTGATTCAGATAGAGGCATTTGTCTTTAAAAGTTTTGGGTCCCATTCATTTTGACATTACTCATGCTTCCCTCCATTCTCTTAGCTCATGCGAGGTTTCACACTTAATGAAAATTGTACTGCACAGCACATTAAGTTGCTTATTTTCTATTAGGTGTATTGCTTCCCTTTCAGCTGTGAAATGTTACACTCTATTTCTTCACATGGATGGAATAGATGCCATGAGGAGGAAAATATTGACTCTTATCTCTGCAAATATGTTTTGAAATATGATGCCTTTAACAAAGGTAGAACTGAACTAAAATAACACTTCTTAAAAAAAGCTAAAATCTCAATGTTGCAGATCTTTACTAAAATTAAAAGTTTTATTCTTAGATTTGTGCAAAATATACACCATAAAGTTGTTGCAAAACTAGGCTTAAAAACTTACTTATTTAACAGTATTATGCTGTTCTACCATCCAGGTCCCTAAAGGTCAGAACTGACAAACAAAACATAAAAGTTGTTTGCTAAAACTCTGAAAAAGTCTACTTCACTGCAATGAGAGTAAAACTCTACTATTGAGCATACTGTACTATTGTATGGCCAAATAAAAAAAAAGGCAACAGCTAACAGTTCAATGCATTTCCTGGAAATTTCATTGGATGGTGAAAACTCAGTCCTTAGTTTTTAAATGTATCACTCAAAAGTAGCCCCAATGTGAGATCATACTTTTGGCTGTTGCTTCATGCCTCATCTTTTAACACCACAATTGGATGTAGTGTATTAGTGTAGTGTACTCCAATGTGTACTTGGATATGTGTATTTGGTGCATCCAAAATATCTGGAGCTATCTACATAGCTTAGATACAACAATTCTTAGCTATCACCAGTTTAAAAATAGTGCCACTTTAATCACCCCCCTGCTTCTGAAAATTTATTTTAACCTACTGATTTATGTTAGAATGATTGCCTGTGGAAACTGCTGAGCAGTAGCTTCCACAAGTTATTTCAAGTATCTTGCAAAAATCTGCACTAAATATGAATGATTACCACAAATTGTGACTTAATGATAGCCTGTCTTCAGAGCAGAAACAAAACAGGGTTTATAGGGGTGGTTCTGTCTTACAATTGTTTATACTGACAATTTTTCAATATATTTACATGGAGCAATAAAAATAAAACTTGACTTGCTACAGTGTTCAATTTTGATTAAAGACGTGGTGATTGTCATGAAATAGGAGTAACCTGAAATCTAAATGTCCTTTTCAACAGACTGTGACTCTCCAGATAAAGACAGTTTTGTTTGCATCACTACTTTTCATGCTAAATCTCAGTACTTAATAAAGTAGCTAGCCTTCCTAAAGGGAGTTCTTTTGAGTAGAGCAATACCCACCATCACTTATTGGTGATTTGTAATCCAGGGACTTTTTCAAAATTTCTTTTCTCCATATAGAACTGATCTGAATGGAATGAAACTTCTATTTCACAACTGCTGAGGTTTTTGACATCTGTTTTCCTTCCTGACTCTAATAAAAATTAATTCTGCAAATATTTTTAGAAAAAGTTGAGTTATTCAGACTGTCTCCTTGATTTAGTTCTTGACGATTCTTTATTTCTTTATCGTTTGTCTATAGCTCATCACTTTGAACTGATACAAACAATTTCACAAAATCTTCAGGTAAAATCCTTTTCAAAATAACTGTGTGGCTGCAAAACCTCATATTGCTATTCTTTTCCCATCCTCCACCCTGTTCCCAAGAAAAATGTCAAACATTCTACTAAAGAATAGAGCTGACCAGAATTTTTGGGTGAATTACTTAATTCCAGTAAAAGGCAGAGTACTGAACATGAACATTTTGATATTGAAGAGAACAATAATTTTTATATGTGTACAGTATTTTATGAGACAAGTGTCTATATTTAAACCAGCTTAACTGAAGATTTTACGGATTTTAAGTTGATTTCCTTCACACAGAATGTTCCCCAGGAGTCAATACTAGGGGAAATAAATCCCTTTCAGCATTTTCAATAATCACTTGGAGGATGGGACGGAGTACAACTTCAACAAGTTTTCAGGTAATTCAAAACTGGGAAGAATGACTGATACACCAAAAGGTTATGCTGTCATCTAGAATGACTTCAAAAAGCTAAAGAAATGGGCTGACAGAAACCTCATGAAATTCATCAAGGAGAAGTGCAAAGTTCTGCACCTGAACAAGAATAACTCCAGCTAGGAGAACAGGATGGGGACAGGAAGGCTTGAAAGCAGCTTTGAACCAAAACCCCTGGGATTCCTACTGGACACCAAGCTGACCCTGAGCTGGTGGTGCAGGTAAGTGTCAAAGAAGGCAAACAGCCTCCTGGACCCCATTAAGGGGAGCACTGCCAGCAGACTGAGGGATATGATCACTGCTCTTGTTAGCCCTGGTGAGATGCATCTGGAATAATGAGCTCAGACCTGAGCTCCTCAGGACATGAGAAATATGGACCTACTGCAGAGACACTGCAGAGTCAAGGGCCTTTAGGATGATTAAGGGATGGGATCATCTCTCCTGTGAGGAAATGCAGAGAGAACTGGGACTGTTTAGCCTGGAGAAGAGAAGGCTCAGAGGGATCATATCAATATGTATAAATCCTGATGGGGGTGAGTAAACAAACACAGCCAGACTCTTTCCAGTAGTGCCTAGTGACAGGAGGCAATGGTCACAAACTGAAATATGGGGAATTCCATTTAAACATAAAAAGAACACTGGCACAGATTTCCCACAGAGTTTGTGGAATCTCCTGCCTTGGAGATATTCAAACACTGTTCTGAGCACCCTGCTCTATATGGTTTATCTTTCAGTAGAGGGGTTGATCTCCAGAGTTCCCATCCAGCCTCCTCCATTGCACTGTTCCATGAAAATGAACCATGTTTTGTGTCCAATGCAGTCAGCTGTCTGAATGTCTCCCAACAAAAGTAAAACCTTCAAACAAAGCCCTCCTTCTTTTCATATTGACTTTTGTCTGTTTTCCCTGCTGATCTTCAAAATTGTACTCTTTGTTGGAGATTCAGTTTATGAGTGTTACCTCCCGTGAATCAAGAGCACGTGTTTTTTCCTAAGTGACAGGTTGTTGCTTCTAACTCTTCAATATCAGCAGAGAAATATTTGGAAAGGAGCCACAGGGCAGAGAGCTAGACCCTTTTGCTCATCTCACTTGTAGGCAATCAGTTCACCCAGAAGCTGTCATCTGAAGTCAATCCACTGGCTTTACAAAGTGCATGCAATCTCAGAATTGTTTCCTCAGAGGATGCTGCATCTAGCAAACAAATTGGAATGAAGCTTATTCACCTGTGGGCCATTATAACAGCAGTGCCAGTTTGGTAGGGCAAGAAACACACAGGCAATTTAATCTGCAACTAACAGACTCAGTCTGTTTGGCATGGGAGAGAAAGGAAATAAAACAAACTGAAGCAAACCAAGAAATACGGAGTAAAGTCAGAAGAGTCCCACATGAAAAGATTTCCTTTTTCTGTCTCTATGAACATGATGCATTTTTATTTCTGGTGAGGGGCTTCTTTGGGTTTTTTTTTCCCCCTTCAAGTGTTTTTTTTTCCTTGCCCCATTGTGCTTACTAAAGTGATTTTCAGTAATGGTTGAAGACTGTGGACACTCCTTCTTTATTTGCAGGATGTCAAGGTGCATGCAAGTTGCCTTTAGGCTACCTGGAGGGAAAAGGCAATGGCCTGTGCAGTAAGCAGGCATCCACAGCAATGCTTCAGGCCTTCAGGATCCCCTGGGGGAGAAAGAAAGCTTCAGGCTCTTTCAGTCTGGAAGAGCAGAGAGGTAGACAGATTCAAGCCTCAGTAGTTCTATGTTAAATACTATATAGGAAGGGAGATGCTCTGAGAAATGCCAATGGAAATGTAAGAAGAAGGATGAAAATCATTGGAAGAACTGATATGAATATATATTTGTCCTGGATTACAATCCAAAATATAGCTACTGATGGTGACATACTGACAGTCAGTCAGACAAACTATTTTCTACAGACAGACTACTTTCTACAGTCTGTTGCAGAAACCTTGACTAGCGTTCAGCAATTCTGTGACCAGTATAACTCTACACGTATGCTTCCAAATCTTCCTCTTCAGATGATAACCACTCTAATCTCTCTGGTGAAAAGTCTGCAAGCACTGTTTTGCTGTTATTTCTAGGTAATATGATTTATTTATACTGCAACATAGGCCGTGTTTCTTTCAGAGTGAACCAAGTAAGTATATTCTGTCCTGCATTAAATGGAATAAAAGGAACATCACCTATGGCATGTGGTCTGCTTTGGCATATTGCTCTGGCACTTTTTGCATAGGAAGGACCTATTACCAATTTACCCTGTCATCCATCCAACAGAACAGAAATTTTCAATTTCTTTGCACATTCCTTGGATGTTCTCAGATACCTGTTAAAAAGTATAAAGGGCATAATCATATTTTACTTGTTTTACTGGTATTTCTTGTCTTATACTAACATCAAAGTACAAATGTAGCTACAGTGGGAGAGCCAATAAGATCTTGATACTGAGCAACCTGGTCCCAGCTTGAAGAGGAATCATGAAAGCATGCTTTGCAGTGAAATCACTACCCCACTGACTGATGCATGGGAACCTGTTTTGAGGAGGGGATGGTTACAGGTAATATTTCTGTTAAGAGGTTCCTAATTGTTTTCATGCATTCAGATCATTACCTTTCAAAAGTCTTTATTTTCTCTACGTCTCTTTTCACTGAAGAGAACCAAATGAAATGCCTAATGATGCAGCTCAGTAGCGTTTCCATAAAAAAGGTTCACTTTAGAATGACATCGGATTTTTCGTTTCCATTCCCTATCTGCTTTCTAATGAACAAAATGTTTATCCTCTGAGATGTTGTAGCATATTGTAGGGTACAGATTTCCAGACGTCTGGAATGCACAACATTCCTCCTACTTTGACCTGGGCTATCCCATTCTTGCACCATTAGCTACTTCCACCTACTCCCCGTGAGTTGCTTTATTTTTCACTGATACCTTGAACTGTTTCCAAAACACATCCAGTATTTGTCATATTGAATAACCACTCTCTTTATTATAGCCTTTATGCATATCACAGAATGGTTTGGGTTGGAAAGGGCCTTAAAAATCCTCTAATTCTAGCACCTTCCCCCACCATGGGCATGGATGCCACCTACTAGAGCATGTGGCTCAGGGCCTCATCCAACTCAGCCTTGCACACTTCCAGAGACAAGGCATCCACAACTTCTCTGGGGAATCTGTTTCATTGCCCCACCAGCCTCCGAGTAAGGAACTTCTACCTAACACCAAAATCTACATCACCCTCTTTTAGTTTAAAATCATTCCTCTTTGTTTTATCTTGTCTTTTTCTCTCTTACGATAGTACATTTGTTGCAATCTAGGATGTGGGCTGTTTGGGAAATGTTATGGGAAATATTTACTTTAAGATTTTTGGATTCAGCTGTGTGTTTTGCAGATAATATCCCTGATCTCACAGCAGATATGTTGTTGGTATATTTCTCTGGCAACCTGTTTGTGTTATGCCTCTTTGTCCTTCTGGAGCCTGCTGTGGAAGTACTAATAACAACTGAGTGAAACCTTTGCATTTTAACAGTATAGAAGCTTCCTATATGTCAGACTAAATATCTGCTCAATTATGTTCCTTAACAGCTCTCTACAGTTTTAAACCAAACTACATAATTTAGAAGTAAAGTTGTGCCTGATAATAATAATTCAGAAAATACACATCTACTTTTTGACTAATAGATACAAATTACCCATCATTTTAAACCTGATATTAATACTAATATTGGTATCACAGCACTGAAATGAACTCCCTGTTCATCAAGTGTTTATCATTGCAGACATCTGGCAAATTGGTTGTTAGCTTCTGACACAATTGATATGCCTTCTAATATTGCAATATTCTGTTTCAGAAAAAGAATGCCCATTTCCCATTGATGAACCATTTTAATGATTTTATGTAGAAATACAGCTAATGAAAAAGAATGTCAAGGGACTTCTGAATTCAGTTTTTTATTTTCCATTTCAGCAGTACTCACTGCAATATTACAAAATTATGTCTTATGAAGATGACACACAGGTACACTTCACTTTCTGTTTCAGACTGCCTACTATAAATAGGAAAGATTGCACTAGTATCAGGAGAATGTCCTACAATGCTTGGATTGTCCAGCAAATAGAAGCATGAAAATAATTTATTCTTTCTATTACATTTGGCACATGCATTTCCCGAGGCATTCATCTTTCACAGTTACTGTTCTCTTTTGCTATAAGCATCCAAATGAGGAAATGAGAGCCCTAACTTAGTTTAAATTTTAAAATCAGACTAATCCTAGGCTTAAGAATATGCCTATATAGCCCATATATAAGAATATTACAAGATACTAGAAGTACAACAGAAAGCTCATATTATCGCTGTCACTCCATTAGATTTCTTTCTTGAGCACCAATATGTGGCAATTATTTCAAAATACAGTGGGATATAGTAATCCATAAATGTTCATGCTTGGTCAGCTCAGTGATCTATTCAGCTCAGTATCCTCTCTTTATTAGCAGTTAATCACAGATATTTCCAAAATATTAAGACTTTATTATCCTGTAAACAGTTTCCCAGACACCTGTTTTTCCACAAGTTCTTTCATTTAAGGGGTTTGATTTCATGCTGAAGTGTGAATTCTTATGGCTCTTTTCTACTTCACCATATCTGCCACAATATGAAAAATTGTTTGACATTCACAAACAATAGAGGTTTCAACAACTTGAGTTCTCTTCAGGTGGGGGTAAGACACAGATTTTGATTTCTACTGCCAAGTTGTTCTGTATTATGATATTTTATTATAAATAAAATAATTGTAATTACAATTCTATTAATTTTATATCTTCTTTGTAACAATAATAATAATGTGTAAAAAACTGATGGTAAAGCACAAGAGCTTTATGGTAGTGTGCACCAATCTGACACTGCCCAGTTATAGGTTAAATCACCTACATTTTTCTTAATAAACTAAATTGGTTGATAGATTTTAAACATATAGTTTATTTACAATAACTATTTTGGCAATCTCAAAGCAAATGGTCCTCACATTAATCCATTTCTGTATGAAAATGCACTAATTCTAGTATTCAGGCAAATCCACTGACTAGTATTTGTTCCACCTGTAAAAAAATTATACCATGGTTTTTCCAGCAGGTAGGTGATAATTAGCCCTTTCATTTCTTTCAGCCATTTTAACTGATGCCAAACTACATTTCAGTGATCTGTTCTCTCTTGGATGAAATCCACATGGTTTCAAAATACAGACACATTTGCCACTTTCCAGTCCCACAGGATGGTAGATGATTTTAATGAGCTTTTTAAACACTTTCCTTATTGAATCCACATTTAGTCTGTTTTGGGGTACTTTCAAAAGCCTGCAAAGCAGTCAGTCTTCAGAACTTTCAACTTAATTTATCATTTTGTTCTGGCATGAATCACTAGAGAGCTTGCAAGACTCTAAACACAGACAGGAGGGAAAAAAACAGCCCTGCATGATGATAAAGTCCAGCACTTTGCTGAATGGGCTTGTAAACGCAATAAAACCTGGAACAAAATACTTCTGGAAAGTGCACAATTTGTCCATGCTCCAGGAGGCACACACCACAGTCCCAGAGCAGTGAAAGTGGCACACTGTTCTGCACTGAAATAATGTACAAATCTCATTGCAATCTGGGGGGATTTTGGAAAAGAGGTGGTGGGAGAGTTGTGAATTGAAAAGGAAAATCTAGTGAGGAGAGAGAGAAATCACGGTGAAGTCGTTCTTGCAACACACTATAGATGAAATCCCAATTTGGGGAGCTTGCAAGCAATTAGATTTTGAGTGGAAATGCTAAGATTTTAAAAGTCATTTCTTAGCACACCCAGAGCTTAATTGTATATGCAATTTTATTCAGAACATGGCCTTTAAGCAAAATTATTTCTTTCTGAAAATATAAGGGTATGCAGCTTATTTTCATGTTAGTACTGGACAAATACTCATCGTTGTTAAACTTAATTTTAATAGTAACATAAGTGTTATTTTACTGTATCATCAGTAACTAGACGTGTGTGTTGAAAAGCAGTAATAAACCGATTAATATTCTCTGCATTGAAAAATTAACAGACAATTCTATTTTGAATAATTCAGAAATCAAAGGTTAGTTGATACAGGCCAAGATTATCATAAAGGTGGCTTGCTGTCACTTGCTGTGGCAGAACACAAGACTATCAAAATTAAAATGTGTACTAAATATCATCTGTTATTCTTTTAATACCATCACCCTATCCTGCTGACTAGCAAGTCCACTAACACTAGATCTTAAATCACACATAAGCTGAAGCAAATACTCTGAAATCTAACCCATTAAAGCTATATGCAATAAATTCTATTACACTAAATCATGTTTCTGTGAGGATAAATATCACAACACCATGAATCTTTCACTAAACAGACATTTCAAAATTGCCAAGAAGGAGTCAACATTCTTAATCAGCCAGGACCACATTAGGAATTGTGATACAGTTCATTAGTTTTGAGATGTTGCACAGCATTAGAGACTTCCATAGGCTTAATTTGACATTAAGCCATCAAACTGTGTAAAATAAATTATAAGAAAACAAACTTCAAATACATTTACCTTCCAAATTACCTTCTGAATTTTGAATGCATATTTTCTTCCTGAGACTATAAAGGTAGAATATGAAAATGTATGATTTAATATACATTAAAAAATAAATCACCATTAACCTCTGTTTTTTCTTAGCCATTTAACTCACAATTAAGCTTTGGGAAAATAAACATTTTAGTATAGTAGTTATTGCTATTAAAAAATGCCAACATTCTTACATATCTTTTTCTACAGGAAGTTTATACTAAAAGAGTAATATGTTCTACAATCTATTTGAAGAATTTTGTCTTTTCTGTTGTCCATAATTTAACACTAAGAATTCAGAATGCTTCAGTCTTTATATCAATGTATCTTAGCATTTGAATTGCTTTCAAATTGTGTTTTTGTTTGAAGGATTTTGCAGCCTACATTCAAGGTTTATTTCCTATAAATTTTTAAAGTGTGAACTACCTTCTGACAATGTTCAAAACCACATTAGAGGAAGTTTTTCAGCTCAAAATATCTCACATTTCCCCTCCTAGTTTCAAGAAAGGACAACCATGGCTGTCATCTTCAGTATTCACTGAAAGACCAAAATATACACATAGGGCATATAAACATAGTAATGTAAAAACTACACAGTGAGACAGCTCCTGGTGAGGAGATGTACAAAGGACAACAAATGAAAGCAGAGCCTTCCCTAACCCCTCTGCCCGGACACAGAGAGCACCTCTGTGTATTCAGTAAGTAAATGGTACTGCTAACATTCAGAGGAAGGGGAACAATGTAACCTGCTGTTCTTAAGAGCTGGAACCAGATCATTACAGTTTAGGACATGTACATAACCTGTTACTCATAAAGCTTCATTACCAAGTCTTTACTCCTGGCCATTTTAACCCCCTCACTTTTGTTTCATGCCCCACTCCTGCAAAACTTTACAAAGCTGTGTTGAATGCTAAGCCTTGTCAGCAGCTTCAATCAACTCAGTGGCTCTCTGACCCAAGAAGGGAAATATAATTTTGATCTTCACAGGCCTGAGGCTTCAAGTTTACACAGTCTGACGCAGGAATTTCATTTATGCTTCCATCTGAGCATTGCTCTAACCAACCAAAATAAGTAATACCTGCATATGAATATGATATAATTAAAACATGTAACTAGTTACATTAAGTGTTAGTCCTGTATTTCAGATGCTGAAGATTAAAAATGCCCCAAAACAAGCAATCCTTCCTGTTGAGCTGGCCAAATGGACTAATTGTGTCTCTTGTAACATATAGAAGGGGCAGGGCAGGGGCCATTTTGGGAGATCAGCGTATCTCAGGACTGATTGCCTGCAGCTAGAGCTCAGGCTATTTGGTTCTGTAGAAATCTATTGCAGATCTCCCTTGCCTTCCAGTACTCTGGGATTTCACCTCCTGAATTAATGGGAATGGAGTGAAAACTAAATGTCCTGCCAGAATCACCCTATTCCTATCTGTTCATCTGACTTTCTGTAGTCTGGAAATGAATTGGATGAGAAAATTTTTTTCAGATAGAGTCTCTGAGACCTGAGGTGGAATTGTTTGCACATGATTTCTAACTTCCCTTTTGGTGTCATTTGAAGGATAACAGACTGCTGAAGTTTTCCTGAATTAATTATTTTCTCCTTTTTCTCCTCTACAAAGGAGTACTCCTTTTGAGTAACGAGAACCTACTTAGGGAAAAAAATTATTATTGCTGTTTCCGACTTACTATGTCAATGGATACATAGTATTTCATGGAAGAGGATTCTTCACCTTCTAGCAGCATTATTCTTGATTAGGTTCCTCAGAATGCCCTGCCTGGCTTTTGGAAGAGGGATGCTCTGCTCCCAGAAGGAATGAAGGGATTGGCCTGCTTTCTGTGCAAGACTTTGCTAACCTACCACACACATTCTATTACCTGGTCAGAGAGCTGATGGACAACAGGATTAGGTGTGCAAATGGTCTAAAGAAAGGATATGGAAACCCAGTATCTGAACAAGTGACAAGTTCTATGTTCAGAAAGAACAATCAGCCCTGTGAATGCAAGATTTTGCAAAAGAAATTAAGTCTCTCTTCTATAGAAACATATCAGCTTACCTCATAAAAATTAGTGTCAACAGCACTGCATTACTGCAAAAAGGGTAAAAGTCAAACTAGGGCATACAAACCAGAGTATATTTTATATAAAGGATGCAGAATATAAACTTTTCTTTCATTTAGCATTGGTAGGACTGCAGCTGAAATTCTATGCCCAGTTTTGGGCACCACTCTTTCAGATAAACATGCATTAATTTGAGTGGAGGTCCAGGGCAGATTAAGAGGAACAAGTGGTAGTCTAAAAACGCAACTTCTAAGGAAATTTTGAATAAGTTTTTCTACTTATTCTGAAAAATAAAAGTGAGGAGCTGTAGAATGACATTTAACCAATCTGTTAGAAGCTGTGGACACTAAGGGATAGTCTGGTCTCCATACCAGTGAGACAAGGACAAGTAATTGGTCACAAGAGAGATTTCCAACTCAGAACTCTGATTAACCAAGGAACAACTCCCGTGAACTTTTCATTGCTGGAAGTTTTGAGTGCTCATATTAGACAGATGTCTATCCAGTATGACACAAGTACAGGTAACTTGGAAAAATCTCTTATGTTCTATTTGAAGCATTAATTTGTTCCCCCTTTCTTCCTATATTTTATTGCAATTCCATAAACTTTGGATACATAGTGTAAATGAAAAAGACACAGGTTGAAGCCATAATCCAGCAAAACAGAATCTAAATATTTGTACTTCATGAAGCAAAATGCTCAGGTGTTGACCAGATTTGAGTCTGACAAAAGCAGGGCAAAATCAAAATCAAGGAGTGATAATAGGACAGCTGACAGTTTGGATAACAAAGATGTGTAGCAATTCTGTTTATGTCAGTTGAGTACTGGCTCAGTTACAGCTCTATTACTATCCTTGAATAAATTATTTGTTAAAAAAAGAGCCAAAGGAAATAACGCAGATTAATGTGGGAAGATGCAGTGCAATAGTAATTAGGATGTGTTGTGTCTACAGTAAGACATCCAAAATGCAATTACTTTAAAAGTATTTAATTCTAAACCACATTTATAATACCATTCTCTCCACAAACAAAATTGCTTTAAACTAGCAATGGGAGATAGTGTCATCTTTACTTTGCATAAAAAAAATTAAAAATCGATAAAACTTTTTCACTTATGTGCTTCTTAAACAGAACCTTGAAAGACATCTTCTTTCATTTTAATGCCTGTTTTTGGTGCAAGCTAAAAATTATCTAACTATTATAATACCAATAAATATATAGTTATTGAGTAATTAATATGATAGTTTTCAAGCTGGGAGGTATTTTGCATTCTTAGTTGTAGCACAAATGCTTTATTGCCAAATGACAGACATTTTTTATAGCTCTTGCAAATATGTCTGCCACAAACATAAAATGACAGTAGTCACTTACTGCACTTAATTTTATCTTGCAAAGTGGATTTTGAAATACTAGATTTGAAATCTTTGAGTGTTAGAGGAAAGAGCAATCTCTCAGTTTGAAACACCATTGTCAGTTCCCTCAATAAAACCTGAATTTAAAGTTCAAAAAAGTTTGGAAGGAGCTGAAGATTTAAATTTTACAGATGAGTCTCATCACATATTGACAGCCACTGCATAAAAAATATAGGCTATTATGCAGAAGACAGAATGTATTTCATCGATCACATATTATGGAATTTATCTGAAAGTACATTCATGCAGACTACAATGGAGAAAACAAAACTCAGATATTTCTAAATGTTCTAGTTCTGAATTATTTCTTTATACTTTCTAATGCAAAGAATTGATAGATCTCAGGATTAATATTCATTGTCATCTAACATATTACTAATAGGATGCTAATGTGCTCTTACCTTTCATTTTCATAGTAATTATTGCAAATCACATAATTTAAATATTTATATATGATAATTCACAATAGAATAATTGATGTCAAAAGGCATAAATACATATTTTTTTGGTTTAGTGATGATAGATACCTTGAAGCATTAGGTATTGATACATATCTCTTTTTACTTACTACTTGATGAAATATACTACGTCATGAGGTATAGAAAGGAAAGGACAGTTGTAGACAGTTGTTAAGGGTTAAATATAGTGTTCAAATATAGTGTGGCATCTAACAGATCTGATTTTTCTATGTTCATAGCATTACTTTTTCTGCCTTATTAATTGTATTCTAGCAATTTAGAGTGTTAGAACCCTTTTTGGTGGCTCCTAGGAAGTCACATCAATAGAATAGAAATGGCTCTGTTGTCCACAAAAATCAGATTTGTTATCTGATGTGCAACAAGCCACTCATTACACCCTCAATAGAGACATTGATTACTTATTTCAGAGTTGCACAAGCCTGGGTGCTTGGAGGTATTCCACAAATAAAGGACACAACTAGTAAAACATTTTGCTATTTATACATTTTAGCAAACAAAGGAATTAGTGGTTATACACTGCATAGTTCTCTTATTAATTAGTATTCTATCTTCTATCGGTTAATGATTCTCTCGCCTCTCATGGTAATTAGTTCACATGCTCTTCTTTCTCTTCTTTTGGGTCAGTGGGTATCTTGGCTCAGCGGTCCATGAGCCAGCAGTCACAATCTCCCCCTGCCAGAATTACCTTTTACCCCACTGGAGCAGATTTCAACACCATTGCTGAGTTGGCTTTGTTCGTTTCTTTCATATCTTGGGAGTTCTTACAAATGTACTTGTGACCCATAAATGCTGCACTTTTTGTGTCCACTATCCTTCTTCACAGGTTTTGTAACTTCCCCCTAGGTCTGAGAGCATTGAAACCTTTCCAGCCCTAAATGTTAACAAGGCATTTCTACCAGCATGTAATTTGGTTTTTTTTATACATGAAGATCACTCAGAGCTTGCTAGCTGCTATATGTTTCAGGGATTAGGTCTCTTTTCCTGTTGATTAGTCTCAAGATTATATCAAGATCAAACATTTAAAAAGTACTCTCTTAAGAAAATTTTACCTATTTCAGATTTTGCAACAGCTGCAGCCTAGGGCTCTGTGCCAAAAGATGTTTCAGTCACAGTCTGGCTTTCCTGGGGGCCCTCATTGCCTCATGAAAACCTGGCCCTCTCTCCTGTGCTCAGGAGGAATAGTGTCAGTCTGAAACATTAAGAATCATGAGGCTGGTCTCTAAATTAATAGCATAGTTCAGAAATCATGCATTTTAAAAGTGAAAATACATCTCATTCTCTACCTCCAGTTAGTAGACCCATGGCGTGTACCTGTGCTACATCACAGTTTTCTGTTAGTTGCTGAGTTCCATACTTTTTTTTTAAACAATCATAACTCTATGGCTTTTTTTTTTCTTTCAGCAGCTAGGTCTCTAATAAACTTCAACTTAAAATTAAATTGTGAGCATTACAAACCCTGATTAATTCTTATTGCAGCTGCTGGGGACTCAAAAATCCCATCAAAAAAATCCTAATCCATGTGAAAAATAACCACAGGGTTTGCCAAAAGCTGTTTTTACCCAATGTGTATTTTAAAGAGCAGTTCAGAAACTTCATGTCTTTTCTGCATGTGCATACCATGTCGCTTCTGCTCACTTCAGTTAAGAAAACAAGTGTCTAACACCTTAATTCCTACCAGCCTGAAAAATTAACTCCTCTGAAACAGCTGATGAGACTTGTTATTACCTGGTCAGTCACAAACTTTTTGCCCAGTTCTCACTGAGAGACCAAGGGATTAAAACTTTTTTAAGATGAAAGAATGGTTGCAACAAAAGATATAATATTTTTGTGTGCTTTTTAATGAGAATGCCTTGACTTACGGTTCAGATTGCGTTTGAAGACTCAAAGCTGAAAAAAATCTTGTTTTTCTTGCACTTAAAACAAGCACTTTCAATTTGGAATCAATTCAAAGACAGTAAATGCAGAACATTGCGATGCTATTTCTACAGAACTGCTTTTCCAGACTGGAACTACATTTAGAAGTCAAATTTGTCAAAACATGTCAAGGAAGTGATGAAGCACCAATGGAGTTTGTATAGCAGAAACTGAGCATATCCTTCCATTAAGCCACCCTCACTGTCATAAACCTGCACCAACAGCCCTCCCTACCCATGGCAGCTCCTGGGCTCGCTTCATCTTGGCTTGCTGCTCAAGAAGAAGGGGTGTTTGGGCCAGATGACCCAGTGTGGTCCCTTCCAACCTCACCCATTCTGTGATTCTGTGATTCTGTGATTCTGTGAATAAAAACAGCAAAGTAGGAAGGCCATTTTATGAATGCCATTCCTCTGACTGTGGTAACAATAAAAGAAAGAACTCTCTATTCTCTCATATATTTGATATTATTAAGTGTACAAGAAAGATTTTGATTCCAAGCAAGATAGAGATGTTTCTCTTGTTGCTTTGCTGTTTTCTAATATGTTCTCTTTTATAAGTACTGTTCTTATTGAAATAGTGGGTTAAAATGAAGAATATAAAAAAGCCAACAGAGATAAAACCCTAGACAACAAACATAGCAGCTATGATTGGATAACATATTTCCCATTGTGCCAGAAAAAAATGATATATTGAATTAGATGCAGATTAAACTACTGACAGTTCATCACAGTTATGCTTAACAACTGCTTAAAGAGATATTCATCCATAGTTTGAAATAATAGCTGTGCATTTGAGTAAGAAGCAAATTTAAAATGTGATCTTTTTATTTACTAAAATCCAAAGGTATTTTGTTTTAGTTTTATAAGAACATAACTGGTCACACACATAATGAAAAGCTTAATACATTTCAAGCTTCCTTTTCTCACTTGACACAAATTAAAGCTACGATAAATAACATTTATACATCAGTTTTCCTACTTCTAGAACTACTGAAAAAAAGCAAAGGGGGAAAATCCTTTTTCCTTATTAGGATGAATCTTACTTCTGGATGAAACCATGAACAAACCTGTGAATCTCCATAGAGGAATATGAAAGAAAACAATTATTTTTTCAGACAGATTTCATAAGCATCCAATGTACTTCATTGTATGTGTTGACATTTATTTTTAAAAATATATTCCATGCACTACTGTAAACAATAAATACTATAAATTATTATAAAAGAGATTGCTAGTTATAGACCTCCTCTTTTTCACCCTTTGTATAGGGAGAAAAGTGTTGGTTTAAAGAGGAGATGACACAGCACAACCCATCACAACACTAAGAAATAAAAGACAATACCATATCTATCTGAGTGCAAGTGAGGGCACAGCTCCCTGGGGTGACAGTCACCTCCAAGGGGCATCAAGGCCTGTGCATAATATGCCCTTGTGGGGCATATATGTCCTTATTCTCTCCCAGTGACTGACAATAGGGAAGGGAGTGTAAAGCGGGAGGAAGAAAAGCTTCTCCCACACAACATGGGGTTAAAGGTTCAGTTCTGGGGCTGTACTTGCTCGGTTTATACAGCTGCTGCCAGCAGGGCACACGCCAGGGCTGGCTCCCCTTCTGTCACGATGACTGCCTGCTGGGCAGCGCCGAGCGAGGCGCGGCTGACACCGCTGCCCCATCCACCACGGCGCCCTGGGCCCGCCAGGGCTGCGCTGGCAGGTCCTGTCACCAAATTCAGAAGTCTGGAAAACAGAAGGGTCAGAAGTCTGGTCTGGAGGGTCATCATCAGACCTCCCCTTCAGAGACATCACTTCTTCCTGAATCCTACCGCATCACTTTCTTTCCCATCATGCCATCCCCCAAAGAAGCAAGAGTTGTATAAATTTGCCTTCATACTCAAATCCAAACTTTGGATTGCTACAAGTTCCTCTAGTAATATTATTTACAAAATTCAGCATTGGATGATGAAACAAAGCATAAAAGACTCCCCAGTGCTTGTTGCAGGAATAGGTTTCTCTAGGCAAGTATTCATGGCTTCTGCTTGGATTCTCAGATTTAGAGACTATGATATGAATATGTGACATGAATATATGACATGAATACAGTTAAATGTTCATACTGGATATTCTCACATCTCTAGGGGAAAATGAATGACAATATTGACTATTTAGTTTGCATATATTTTTTAAATGAGAGCACTAGCTGGTATTTTATCTTTTTACCTCTTGAAGCATAAGTTTTCTCATGTATTTACATGAGAGCAGAGAAGGGTTAGAATCTCCCAGTGAAAGTTATGAAGGCTCTATAAATTTTAGCGCAAAGTTGAAAGCAATAGTATTGTTAATTTTCAGAAAGGTTATCTGTTTGAATCAGATTATCCTTGCTATATTTAGCAACTGGGTTATACCACATGTTTCAGAGACAAGTATTTCCAAAATGCTATTTTCTCCTGTGGACAGCCATTCTTGCAAAACAATCTAAAAATTTTGTCTTACCTCATTCCATAGTTGTCTTTGAAATTATCACACTGTGAAGCTCACACAATTACCTACAAGATACAAATGCTGAAATTGAAATACAAGGCACAATTTGCATTGTAGGGTATCTATTTGAAGAAAAGTTGGAAAGAAAGGGAAAAAGTGTGAAGTCTCAGGTAGGAACTGAATCTGAATATAAAAACACGACAACTCTCTAATATAGAATGTCATTTCATGGCAAGATATCCTACCAGTACGCTTCTGTTGTCTGTGATAATAGAAATCATTGCACCTCTTATACTATTTAAGGCTATAACAGAGTTAAAACTTGAGAAAATGCAGTGGGAAGGAAATTGCCTGCATACGTTGATAACACATAGATCTGCGGTATTTGATATTTTAAATCTTTTACAAAAGAATTTAATCATGTATCCAGAGTGAACTAACAGTTAGTATAACAGCATGTATTTTAGATTCACTCTGGAGCTGTAACAGACACAAAATGCAGTGCTGAGATTAAAAAAAAAAACACCCACATATACTAGTGAATTATAGTGTTCCATTAATAAATGGATCCAAATGAAAATATATTTCTTCTGGATTTTGAACACGTTAAATATGTAAAACGTGTAAAATAGGTGAGAATAGGGACAGCAAAAACATGACTCGTTACCCCATCACTGCATAGACTGAAAACTGTGTTTGTGAATGAATTTAACTTCATTTATGCATGTCTGCATCTTTCTGGCTGTAGCTGCACAGCAAATCATTTGTGATCCTGTTGAAACTGGGCAAGCAATGCCAAGAAGTCCAGCAGAGTCACCGCTTGCTGCTCATTAGAATGAGTCAAATGGGTAGCTTTAAGCAAGTCTGCTGCATTTACATTTCAAACAGGTATTGTGGAAAAAATAAGAGGCAGCAAAAAGGTTCTGGAATTTGCTTACAGGACTTTAACAGAAATTTTGTTTTAGCAATGTATGCTAAATGTATGCATGGAGGGAGATGGATATGAAAGCTCAGTGGTGCTTCTTCCTAGTTAAGTGCTAAAGCCATAAGGTCAGAGTTATCCTGGCAAGGCAGGCAGGCTCCCTCACTGCCATCCTTGGTTGTGAGCGCCCCACTGCATCCAGGCTGCTCAAAAGGGGAGGGATTCTCAACCTCTGGCAAATTCTGGAGATGTGGCAATTGTCTGCCCCATCTGCCTTTTGTGCAATCAAGTTGTAGGTCAGTTTCTTTCTATAGGAATATCCCACCTGCCTGCTCAGGTAGCAAGCACCAGCAGAAATCATTTTCTTTGTGAATCCCAGGAGGCTGCACTGCCCTGACTCACCCTCCCTCACAGATGGGCTTCAGTGGCAGATGTTGGGTCATTCTGAACAGGCAATTTAGGAATCATGGTCTAATATTAGCTACAAGGAAATTTTCAGAGGAAGAGGTGAAGTTATCTGTTAAACATGAGCAATACAGGGATGGGCATTTTTTAATATAGTATCCCTTAGACATGGGAAATTTTTAAACAAACCAGTTTCCAATCCTTCTCAACTTTCACCTTAAATTAATAATGCTTTTAAAACAAAGTATTGGATATCCTGACAAGTATCATGCATTTATAATGTGCATTTTCATAATCAACAAAGGACTAATTATACTGCTTCCACAAGATACACTTGTGCAGAATTTTCTATGTATTTTTTCTTTTTCTTTAATATAGTCTAGGAAAAAAAAAAAGAGAGAAACCAAAAAACAACAGTAACAGCAGCAGCAACAACAACAACAACAACCACAATACCACCCCCAAACCATCACCCAGTGAAAAAAGCAAATACCAGTTGATAAAAACAATTGGTACTATAAGCATTATGTTCACCCAGGGCTTTTGCTGGCATCTAGCCCACACCAAAGACTTTTATTCTTGGAGGTCATTAGTTTGATCCTCACTCCTATCTCTTCAGAAACTTACTTTCAGAAACTTTTTGAAAATTACACTGTTTTTCACTATCAAATGTATTTGGGACCAGTGAAGACACTGTTAGCATAGGAAACACATAATCACAGCATAGCTTGATTATATGCAGGTGCTTTATTTAAAGAGCTCTAGGAGCCAGGGGTAAAGACCCAAATCTGACTCCAACATGGGTTTGAAATGGACTGTTTTATGCCCTTTTTGTTACATAACTATATGTTAATCATTAAATTTATATTGTTCTATTGTATTCATTTTCACCCGAGTACAAATTCTCAAGTCCCTCAAAACATCATTTCCATGATTCATATGTATACACAATAATTATGTTAAATTATCAGGTAATCATCACACCTAACAATCCTATCATTTCTCATGACCTAGTACAGACAATGTGTTCACAGGTCTAGCCCTTTTCCACCTCCTCCAATACTAAATATTTTAACCCTATGCTATCACTTTCAACACTGAGAAAAAATTTGGGCAGGAAGTGCCATAAAGGTACACAGCACACTCACAAAGTTTTATGTCCCTTAGGAGCCAGGCAAAAAAAAAAAAAACCCAGAGGTGATCCGTTGTGCAAACTTCTTATTTTCTCAGCTGCCTATATTAAATCTTACTTTTAGATTCATTTAATAATTTTTATAGCAGTCTACCTTCAAAGTTCTTCCTTTAGAAAAGGGCAGCAGAAAATTTATGGAAAATAAAAATATGCTGAGTTCAGTTTTCTTATATAGAAGAGGAGTTATTAGTCTTCTATAATATAAATTACAACCAGACTGTTTAATTAAAAAAAAAATTGCAAATGGAAAAGCACTCATATGACTCTACTCCAGAGATCTTTTTATACAGAGACTAAAATAAAAAGAAAATTCAATAGATATCATAATCTTTGACCTGTTTTCACCAAATATTTCATTTATATTACAGCTTTGTTATGCTCTCTGAGTTTGGCAATACACAGAACATACATTAACCACATGGAAACTTTCATCTTTTCGATGAAATAAACATATTTTCTTCATTTCTCTTTCTCGCATCACTGACAACAAGCTTTTGTGTCCAACTGTGATAATGTCCTGTGTTCAGAACATACACGTCCCTCTATGAATCTAACAACAGGCAATTGACATCTTGGTGGCTTTCCTGTCCTCAGTGAGGGATAAACAAACACATGCATATGCAGCCCATGCTTAAATGGACAGAAAAGCTCATTATGACGAGCAGGGCTTTTGTACACCTGTTACATTTAATACATATGTCAGGTGCCATCTGTTGGAAAGGCTTTTTTCCCTCTTTGTGTTTTCAAAAAGACACAAATAAAGTGCTAAAAAGCTCAAACGCTGCAGAAGGAAAGAAATGCTTGTTAATGACTGTCCATCAAGGCCTGAGGTTTCAACATAAAAACCACATTACAGCATAATGAGATCTAAATCAATGGATTGTTCTGTTTCCTGGCTGCTCTCATTACTCACAAAAAAACCACAATAAATTCATGTAATTTTATTTGTGGTGACCTAATAGTACTGTGACAAAGCCCTAATTACTTTAAAATATTATTATTTAATATTCAGTTGGGAATTGCTGTTGAAATTAGCATTTGTTTTTGAAGAAGTCTTTCTCTTAATTTTTTTGATCTATTGATTGATATGCGGTCATCCCTTAATTGTGTGAGCTATTTTCTAGTTAAAATACTCCTTTATATTCATCCAACTATGCTGATGATTAGAAAACCCAAATAAAAAATTTAACCATTCTAAATCTAATTATTTTGGAATTTCTTTATGGAGTGTAACTTGTGTCTGCAAATAGACCCATTGTACATAAGCCCTTTTTTAGTAATTTCATTTCTTAGTTTGAGTATATCTAAATAAATAGTTATATTCTCTCCTTCTTTTTCTGAAAAGCACTCTTCTCCATCTAGGCAGTATTTTGAAATGTTTTCCTTCATTGTCAGCTTATCAGTGGATTCAAAAATGGAAATTACATCTGCTTTTCTACAATCACTTTACCATATAGTATTTTCTTTGAGTTAGGTCTGGAATCTGGAAATGTTTTGTGTAGCAGATTACAACTGACTTTTTTGGTGAGATGGGAGATTTCCAGTTGCCACCAAAAACGATTGTAATAATTCTCATGACATCCTTATTCCTCCCAAATACCCAGTTTATTGTTCCTTTTGACTTATAATATAGTCAGGAGATTACCTGAAGGAAGTCTAAATGGAAAAATTAAGAAAACTGATTTAAATCAATGTTTTGTTTATATACATATCAAGATACACCAAAGGTATGATGATTTCTGAACATTAATATTGTTATCAAATAGAGTTCTAACTGACTCTGTTAATGCATGAAGTCACAAAAAATAATACAAGACCAAATTAATTTAGAGAAGTATGTGAAGAATGGGTTTGTTTTAAAATATAATCCTTCCTGTACTTAAACGTAGGCAAAAATGAGCAATTATTCTGCTTAATTTGTTTTCTCCTTGATATGTTGAGTTGTATGACTGCACCAGCTGATATGCAGAAAAGTGGGAATACACTCAGAGTATAACTGTGGAGAATAAAGGTCTTGTGGATGGCTGGTGTTACAGTAATAATAGCAAACTGAAATCTATCCAGGAGTATTCCCATTCCAACTAACTACAGAATAATACTTAAACTATAGGAAATTGTTGCATATTCTATGGTAAAACTACTTTGCTTTGTGGATGCAGCCCATATAAAGTAGAGAATTGACTCAAATAGCATATTTAGGGTTTAACTGCTGTAACAGCTAGAGACAAATAAATAAAACTTTTTAAAAGTCAGGACTGTCCCTTTTGACACCTAAAAGCTGCATATGTGGAGATCTACCTTGCCTCCTAAGAGAAATGTTCTTACTTCCAGCTTCCATTACAATTTTCTGAGCCACTATTCATGGCAAAAAATATCTGTTCTGAGTTGTCTGCTTGGATATATTATTCTGATTTAGAGTTCTGTTGTGATTTTAATGTTGGTGGACAACTGCCAAGGCTCTGCATGAGTCCTCAGAGGTACCAAAGATCCCGAGCACAACCAGTGTCAGTAATGATGTAGGCTGCCTCTCTCACTTGTAATTAGAGTGCTTCCAGAGGAAATGGTGTACCTGTATTCTCAGCATGGCCATCCTAGGAATGTTTCAAGCCAAATTGCTACTCCAAAGCTCTGCATCACCATAATTCAGAATGAGAACATTCGACATTTTCTGCTAACATCGAGTCACTCTACTGCCAAGAAAATAAAGTTCATGGGACCAAACAGAACCAGCAATAAACAACCTAAATCCAGTATAATGATTAGAGTAATGTCCTACTCTTCTGGGCTCTGCTCCCAGGACTTTCTGTACTATTTTTTCTTTAAAAATGTCAGAGAGGGTTGTGCTAGTAGTGGGTGAAAATGACCACTCAAAGGTGTGTTTGAAAAGGATGAAAGCAAGATGGTACCACATATTTTTTTTTTCCTTAAGTTCAAAAGCTCTGCATAGTTCCACAAAAGTAGGCATATGTGAGGCTTGGATGGTGAAAAGGACTAGGTGTCTAACATGTCCTTCACAGGTAAATGAGAGATCTATTCCCCTACTTTGAATGTAATATGTGACTTCTGGAATTTTTCTTCTCTGCCTTTCAAGTGACATTTATTTTAGAATGTCTGGATGCTTCAAATCTAGATATATGTGTGTATGTGTCTAAGTCAGACTCATTAAAAAATCCAGTAATATTTGGACATTTCTTTAGGTGAATATTTGCAAATTAACTAAAACAAAGTCTATTAAATACTACCGTCACATGAATTTGCTTTTTTTATGTAAATTAACGTAATAGACTCTACTTCTCTGTAAATTGTGAATAGATGTGTTTTATTCTTAGCCAAATTGAACCTTTCAGTCTTTTGTGGAAAGCTCTGCAATTATAACCACTTATTTAGACACTAAATTTTCTTCCTGGGCTCATGTCTACTACTTTTCTTCTGTTGAAAGAAAGGAGTAGCACTCACCTGTCTGTTACCATACCAAGCTCTAAACTTATTAACCTTGTACAACTTCTATAGACTCTATAGCATGAGACAAGAGTGTATGCACATTAACTTCTACCTAACCTTTCAGATAAAAAGTAACAGTGCCCACAGAGAAAAACAAAACGACGAAAGTCTGCACAACAAAATAAGCCAGTGTAATGCCAAATAAGAAAGGTCTTCTCCAAGATCTACAAGTAGGTTCCAGTAGGCTGTTTCACTATTTGTGTGATGCTAATAGCTTTATAAAAAATATCTTTCAAAAAGACTTAATACAATTTTGGTTGTAGTTAAACATGTTATTTTTAAATAGTGCTTATTTTGATCAGGTGAAATTTCCTAAATATTTCTCTATTATCACAAACCTCAAGTTCTAGGGATAATGAAAGTCAGTTTATATCAGAATGAAAACCATTGTTAGTAGAAAAAATGCTTTGCTTACAATTATGACTACAGCATACCACCATTGCAAAGTCTCTCAAATTTGTGACATTCATGCCTCCTTTCTTTCTGACCTATTTCTTAACAACTGTTTTGGGATTTGGGCAAATATTTTAATTCTGATAATTCTAGAAGTCAAAATACATTTATATGACAACATAGGTATTTTTTGCAAAATATTCTAGGTTCTGAGTGTTTTCTTGAGGAGCTATTAGGTCTAGGCTGTATTTTATAAATATTGAAAACACTGAGCTGTGTTCAAAACAGTTACCTTATGTTCTAAAATTATCACATAATCAAATACACAGAAATTATTTTTAAAAGGTGGAAAGATAATTTGACAATTATTTGATATTCAGATTTGCAAAGTGAGTAAAGATAGTGATATACAGCTTCAAACTGTTTTCTGTCTACACATTCATTCTTACTTGAGCATAGACACATTTAACCTCTTTGACAAGCTAAATACTGCTTTAGTTAAGCTAAAGCCTAAACATGTCAGGAATCTCAGAACAGAAATCGTATTACTCTGACTGAGCATGCAGAGGCAGGGAGCCTCTCCACCAATCTCCCTGCTTTCTGCACTTAAAATGGCCCTTTTATGCTGTTCACAATTTATATGCCATATTGCTTAAGGCTTCACTCTGGCTAAACTTAATTTGATGTAGTTATTTATGGGAAAAAAATAGAGTTCATACATAGATGGAGATTTAAGCAATTTGAGTTGGAGCAGAAGAAGCTTGGACCAAAGGCCCAGTGGAATAATTATGGGATCAGAGAAGAGGCAGAGGAGAAACAGTCAAGTTATGATTTATTAATTATAGAACAAATATGTTCTATAATTCTTCCTGAATAGTTCTGTTTGTATAAAGAACTGTTCCGTGCCAGTGCATTTTTTTCAGTTCTTCCTTTCTACTTCTTTTGCACCACCACTTGGAAACCAAACTTGATTTCAAGAAAGGTGGAAAATTACCTTTCCCAATAAATAGAAGAACTCATTATGTCACTCGCAGCTACTTGTACACAATGGCAAATTATTAATTTAATGGAAATAATATGTTTAGTCTTAAGCATTTGAGTTATACAAGCATGCAACACACTGGTGCCATTGCTGAGTATTTCAGAGGCATCCTGATAGTCAGAATTACTAGAACATCTTGCAAAGACTGGTAGGCAATCAGTCTGGTAGGCAGTGTCCCTCCATGGCTAACTTAGCAAAAAGGTATACATCTGGTCTGTCTGCATGTTGCAAGCTTCTACTCTAGCCAACATTTTGAGACAGAAGCCTGAGACAACTCCAATAAAGATGCAGAACTTTCTTTTAGGTGGGAGTCCTACTCCTCAGTCAGCCTTTTGCAGAACAAAAGAACTTGTCTCACTTTGAGCTAACTCTGCCACTTGGTCATTAGTTAGCTCATAGTTACCAGACAGTGAATGAGATCAATGATAACGAGATACTAAGAAGCACAGAGCAAGCAGAACTCTTTTTTTCCTGAAAAAGATCTCCAAGGAGATGACATTTTCTGGTGGCACTCTAGCCTGAATTAAACCAGAAGTTTTATTAACCATCTATTTCTGAAATATCCTCCCCCCTTCTATCTATAAACCTGTAAAAGCCGGCACATATATAAATTAAGCAAGCACTCTGTGCTTTTGATAGGAAATAATTTATGTTACTAAATGTGTGTGTGAATAAATAGCTAACTGTAAATCAAAGAACATGAACAAAGGGAGATGTTCTATTTAACACTTGGCACAGTAGCTGATAGTGAGAAAAAACCCAACCAAACAACATAACTAGCACAGAAAGTAGACCAGCCTCTCTCTCAATACATTGTTGTCTGCAACCTCTCCTTCAAAGTATTACCTTTTACAGCTGCTTCCCAGATTTGGGCAGATGATTATGCATGCCCATAAGGGTGTGACTAGGGACAGATCATGTACTCCTTCCTTGTGAATCCTCATCTTCAGTTGCAGCTCATGTGGCATTATGCTTCTTGAGCTGGTGTTTTATTTTCTTGGTATTTTAGTGTTAGCTGCCTACTTTGGGATTTATTTGCATTTCCTTAATATCATGTCTGGATATCCTGCATTGTTGAATTTTCATAAATAATTTTTCAGCTAAATTCTCTGGTGTACAAATACTTGGGAGATAACTAGAGATAACAACTTCAAAGCAGAAATTTAAATTGTAAATTAATACATGAAATTGATTATCTTAAGGGGTTAGTGATACAGTACTTTAATGTTGTGCTCCCATTATCTCACTACCTAAGATCTGAATCATTCCTTGGAAGTGCCTATCTCCATTGTAAATAAAGGTTGCCTAAGGCAAGTAGCTACAAATGTAAGCATTTCAGTTGCATGTCAAACATTAAATGGACTGAATACAGGATCCAGGTCTGGTCAGAATTTGCCTCACAGACCAGAATAATATAAAATCTTTTGATGAAAGTTATTTTGTTTTCACATAATCTTTTACCTCTTACTTGGTACATAAATAAACTAGTAAACCACAGATAGCTACTGTGAGACCAATATGTCAGTTCACAGAGTTAGGATGGATCTGTCTTAGTTCTTGTCCTCAGTTGAGGTGAATGAAATTCATAGCAGGAGATTTGACTGATTCACTGGCAGGAACAGCTTTGAAAATGGGTTGATACTTTTCACAATTTCCAACCAAATTCTGTAGAGTTTTTAAAAAGATATGGAGGCAGACAGAATATTATCAGGTTCAAGAGGACATGTAATTTGTTTTCTAATTTTATAAATTCAAAGTAGATGTGTTTTTCCAGTTTAAAAAAAAAAAAGTGGATAAATTTTACAATAGATTTACTAAGGATTCATCCTAATAACAGTCCAGTTATGGCCCTTTAAAATTAATGGAATAAATAAAACAGAAGGTGATGGGAAATTAAGTCATTGTATACATGCTTCTGCAAATCCTGTTGATGTAAAGCAATGATATCTGATCACGATTCCATAAAAACACAAAAAAATTACATTGCAAATATATTTATTAGACTAACTGCCACATTATAGTGTAACAAATGAAGTGAAATCTGTATGATATACCAAGCAATGTCTGTGACCAAGACATTGGTCATTATAAAATGAAAAATGTACAGTATTGAAATTAACGGTATTTAAAGGAATGCATGATTAGTCTTCAGATTTTAGTTCTCAGCCAGCTTCTAGAATATATACCTAACTTAATGCATCAAATAATATTATTGTCTTTTCAGATTCTGTCACTAAAACTCTGCAATGAAATCATGGAGGATTTCAATGAAAGAAATCATGAAGTATCCTGAATAACACTGCACATATTAGATTAAATATTGATAATTCTTCATGTCTATAAAAATACTTGAGTTCACTGTGCAGTAATGATGAGGTTGACAAGTATAAAGACACATTCACACTTTTGGAGTTCTGAATTTGCCACTTCCTCTAAAGCAACACCCAACTCAAATGCATTAAATTTTCCTGAGTCAAACACACCATAGCTGCTGTCACAAATAGATCAGACTTACCATGCTATAATGATAAAGCTTGCAAAAGCTTTAAAAAGAAATATTCATGTCCATAATCCTTAAGAAACTTTATTATGGAAAAGAATATTCAGGACTGTTTGAAGAGCCTTAACTTTACATACCTACTTTTAATCAAATGTTTTGCTGCTGCTGTGGCTCTTCATTAATGAATCTATGTTTACATTTTTATTTTCATCAGCATTTATTATTTCCTCTTTTCTAGTGTAACTCTAACCAGGAAAAACATTTAATAATGGCAAATTCTGTCAACAAAATCTTTGATTCATATATGCTTATATGTGTCCAGTCATCCTGAAGAAACAGGGCTCATATCAAGGCATCCAAAATTAAATTTGCTTGCCACGTAGGCAGCCCCACACAATGTATCTTGGGATATCTGAAATGGCCACAAGTTGCACCAGGGGAGGTTTAGATTGGGCATTATGAAAATGTTCTTCACAGAAAGTGCTGTCAAGTATTGGACTAGGCTGCCCAGGGAAGTTGTTGAGTCACTGCCTCCAATCAGTGTCCTGAAAAACAATGGGATTTGCATGTCAGCACTTGCTTGGGTTGCTCCTGAACAGCAATATTGCTAGAGTTCATTTGGCTCATCACAAATGAGTGCACAGATCTGAAGAAAGTATGCCTAATGAAGGCAAGTTACTCTCTGAAAACTTAATTCCTGATTGGTTTTATCCTTTAGGTACTGAGGCAGAAGGTAGAAAAACACATATCTGCATATTTTAGCTTCTGGCTTACTGGAAGTTTTCTTTGCAGGTTTTGCTGTTAGAAAAAGAAAAAGGTTAATTGAAAAAGCTAGTGTACCTTAATGCAATGAAAAAAAAACCCAGTCTCTCTTCTAAAATGTCAGTAGTTCAATAAAGGAGAAACAACTACTATGGTGGTTTGAATGAAGCTGTTTGATCCTGAAATAATCATGTCCCTGAAATCAAATTTCTGATCTTTTGATGTTTGTTTTTGATGAAATCAGGTTTCTGATGTTTACATCAGGACACACAGTTTAATCTTTTTAGCTTACATTTATATTTGTGAAATTAGGATAGCAATATCCAGTTGTTTTCCTTATTGGGGATGTTCCAGGATTCAATAGGTACTATTAATACAGTACTTTAATTATGTAGAATTCTTGGTTAACTGCCAAGAAGTATTATTAAAAAAAAAAAAAACAGCAAAAAATATTATTTCTGTATTGTCTCCTGCTTCTTCAAATGAGAAGAAAAGCATTATATATGGGAAACATGTATAACATAATTTCAGAACCAAAATGAAAGCCAACAAGAAAACAAGTGCCATAAATTGTGAGAAGTAAGCGAGTATTCTAAATGAAATGTTGTTAATTTTGACTTCTTTTAACCATACACATTATCCTTGACAAGACAGACTGATTGTGCAAGCTCACTAACCTGTGTCTGTGGTTTGAGATCAGTTTTCTAGTTAAGGAAGATATGTTGTTTTCTAGTTCAGGAAGATGTGTTTCATTTTGGAGAAATAAGCTGAAACTGATTTCAGAATTAAGCCAAAAATCTCTTTATTGAAATAGACTTTTTTTTTTTTTTGGAGCAGGTTTGTCAAACAACTTGGTAGTGTCAAAACACTTTCCAAATTCTGAATACCTTCAACAGAGACAAAATTATTGTATAAATTGAAGCACACTTGGAAAAAAGATGCTGTATCATATTGCCATATAACAGGTTTCTTTTTGTAAAATAATTTATGCTGTAGCCCCTCTGAGATTAAATAATTAATTTCTTATAGATATCTGTGTCAATAACCTCCTGTTACACGCTCTCTAACACTGAAGACAAAAAAAATCCACTGTGTGACTAGTGTGTGAAAGATGTTAGTGCCAGCTTCTTTAGGTCTTTTTGGAAAGCTATCTCTACACTGAATGGCATCTCTAAAGGAACAGGAAGAGATTAAAGAAATTGAAACACAGGGATCATCCACTTGTATCAGCTGAACAAGCAGAACACTGTGTTGGACATCATTAAAAGATTCTGAACTGCCTTCCTGTTCAGGAAACACCAGTACAGTCCATGTCACACCAGATTAACCTGAAGTTAGCTGTGGTGTGGATAACTAGCAGGATGCTTCAGACAGGGAAACATCACCCTGCAGACCAGCTCACTCAGTCACCTGAAGATCAGAGCTGAGGGATTCAGAAAAACTCTGAGCTGTCATGGAACCCAAAGTAATTTCATTTCTCCACAACCTCCCTATAACAATTGCAATATCAATCACAGCCTCTATCCATCCCTATTATAGAATCAAGTACTGCCTACAATAAACAAATAATAAAATCCTCTGCATATTTGCAGGGAGGCAAAGAGATATAGCTGACATTCAGCATACTACCTCAGCTGAGAAAGAAAGGGCAATAGTTCTTCCTCAGACACAGGAATATGTAAAACATTGCATTCTAACTATGCAGGTGATATCACAACCACAGAAAAGTCTCAGGCTTTCTTACTACTGTATTTTTGTTTATACATAGTCACACACATATGCACACTCACAAAAGTATTTGGCAGCTGTTTGGAACAGATGGAGTCCTATAGATCTCCAGGGGAAGAGCCTGTTGAAATATAGACAAAATACATATTGGCATCCTTAAAATAGTCTATGAAGGAAATAAACTTGAGTTGAAGAGAACTCTTACACACATGACCAAAGTGAGTCATAGCTCCAAAACAAGCCACCCATACTTTGGGGTCAGATAAAGAACAGCATGGTCATTTAACTTGTGGTCAGCTGCATAACAAAAGATGCTGCTGATTGCCTGCAATAATCACATCATAAAACTGATATTCTGGATACTGAAGGCATTAGGATTACTTCTTTAAACTGGATTTTGTAAACAGGATTTGTAAAATTTTCTATGATGAAAGAGATTTTTTATACAGAGGAGGAAATGAACTTACACTCAATTTTGTACACATCCACAAAAAAAAAAAAAAAATCCAGTACCTTTGAGAAGGATTTATTCTCAGGCAAAACAAAATGATGCTAGGAGCATTGACATTGCTGACTTTTGGTATCCACTTAATTCTCTCTCTACAGTCTCAAAAATTCTATCTTAGAGCTTATTTTGTTTTTCAACTGTATCTCTGTGAATCCAAAATACAGTGTCTTTAGAGTTCAAGGAAACCTCCAACATGGATTATAATGTCTGCACAGAAATGCACATTTGCATAACAAAGTATCTATCTTGTTCTAATCCTAGTTAAGAAGGAATTCTTTTCTTGGAAAATGGTTCAGAATATTATACTGTCAAAACGTAATCAGAGTTGGATTCCTATTGTCAAGTTTAGTTACATCTTGCAAAAAGATTTCAGAGGAATTTCCTAATTGAGGAAACAGCAGCATCATGGAAAGACTAACTTAGAGATACAAGACCAGACTTAGAGATACAGATCACAGCTTCTAGAAGAATAACTAATGGTAAAGTAAATGTCTTCAAGCTATCAGAAAATGTACCTTAGAGGGTTCCGAAGGATTCTAAAAGGTTTTAAAGATTAGGTATAATAAATTGGTTAACATAATTTGTCCCTCCATTTGAAAAATGCTATTTATCCAAGCCTACCTGTCTACTTTATTCAAAACCCTCTTCCACATTTCTCTACAAAAAAAACCCCTGTATTAGGTCTATAAGTCAGTGACAATTCTGTTTTCTTGCTTTTTGCTTAGATTACTGCACTCTTCAATTTTTTTCTCGAATAATCCAATCAAATTTTTTTATTCTCTGCCTCATTTCCACTACTTAATAATTTTAGGCTTAGTCCTTAAACATTTTCAACTTGATTCAGTTGCTTGCCCTGAAACCTATAGTGCCACCTAAGATGCCTGAGGACATCCACATATAAATGGCAAATGTAACACGGGGCTTACAGGAGGAGCCTCAGCTGAGGGTTGAGCAGGATGCTACTGTACCTTCTATGGTACAACACCTATAATTGTGGGCAAGAGACTCAAATGCAGAGGGTATATCAGGTGTGGCCACGTCCTTTCACATACTTTGGTCTGGGCCTTGGGATGGAGATACAAGTTTAATTTCCCTGTCTGCCTACACAAAGTTCCTGTGTAGTCTTGAAAGAACTCCCTTCCTTCCACTCTTCCTTGATTCCTCATAGATTCCAGAGAGGCAGACAACACTTTTCCATCATCTGTCTTGTATTCTTTCCCCAAAATTCTTGTATTCTATCCCAAAAAGCATTTAGATGTGAACTGCCCATGTGTGTGTGTGTGTGTGTGTGTGTGTGTGTGTGTGTGTGTGTGTGTATGTGTTTATGTATGCATTTCAGTGTAAGATTAAGTGTCCTACAATAAACTAAGCACCCTAAGTCAGTACTGCAGCTCTGATGTTAATTCAAGGAGATGCACATGAGCATCAACAGTCCTGTCAAATTACTGTGTTCATTTAAAATATGGTACGATGATCACAAAAGCAAAAATTATTTCTTACTTCAATCTTCTACTCTTTCCTCTTTCAGAAATCCATCTTTTTGGATCCAGGCCAGAGTATTTATGCAGTGCTTGTGATCTTTACTAGGAATTGGTTACAGAAAGAAAGCTAAATGATAAGAAATCATACTAAAAAAGCTAAATTCTAGCCATACCTTCATAGGTTTATGGAGTGAAAACACAAGAAAGCAACATGAATGCCAACTTACTCTCAATAGAACTTTTTTAGCCTCTTAGCAGAGAGAAACACCCTTTTTATGCACAAGTTGCAGACAATTAGGTGACTGTAGGAAGCCCTGCTTGTTCCTGCTGGGCACAGCAGATGTGCACACTTGGGGCCAGCTGAGCCTCACTCACTCCTGTGCAGACCCACTGCCCAGCCCATTGTCTGAGGTCAGTGGGATGCATCACACCCTCGAGTGCCTGGTCTGCTTCACAGCTCCAGCAAAGTGAGCCCACATGACTAGTATAGGCTATAGACTGAAATCTCTAAAGAAAAGATGTATATATTTTTTTCTCCATAGAATTTCCCTGAACCCCTTGGCTTTCTGTTGGGGTTTGCATTGTGCAAGTGCTGTGACTCAGAAATCAATCTAAGCAGGTCTTTTGTCTTTCAGTGTCAAGTGGGAATATATTAAATCATGCATTTGCAATGTATTTAAAACTCATATTCAAAAACCCAATTTAGTTAGCTATTTCCCACTAACAAAGCAGAAACACTTAAAAGCAAGTAAATTAATAGATGCCATTATATGTTGTCCACTGCTGCCTTAGAAATTAAGGCAAATATTTCATCAAGTGTAATGAAATGCATATTTCATCACAAGACTGAGACCTTAATGTGGACCCACAGAAAGGTGGGTATTACTAGATGGGGGTTTTGGTTATCCCAATTTCAGTACAGAATATTTTCTTTAGAGGAAAGCTCTTACATGGACAACACTAGCAGCTAATTATCTACTGACAGCAAAATGCCATTGTAAGATACTTTTGGTACATTAAGAATCTGTGTTTATCCTCAAGCAAGGGAAGAAGAATAGTTCTAGTTCACCCAAGATTTATGGATGTATTCTGCCTACTGGCTTTAATTGTATCACACAGATGCTACAATCAATACCTCAAATGCCCTTGCCTGGTCCAATCAAGATGACTCCGATTACCTAAATTACTTGCCTATTGTGCTTCCACTCAGAATATAGTCTACAAAAATAAATTTAAAGAGGAGGAAGCCCTGCCGAGTGAATCAGAGTAAATGCATCTATTTTGCCTTGTAATGGAACTTCCCAGCAAAGCCCTTTGTGCAGTTGCCCCAGCAGTTCTGCCTGAGGTGAACCTTCACTGACCTTGATAGCTCTAAGTGCAGGTAAGGACTCCTGGCCACTGGCAGGTCAGCCAACCCTCCTTCCATAAATCAAGGTCTTCCATAAATCAATCTGAAAGGTCTAGCTCAGTGCATTTATGTAAGACTTGTAAGACATTTCTGACCTGGGCACCTCTGCAGAATGAGCAATATTAGCATTTGTAAGAACTCAAGACACAAACGTATCTTGACAAACAGTCTGTGTAATTACATTTCATGTTTATTTTTCAGAAGAGCTATGATGTATTTACTGCATGAATGCTGGTAAACATACAGCATTTCATATAGATATTTCACTTTGGTTTACAGTTGAAGTGCTGTTTTGCAATAAACTGTCTGTCTCTGCTCTTAGTAGAGTAATACAGCACTGTAGCAGGTAGAAATACCTGTAGCTTTACTAAATTTAGGAACATTGTGTCTGTTCATGTGCATGGAAAACCAGGTCAAACTTGTTTTCTATTATTCAGGCAGCACTAATTTTAGATTATTCCTAACTATTCTTTTATTTACTCTTAACTGGTTGGGATTTCAAAATGTATGATAACTGCTGGCCTCACTGTTTTGCCTAGAAACGAGGAGGATACATTAAATACTGTGTTTGTTTATGTATCTGGCATATTAGAATGTAGAAAGTTTTCTTTTATTTATTATTTTATTTGGATAGATGAAATAAAACCTGACATACATCTTTGCTTCTTTTCTGTATTCTTTTATTTAGAGAAATAAAATAAATGTTGACATACAGCTTTGTTTATCAGTATTTTAAATATTACCCTTGTTCTGGCAGCACTTGAAGTCATCATAATGGTATGAAATCCCTCCAGTCCTGGCTGCTGCATAAACACGCTAAATTCACTTCTTACTGCCAGAAGAGCCCTTCAGCCTAAAGGGAGATGGGGGATAAGGTTGGGCAGAGATGCATGTTGGTTATATACTCTTGCCTCATTTCAGCAGAATGATCTATAGATCTGTGTAGGACAGAGCACAGCTGAAATGTCTTGGTCTTTGCTCTCCTATTTGCCTTCCATTTTTCCTTTTCATGCCACGCTATGTATAGCATGTGCTAAGAGGGGTGGAAAAAGCTGACTGTGAATTATTAATACTCTTGCATATCTGTAAGCAGGGAAATACTAGGGGAGTGAGAGGGGTGAAGGAAGAGAAGGAGCATGAGGAGAGGTGACCTGAAAACAGCAAGGGGAGCACTTGGCTGAAGTTCTGATGGGTGAGCAACAGCAGGAGACAAACATCTCCCTGGATGTTGTTAACACCGGGCAGTGTGTCAGCCTTTTGTGGGTTGACCCTGGCTGGATGACATGCACCCACCAAAGGCTCTCTATCTCGCCTCCCTCTCAGCTGGACAGAGGAGAGAAAATGTAATAAAAGGGTTGTGTGCCGAAATAAGGACTTGGGGGAGAGATCAGTCCCGGTTACTATCACAGGCAAAACAGACTTGATTTGGGGAAAAAATTAATTTAATTCATTATTGTGGGCCTCTACAATTACTAATTAAATCAGAGTAGGATGAGAAATAAAAATTAAATCTTAAAACACTACCAATCCCTTATTCTCAGGCTCAGATTTGCTCTCTAGTTCTTTGCCCCCTTCCCCCAGGGCACACAGGAGGATGGAAATGAGGGCTGAGATTGGTTCACCACACATTGAATTTGCCCCTCCTTTCTCTTCAGGGGGAGGACTCCTTGCACTCTTCCCCTGCTCCAGCTTGGAGTCCCTCCCACGGGAGACAGTCTTCTATGAACTTTTCCAGTGGGAGTTCTTCCCAAGGGCAGCAGCTCTTCACAAGATGATCCCACGTTGATTCCTCTCACAGGTGCAGCCTTTCAAGATCAAACTGCTCCAGTGCGAGTCCCCTGCAGGTTCACAAGTCCTGCCAGCAAAACTGCTCAGCACAGGCTTCCTACAGGTTCACTCCCTCCTTTGGGCAGGCACCTGCTCTGGCACGGGGTCCCTCCTGGCTGCAGGTGGATCTCTGCACCACGCAGTCCTCATGCTCTGTAGGGCCACAGCCTGTCTCACATGGTCTGCAGCACAGGCTGCAGGGGGATCTCTCCTCCAGCTCCTGGAGTACATCCTGCCACTACTTCTTTGCTGACCTCGTGTCTGCAGAGATGTTTCTCTCCTGTATTCTCACTCCTCTCTGACTGCTGTGTCACAAGTGTTTCTTCTCCCTTCCTAAAGCTGTTATCCCAGAGGCACTACCATCATCACTGATGTTCTTGGCCTTGGCCAGTGGCAGGTCCATCTAGGATCTAGCTGGAATTGGCTCTGTCAGTCATTGGGGAGGATTTTGGTAACTTCTTGTAGACACCACCTCTGTAGTCTGCCCACTACCAAAACTTTGTCATGTCAGTTTGATACACATGCCAATTGTCCACAATTAACTGTTTTCTTCTGCCCAGTGTTGGTAAAATTTAATCTGTATCTCTTCTCTGACTGTTTCCAGGATTTTATTTTTAGCTTTTTATCTGGACTGTTTAGAATATGTTCATTTTTATATATCCTGACACATTAAAAATCTCTTCTTACACTGTTTCTGTACCTCTGTTACCAGCATTATTTCAATCCCCTTTCTTCAGATTTCTCATCCAATTTGTGACAGTGTTTGCTTTCCTACTTCTTCATTTTCAAACTTTAATAGCTAACTGCTGATTCTGATCTCATACCCACATGTAGAAAACCAGACCACAAAGGTGTGGTTTTTATCTTCCTACTATACCGTTACTGCTGAAAAAATTTTGGAATTTCTTCTCATATGTTGAAAGGAATATGAAAAAATCACCATACTTATATCAAATGACAGTTTTCTCTCTTTGATCCTGGTTCAGCAAAGTCCTTGAACCATGCCTACCATTTAGCCTGAGCATAAATCTCATTAAAATCAAGCACGTGCTTAAGGGCCTAAAATAGGTTTTCTAAGCAACAGACATCTCTAACCAGTTAGAAACTTTTAACCATCCATAACTATCTTCCTGCACTGTGCTCCTGCTTCTTTGCTGCATTATCAATCTTCATTTCTGTCTCTTTTGCCTGGACAGAAATTGCTTTGGTTCTTGAAAATCTAACTCACTCGAATTTATTCCCCCTGCCCTTCCTCCTTTTCATGCATGTAGAAATCTTTCTATCAGCAAGCCTCACTGAAAAGCAAACCAAAGACACATCCTCTGTCACAGTGACTTTGAGCCCCTTTTCCTTTCTCTTTTGTAACTCTTTACCCTAGAACTTCCATGTCCCCCATGTAGGAAATGTCGACAGTGTGTGATTTTCACTTTTTCAGTTTCAGGTTAATCAGCAAGGTGTTCTGTGGACCACATTAATGGTTTCAACCTCCAAAGCACAAACTATCAAATATAAAAAGGCTTTTGAAAATACTTGTCTGAAACAGTTTTTTAACTTTTCTTTTTTTATGAACTGCTTTCTGTTGTAGTCAGAAATAATCTCAGATATATTGAAACACTTCTCGTAATATTTTCTCACCACCATAAGTTTCTATAAAGCTTCAAGCTCTGACTTGTTTCCAGCTTGCATTTTTTTCCCCTTGAGGTTATCTAGATATCTTAATAAACTGTATGCCATACCTACTATCTCATGTCTATCTTCAAAGGGGATTACCAACAACAGCTCCTCAAGTTTGCTTTCCTATGCAGGAATTCAATAAAATCTCTTTACACTAAAGCTACTGATGAATTTTTAACTGCCTCTTCTATATAAATCCCTTCCTCTTACTCTATCACTATCTGCAACTGAATTTGCATTTATGGCCTGTTGGAATTTCAGAGCAGAGGAAGTTAACAGGGGATATGTTTTGCAACGTGGCTGATGAGTTAGATTTAATGACAAGCAGGGTGCAGAAGGTGGAAATAAAGGTAGGATCTGAAGCCAGTACTTCAACACCTTTTGTTGGACTTCAAGCTGGTGAGAAGTTTCCTTTTTTGACTTCTAGAAACTCCCAACTTGGCCCTTAATGTACACACAGTGAGGTGATGTGATGGGAGTGGAAGATATTTGTCTTAATGCAGGAATAGTATGACCATAGTATGACCAGGACTCAAATGTTTAAGAAAAAAAGGAAGCATGCAGACCTAACACAGAATGTTTTATAGTTGTTTGGGTTTTTTTTTTTTAAACCACCTAAGCTGTGATACTTTAAAGTATTTAGCATCCTAATTTTCAATTAAAATCAGCAAAATCATGAAGTGACTGGCTCTTACATCTGTAAATACCATTTAATTCTGGACTTTTGATCTTTAGGCAGACTTTTTACTGGAATCCAGAGAGGTCAGTGAAAGTAATGAAAAAATTGACATCAACCATTTTGATTTGGGGTTGAAACGAAGAACTTCAGATTTTCTGGTTGCATGGTATTAGAAAGAAGTGAATCCCTTTCATCTAAATATAGCTCGTCCTCCATCATCTTCATATGTAAAATTCAGAAGCTTAGCTCCACCACTAGTATCAGTGAGATGCTTTTCCCAAGCCACTTTCAGAAAAAGCCATCAGAAATTGTTGCTAAATGTCATTTTCAGTATCAGCATTGCAGCTTCGGTCCACTGCAGATTAAATGTCTCTTTCAAGCACCACTTTGAATTAAGCAAATCACAGTGGCACACCAGCTACCCTATAATCTCTACTGGAATACTTTCCAGGCATATTTAGACTACAAATATATTTCTATCAGCACCACAGAAGTCAGGAGACTGTTAAACCTCCACACTATAAAAAGGCTGCACAGGACAATGAAATCTTTTAATTTTTAGCAATCCCTTTACAGACTGCCATATTACAGTGGCAGAGATATTTTCCTTTAAGTGTTAGGCAAATCCAAATTGGTGATAAAACAAACTTTTATTCCGTAGTATATGTTTGCTATTATTCAGTTTTATTTTAAAATCTCTTCTCTGTAGAATATGTTGTTCAAAATTCATATAACAATTAATACAGTTATAGTATTTCAGTTTATACATTAAATAAGAGAGAATTAGTTTGACTAGCTACGTGTAATAAATATTAGAAACCAGGAAGCACCTAAGCTGAATTTAGCACATTTCATTGGTTAATATCTATTGGGGATTTTCATTCACAACTTCATAAAACAATGTATATTGCTTAGTTTGTATCTTTATAGGACAGAGTTGAGTGATGCAAATGTTCTATATAAAGTACACAATAGACACTGCTGTGATGACATACACATGAACAAAAAAGATCAAGTGTTACAGCCAGGATTCATGCCCCCAGCTTCAGCCAGTCACTGTTACCATTCTATAATGTAATGGAGAGAGAAGCAGCTCCTGAAAGATTCGTGCCTTTGGCTATCTAAGTCACTCTCTGCAAGTGACAAACTTGCACTGTGGGTTTATAGAGATATTTAATCATTTAATGCCTTAACCTAACAGGCATTAAAGCCCCTACCTTCTGTTGCAATGAATTTCAAGGGGGCACCTTGGTCTGTCTGCAGTGTCTAGAGATTGACAAAAATCAACCTGGGTACTTAGGGTAGCGTTCAAGCCACCTAACATCAGGTATCTCCAGTGCAGATATAGACAGCTGAACTGGGCATACAGATTCTGATTAGAGCAAATGGATAAAAATAATCAAAACACTCAGTCAAGATTACAGTATGATTCCTTCATTGGATGTGGATGTTTTCTCTAGAGTGAGGTGCAGCCACCTACAGCAGTGACACTGGAAGTCAGCAGAGCTGAACCCATAGCCTTAATCACACAGAATTTAGCTTCCACTTAGCCAAAACTCTGCTATGCAGCTGAATGCCATCAAGGAATTGGTCCTCACAATCCAGTTATATTCCAGTAAAAAATCTCTTCAATTTCAATGAAAGTTGGGTCAGACTCTGACAGTAATTCACAATGCAGTTATAAGTATCAATCACTCAATATGGTTATGTCCAAAGAACAATAATATAAGCATGCAGAAAGGCAATGGCTGAGGCAAAATTTGACTGCATTTGCTTCTCAACCAAATGTGAGACTTAGTAAAATCTGATTTGATCTTAGTCCAGCTTCTAGACAAGAGTGACTTTATGGCTACCTTGCTGCATTCTCATTAATGCAGGGTAGAGTTTCTATGCATTACTTGTCTCCTGCATCAATTTTTCATTTGCAGTTTATTCGCAGAACTCTTTACCTGTGCCCTTGAAGAGTCATCTTCTTCAAACGACTGGACTGATTGCATTACACAAAATACACCAGTAAAATATTTTTGGGAAGTGAAATATTTTACTCTTTTCAGACTGTTCCTGATATTCTTACTGTCAGCTCCATCACTGGGTAGGAATGCAGTATGCAAGCACCACGATTATGGCACTGGCTATCCCATTGAAAAAGTATACATTACGAAATATCATGAGATTGAATAATAGTGGGCAAAACCAAGTGAGAAATAAAATGCCCAATTTTCACCAAGTGTTAATCAACTAATTATTGGGTATTTTATATGTTCTCTATCATTCAAATTCTTTATACTATAACTGTATTTCTCAAAGATGTGAAGTGCCTCGATAAGAAGTTGCCATCTTTTTCAATCTATGATTTGGTGGAATTATGTCTTGCACTACAAGAAGTCAGGATGTGTGACCATTGTGGTCCTTTCTGCCCTCAACATCTGGGGATTTTTCTGATTTTGACCTTGAACCAAAGCTCAGTAAATATAGTGGGAAAATTTCCTTTTGTTTCAAAGGACACCACCCTGCAAACGAGAATGCTGCAGTGGCCATAAAGTCACTCTTGTCTAGAGGCTGAAGTAGGATCAAATCAGACTTCACTTTACTAAGTCTCTGTTGAGACTTTTGGTTGAGAAGCAAATGCAGTTTAATTTTGCCTCAGCCATTGCCTCTCTGCATGCTTGTATTATTGGTGTTACTTTGGACATAGCCATAGGGAGTGATTGACACTCACAGCTCTGCAGTGGGAGCCACTGCTGGGGTCTGACCCAGCTGGGCTCCCTTCTGAGCTCCCACAGGCAGCTCTCTGTTTTCTCTCCATTTAATGGCCAGTTCCAGCTTGCAGGCAAGCAGGTGGAGGGATGCTGGGGGAGCACTCTCATACATTTTGATGAGATTACTTTCTGAGTAAGGTGTTATTTCATGAGTGTAAAGGTGACCATATCTGGTCCAAAGACATTGCTCTGGGCTGCTCTACTGCATCTCTCTGTAGTAGATTTTCTAATTTTTATGACCTGGATTTGGGATTTTTATTTTTATCGTATTTAGAAGCTTTTCACATGCAGTAGCATCAGAACGAATGATTTTGCTTTCTCTGGAGATTCAAAGGAATTGGTTTTCTAGTTCTTCCCTCAGTTCTTAACAGAAAAGAGATAATGTTTGCATTTTACTGACAGCCCTAGGACAGACAATATTTGAGGCAACATTTTAATTTCATCTCCTTTGGATTGCTCTTGCTACAACTGCCATTCATGACAGTATCACTCTGTCTCTCAGAGAAAGTCTGATAAGATTCCAAAGTACATATAGAATACAAAGATATGTTCGTAGAAAAAAACACATTAATTTGTTGTGAGTTTGTATTTCTTTTTTTAATTGGCATCTAATGAAGCTTCTTTTCCAAAAATTAAACAGTTTTTTTGTTGTCCAGGGGGAATGCCTTGAAACTACACATCAAAGCTAATGTAATTTCCCTGTTCTACTAACATTGTTCTTTAACTGCTAAAATCTAAAGTACAGGTACCTGATTACAATAGGGGTGAACCCATAAATTTCTCTTTGACCTCCCATTTTATTTCACAGCCAATGCTTATCCAACCACAGGCACTGCCTGAGCAATTTTAATAATAGACCAGCGTTTGGTTCTCAGCCAAAGAAAAAACCAACAGATAAGTCTTATATGTGATTTTTTTAAGGTCAAACCATCTTTCAGCCTAAGGAATTCTGCAAAAGCTGTGCCCCTAAAGGCAGGGATACAATAGTGCTGTAATCAAGAAACTTGATGAAATACAGAAATTTAGATAAAACCATGTTAGATGATGTCTAAGAAACTACATTTCATTCACTTAAATATCATCTACACACTGCTAGTCCCATATCTGTTGTCTAATAATCACAGGGTTTTGCTTTTTGGGTATCCTTTCATTACTGTCTGCATGGAATAGCCTCATTTTCCATACACTTAACCCCCTGACTTACTTCTTATATTACTAAATTCAAATCATCTCTAGTTCTAATCTCCAAGTAATAGGGCCACAGGACAAGTAAAATGATTGCAGCCAAGACACAAGCATGCCTCTGACACCACCCATGAGCATGCTTGGCATGTGACTCTATAAATCAGGTCTGTCACACCAAGACACTCCACAGTGGTAGCACTCGTTAACCAGCACCTGCAGAAATGACAACAACCTGGAAGCATAATGGTCCTTATTCACAAAACACCAAGGAATTATGGAAACAATATCATGAACAGATAATAGTAAACTCATTTGCAGTGAATTACAAAGCGCCAAAATGATTTTCTTTTTAATGGTCCTCTTTCCTCTACCTTCCTGACTGCATTCAAAGCTGCAAATGCACTGACTTGGCAGACAGACATACCAAGAATTACAATAATCCAAACTGAGGATGTAATGAGAAAATGAATTTAATGAATCTAGGCTAATAATTACAGCTCATTTAATTACCTCTGAGATACAGCAGGAGCTGTAATTTTTTTTTATAATTGATGTTCCTGACATCTTTGTACCTTTTAAGTGTATTAGTTGTAAAATCTGCCATGTTAATGTTGAAGTTGATAAAAATGTCACAAAGTGAAGCAGAGATAATGGAACAGGAGAGTCTTTAAATGTCAAATAAGGAGAAAGGTATTGACAGGCAGATATTTTACTGCTTTTATGCTGCACATGAGCTCTTCAATAAACGTACAACATGTGTGAGGAACTGAATCAAGAGCACCTGGTTGAAATATTGTCAAGGCTTTGTTTGGTCAGATTTTCCTAATGTAATTGTAATTTTTCATACTTGCCTTAGGCCATTATCATGGAAAGCATGTGCATTAGACTAGACACTTGATGGAAGACTCCATGCTATTTTACAGACATCCACATTAAAATATTGGATAGCTTCAGGCCTCAAACCTAGTAAACTTGTACTTACATGGCAACTATATTCAGGTTAATTGCCTGTTGAAGTTTCATATCTGCCGCACTGAGAATTTTGAAAATAGTCCGTTTAAAAATTGGAAAAGTAATTCTGCCTCCAACCTTTTTTCATACGGTATTGGTTATTCTTTCTCCATGGACTGATCCTGCACCCCTGCAACCAATGAGAATTTTACAATCAATGAGAGCTTAACTTCACTGGGAACAGGAGCATGTCCTCTGTGCCTAATGAATCTTGAAATTTACACAACTTCTTATATTTTTGGTTTTGCTCCAGCACTCCCAGTCCCAGCACAGATTTCCGAGAGGTGTTTGTATCCAGGTCACTTTCCCTCCACTGGATCTTGCGTAGCAGAGGACAAGTGGAGATGAAGGTGAGTCCCACTTGCATGGGAGAGTTTCTTTGTAGCCTTGGTTGGTTGGTTGGTTTTAGAAAGCCACGTTTGCCTCTGTCAATAATTCAGAATCCCTTCTATCTTCACATCTTAGGCAATACCTCGGTGGTCAGGGGTATAGTCTGTGTGTCCAAAGGGCACAATGGGACAGTCTTACAGCACTCAGTTCTCATTGCAGTGGGACCTCTGGCAGGGGGATGAGCAGACAGGTGCCTTTTCTCCTTTTCTTGGTGATCTCATGGCATTGAGATCACCAAGAAACAGCAGCTCAGAAAGCAGCAGCCCTCTTCTACACCGTGGCCCAGGTCCTCTCACCATAAGAGGGCTGTCCAGACTCAGGGAAGAAGGGGAGGTTTGTGAGGGAGACATAAGATTAAGGTCTAATGCAGATCTCCTGCTAAAGTTGCAGGACTATTAATCTGCAGAATACAGGCAATAATGTGTACTTTTTTTACCTTAATTTAGGTTAAAAATTCTTTTTAATGGCTTCTGCCCATACTTGTTTACCACCTAGTGCTGTTACATTTCTTGAAGCCTATACTAACTGAACCAGTCATGCCCTTTTACAAAAACAACAGATTATGAATATTTGCTATTCCTAGCATCATGATACAGATAGCTGAAGTGAGTTATCCTCTGCCCTTTGAAACAAAACACAAAAGTATATACACACATACTATCCCATATAAAGACACCTAGGAAAACCAGACCTGGCCATGTCTTTCATTACTGGAGCATAAAAATAGCCTCATTCCTTGTGAAATCATTTTAAATATGACAATAGCATATAATTTTGACAAACCTACTAGTTTATTGTTTTCCTGTCCTTCTTTTTAATTATGTTCACTGTACAAATTTAAATCATTTGTGCATACATAAGAGAAAAGGCAAAGCTTCTCTCTGTGGTCCAACTAGCTGCTGATAGTCATTCAGACTTCTGTTATTTCAAACAAGGTTTATCTGCAAGACTCCCTTTCTCTCAACAAGAGAAGAGGGACATTGATTCAGGAATGCAGTGTGGACATGCAGCAGTGATAAGTGGACAAACAGAGCTCAGGTGTCACCTACAAAAATAACCCTTTTGGAAACCACAGCAGTTCAAGAGGGAACAAATAATAAACTCTTTCCCTTCTGCTTCTTTGATCTTGGATTATACTGATGACAACAACCACTTGTAGGAAAAGAAAAACAAGGTCATCCCTAAGGGACATAGCATTAAAAAGTGGGAGAATAATGCACTTTCACCCCTCTTAGCAGACTTGTAACAGCAGTTTTAAAAATTGTGAAAATAGTAAAGAGAAATAAACCATTCCTACTCCTCGCTTACTCCAATAATGTCAGATAATTATTTAAGAAGTGACATTAATTTTTGTTAAATACTGCCGGATAACTGGATGCAAACTTAAAAATACTATTTTTTATCTTAGTGTAATGAACTAGGGTTGCTGTAAGTTTGGTTATGGTGGCATGAGTTTGAAAAAGCAGAGGACTACTGGGGAGCAGAAGACCTTGAACCAAAGCAGCAATAATCTTCGTAGCTCCCAAATGACTTCATGATTACATTTGGTTTCCTTTTTAGAGTTTTAAACATTTTGGAACAGATCTTATATTTATTACTAAATTAAGACCTTCCTAAGCAGAAGAACTAAGCCTATGAAAAAAAAAAAATCCCACAGAAACAAACCTCCTCCTTGTGAAAGGTCTCATCCCAAATGATTGAACACTCCAGCCCAATCAAATCTCTCAGCCACAGCAAGGTATAGTCATAGGTAAACAGGGGAATATTTCTTCCTCTGAAACTTTCTTAGAAGAAGAAGAAAGTGAAATGTGAACAAGTCAAGAAATGAGATGACTAGAAGAGGAGAGGAAATAATACAAAATCAGAAGGTATTAGCAACAGGATGGACTTACTGACACTGCTGGTCTCCCAAGTCCAGTCCCACCTAACATCTATACCATTCACCTGCAGGCACAGATTTATGTTGTTTTCCACAGCATACCTGAGAGGGAAAGTGAATAGAGCTCATGCAAGTGCTAACCCTGATTCTCCAGACAGAACAGCTGGAGCTAAGCACCCTCCAGGCCTCCACCAGCAGAGAGCTCCAATACAATTCTTGCTGATTCTTCAAGTGGCTTTTATCTCAACTAGCTGAGTGTAGACAACAACTGAGCTAATCTCCCTAGTTCATGGAAAGAAATGGGCACTTTGGAGACAGGTGCTACCAGATCTAGTTTACATGACTAATTTAAGTTTACATGACTAATCAAATCAGCTGTATGCTGGAAGCATGCTGTCGTGTACATTTGATTTAGAGGAAAACCCTTGGAAGAGTTCCTAGCTTTGGTGTTGCCACTTGCACTACATTTGCTCAAATGAATCCATGCAGGAGATATATCTGAATCCAAAGCACAGCTTGGCTTCTGAACACATATGGCTACAGAAAATTCGTGGTTGTCTGTTTAGCATGTTCTCATGTAATCATCATGTCTCATGAAGAGTGGCCAAGAAATGGCTGTTTATCATGGTTATAATTAATTGTCTAGATATCTATCTATCTAGAGAAATTTAGGCTTACAGTTCATAAAAGTATAAAATTTATGTGCAAAATACCATGTTGATGACTTCCCTTGCAAGTATTAGGAGAGTGCTTGCATCATTCCTTGCAATTGAGCTATTCAGGTGGGTAAAGGAGACAAGCAAGGCAGTCAGTAAAAGGCAAAGATTTGGAGACAGAAATCACTTGGGGAGACATGAAACCAAATCCTGCCAGCTGCAACAATCCAGAAGGAACTGGCACCAGACAGTTGGTCTGTAATACAAGCAATTTAGTCCTGACTTGTGCTTCCCAGAACCGTAAAACTTTAAGGAGGTTCACAACATATTTGTCAAAATGCTTTTCTATTTGTAATTTCCACAGCTATTATCTTTATTTTATACACCATGATGTGGGTTATCATCTTTATCTTATTCATAATTTTGGACATATATCATAGCCACTCTTTGCTTTTAGCCTAGCAAGGCTCATCTAATCCTAAGGTGGATATCTAAACCAGATGGATCACCTCAGACCATTTTACTTCAGTTATCATAAGGAGAGACAAGAATTGTAGTTCAGATTTTAGGGTCTGCTTTGTAGATATATACAAAGAGGAGTGAGAAGAGGACATATTAGTTTGAATCCTGATTTTTTTAAGTACCAAAGAAAAATCCTTCATATCTTAGCTTCAACAATTTTAAATGGATAACTATGTTCAAAGGGAAAATTTTTGCAAGAGATGCATGACTAGTGCATCATTACTGCTGTATCTTGCTGTCCACAAATGTTTGGCGATAAGTGTGTGCAGGTTTTCCTGGAGAGGAACGCTTTCCTGAACCCTGGCCTTAACAGCTAAGCAGAAAAAAACCCAACCATGAAGAGCATTTTGCATTGCATTGAAAATAAACCACTTCTGAAATGGACAGGACAGTTATCCAGCCATATACGACACCATTATCTGGCAGTTCATGGTTGAAGGTGCATAACTTCATACTCTGATGAAATTCTCAGAGACAATTTGAAGTAAATAAAATATAGTTTCCTGATACAGAATTTAACATCTGTCTTTGCTTAGCATTTTGATTTGCTTTTCTTTCTTTTTCTAAAGCGAACAAATTGTGTTGAAAATCTACATATTAGCACCACAGAAATGTACTTTTCTTGGCATCCCATATCCTGTTTCCTTCTTTCCCAAGTTTGCTGTTCTCAGTTTCCCAAGCACAGCAATCCCCCAGCTGCATCTGATAATTCTCATCTCAACAGCAACAAAAGAGAAAAAAGAAATACTCTCTGCAAAAATAATAAACTCATTTTCATGCCAAATTTAAAAGAAAAATAAGGAAATGAACAGCTGGACTACAGTAAATGATTTTTGGCTAGCTTAAGAGAATTCTATATACAATCTTCTCTAAGTATTTCCTCTCCATCTGCAGCAACCCCTTTTTCCTCCATTTCCTATTCCGTTCTGATTTTGAATTTGAGAATTATGATAACATGGGATCCTAATCATCAGTTAATCTGGAAAAAATCCTGCGTTTTAAGAAACACAGGTAATTCTACTTTTTGATTTTGTGCTTTCCTCTTCCTTTTCCTATGATAAAAAACCAAGGCTCTAATGAATCCTTATATCAGAAAAATGAGGGATTTTTACACGGGGAAATGGTTTATTTTTCAAGAGTACTGCAAAACAAACCTTCGTATAAATTATTTGCTTTTTTTTTTAACCTTGTTCAAAAGTTAGGGAAGTTCTTTCCTATATAAGAGCTGAGAGCAGGGCAAGGACATGACTGGATATACTGAATATCGAGAAAGAAGCATATCTCAAATGTTTCTCCTCTCCATCAAAAAAAAAAAAAAAAAAAAAAACCCCACCAAAAAAAACCTAAGAAAAAAAGGAAAAGAAAACCTACCAACACATGAATGACACTATTTCAACATGTGCATAAGTATACAAAGAGGAATTACTCTCATTAAGAACTGGGAAATACATTCTAGACATTCCTATGGTCCCTGTTGTGTTACTACAAAGAACCTATCATTTTTCTCCCCCAGTAAACCTTGAAATAAATGTTGATATTACTTAGGCTCCACTTATTTAAATACTTTAAAAAATAAAAATGGGCATGTCATTTCGGAAATATGCAGAATTATACTAGAAAATTACTCTAAATTCTTATACTAAGATAACAATGTATATGAAAAACAGATTATTAGATTATTTTTAAAAATTAAAAACTTTATTCACCTAAAAGACTTGACAGAATAAATTATCTCGAAACCACAGGCTCTATGTACTTCAGAACATAGATATGTAGTATCTGGTATGTATTTAACATACCAGATATCCTCTGGTTATTGTTAATTCTTAGTGCTTATTCTTTCCTATTGTTTGCAGCTCACTTTGCTCTGAAAAGAAAGAAGTTTGGCTGTTTTTTCACAGAGGAGAATTGAGGTGGGGAAAACCATACAAACTGTGTCCTCTCCAGGCCAAGGGCAGAAGGAAGCGGGTGGCAGGAGTCCCGCTTGTTTCAGTGGTGATGGAGTGCAGCCAGCCCAAAAAGAGCTCTCACAGCTCCAGCTCACTACTAAGATCTGCCTAAACATGACTTGGATGCTGCTGAAAACCTGTGGGTCCTGAAAGGGCCTCCCAGCTGTGGAACACCACTTGGTTCTTTTTAATTCTTTGTTTTGTTAAGGTATTTTTGAGGACGGGTTTGATTGTTTCATTTGTTTGACTATTATTTTTGTTTGCTTGTTCAATATTTTTATTTTGTAAGTTTACATTTGGAAAAATAAAAATTTAGTTTTGAAAATGCATGAGTTAATAGACAGGAAAAAATGTTTGGGAGGTAAGAAATAACCATTTTGCAAAGATCCTTTTACTTTCTTTTCAGTGTTGAATATTTGACCCATCCTTTGGCATCCACTGCCTGCAGCAGTTTCCTCCCACCACTTTTTGTAAATTGTCTGAGTCATAAATGATTTCATGGCAAGAGTATTTGCTTGGAAAACACTAGAATTTTTCAGTTTGAAAAGATATCAGATTTGATAAAATATATGAAAATGTCAATAACATTGCCACCAGGATGAAAGCAAGGAACAGTTGTTTTAAAGAACATCAGAAATCTTATAGTCAGTCTTACCTTGCCTTCAATATTTTATTTGAATTATACTCATAGTATCATCAGGTTCCAACCAGATTCACTACCAGCTGAGTCAATTACCTTTCTTGCTAAAACAATTTTCCAATGTTTCAGGTTTTAAAATACGTGATTTCACCAAGGCAACAGTCCCTGACTTCATAGTAAGAACCTATTTTAAATTACTACACACTCCATTCACCTCCTCTATAAAGAAATGCAATTTAGTGAGAGTAAGTTTGTTAAATTAGAGCAGTAGGTGCATCAGACACTGGTAGGATTCTTTAAATGCTGTGTTATGAATCAGTGCAAATGTATGTATACTGGAAAATTGTCTTTAAATCAGAGATAATACAAACATGGAACACAGTCAGGTTTACTCTGTAAGGAAAACCATAAACTGTTTATCCTAAAAATGTTCATCAGCCAGTGGGGGAAAAAAAGTTTATATGTAAAGTATTCTAAGCAGAATAGGCAAACCTTTGTAGTACTTTCAAAGATTTTTCACACCTGACATCTCACCCTCCTCTGAATTGGAGGCTGAAGGTGTTTAAATCTTCTGCTCCTGTGTCCCTTGCTGAGCAGGTCTTTTGAGCAAGCAGAGATTGCTCTGCTATGCTACATGTCCAGTGAGTTCCCTTTTCTGTCTCCCTGGCCAAGATTGCCCTCAAAACGTGAATCAAAGTGACACCACTTACAGCTCATAGAAAATTCATGCTGTGTCATTTTTCAGTTCTGGCTACTTTCTCAGGTTTGTACAGGGAGCCAAAGGTTACCCAAATAATTGTTCAGAGCAGTCCCCAGCATGGGCATTGGAAGCCATTAAACCAGGGAAAATCTCTGATTTTTTTTGCAGATTGAAAAAGATTCTCTGCACTTGTCTGAGGTAGCACCTCTGCAGCTGGCAATGAAATGGTGCCAGCTCACACCATCTGAAGCTCTGGCTTTGACAGCACTTTGTCAGCCACTTCCTCTCTCCATGTCAAACCTTAAATCAGAAACAGCAGCACTGAGAAGACAGCTATGTCTCTATTTCGTTTGACAACCAGACTATGCAGTGTCAGACACAACACCTGGTAGATCTAAATTCTGGAAATATTTTTGCTCTTGGTCTTTTTAAAATACTAGGTTTTACAATGACTTACTGTTTTCTTTATGTGCCATAGCCCAGATTGTGGTCTTAACTAGAATTTTTTGGAAGGAACAAGATGTGGCTCCAATCCAGACAATGATATATATGTTCTAAATCTTTCAGTGTCTGGATATGATATTTTTGTTCACAAAGATCAGGAATATTTTCTTCATTAAAAAAAAAATTCTCTTATGTTGTCTTTTCTTCACCAGGAGACAGGTGTTAGTGAGGTGTCTATTTGATTGGAACACCTACTGTCAAAATTTTTATCTGAAAACCTTCACCTTGCTGCTTTCTAGAGGTTCCTAAAGGTCTGCTCATATTTCTGATATAAATCTTCCCCGAGGATCTAATTTCTGCTTCAGGAGGATTGACTATAGAGAAAAGATATCTATTAGTAGTTTCCAATTTGACAAGGATCAATTTCACTGGAGAGCTTCAGATTCTGGGGAGCTAATTCATGCCAGAAACAATTGTTTTAAGTGTTTCCAAAAGGTAGATTTCTCAGAACTTCCACTCGTGAGACTTAGCAGACATTGGTTCAGCTAGGCCAGTGGTCTCTCTAACAGCTCATCTTTCAGCACACAGGTGAACAGAGTTACAGCCAGCTGGTGGCCAGCCATAAGAGATATTCTTCAGGGCTCAGTATTGAGACCACTTCTGCTTAATATCTTTATCAGGTGAGGGGATCAAGTGCACCTTCCATCAGCTTGCAGATGACACCAAGGTGGGTGTCATTGGTGGTCTGCCTGAAGGATGGAGCGAGCCAGCCAGGGAAGGCTCCAGCTTCCTTCCAGATGGACCTGCTTTTGCACACAGAGGAGCATTGGTGGGTGATGAGATGGTTGCAGGTCACCAGATGGAAGTGGGTTTGAGTCTGGGAGAAGTAAGGAGAGGGATCAGCAGGATCGACAGGCTGAGATCAGTTCTGTGGGGTTTAACAAGGCACAGAGTCAGGGGCTGCACTTGGGTCATGACACCCCCATGCAACTCCACAGATCTGGGGAAGAATGACTAGAAACTCTGTGGGTTTTGGTCAATGGTTGGACTAAATGACCTTAGACATCTTTTCCAACATTAATGATCCTTTGATTCTATGATGATTAAAAATATATTTTAAAGGAAGACCTAATTTTTCAGGGATCAATTTGGGTCGAACCTGACTTTTTTTTCTCTCAGCAACTTACTCTGTTTTCTCTTTTTCAGTAGTACTGATTTGCCAGAAAACACAGCAGGCAGATATATCACTGAGCTTACAGCCATGACACCTATAAAGCCTACAGTCTACCAACCTACATGAAGGAAAGGTCACCATTTGGACAGATTTACTAACACTGGGACAAAATCCCAGCCCTAGAAAAACTGCTTGTAACCCCAAGTTGTTTTTTCTATTACACCAGCTAACCTGATCTAATAAGCCATCTGGGCACTCTGTTTACTGCTGTGCACATCTCCAGCCAGCACCTAGCATCTAATTGTACATAATGATCTGTCCACTGAAAAGGGACCTGTGCTCTTAAGTCATGGAGATTCACTCACTTTTGAGTAGCAAATTCATAGCCTGAGAATGTGGTACATTCACAAGGTCATCCTTCCACTGGAAGTGCAGATCAGCTTAGCTGATTTGCACAAAAACATTGCTCCTCTATTTTTTTGCTAGTCTTCAGCTGTTTGCAAGCAGAAAAATTAATCTAAAATTGTAATGTTAGCACTCAGTTCACTACTGAGTGAGTCACTCAGCTTGGACATTTCCAAATTCATCTCTAATGAGGTTATTTGAATTGATTTAATTTTATTTTGTTTGTGTACCACCAGCAATCACAAGCAGCTTTGAAAGCAACAGTGATATAAGTATGAACAGAATTTGCACCCAGAACATTTTCTTACATTTTTTTATCTACACGATAATATGTCAGGTTTGGGAAATGCTCAATTTGTGTTAATCTCACAGCAGCAAGGCAACAGAGTGAATCTACCTTAGTACTTTAACCCTAAAGAGGAAGATGTTTGTACAGAAAAATTCCTGAATATCTCCCGTTTATCTGTTGAGTTCACATGGCTGAAGAGCCTCAGAGCATGCAGCCTGAGCTGCATGAGATCTGGAAGATACACTCCAGGAGGTTCTGGTAGTTAATAGCCTTCCACTTCATGGGACCAGACTAGAGCTAGTCCAAAGTTACCTCACTCCTTTTTTCCCACTTGTCCAAAACATGCATAATACAGGTGTCATGTCCTCAGCATCAAACTGCTTTGCCATAAAGATCCAGTCTGTGGGTCAGTATTACTTACCAACAGAGATACAGACACAGCTTTCAGCCCATTTGCCTTCAGCATCTGGCAAATGGGAAGATGAGCAAACAAAATAGCAACAAAGTCACCAAAATGCTGTAAAATAGATTGAAAAAGAGGAAATGTCATCTCCAAAGTGCTATTTACTATGACATGGGTTGTTTTTTTTTTTCCTCTGCACCAGCAGTAGTTTTGTAATTAAGGCATATGCCTTTCTCAAACAATTATTTGAAGTATTATAAAAAATATTGTTATTGTTGTTGTGGTTAGTAATAATTATTGTTTGGGTGTTGTTAAACTGTTTGAACTGATTGCCAAGTTTGCCTATTGTGGCAGGTAGGGAGGGGAAATAAAAGCATTCTGAAGGTGCAGCTCCTTTTAACTGATCTCTGCAGCTTTGATCTGGTGGCAAACATATCCTGCCATCTGAACTTACTGAAAAATGAGCTCTCACTCTGTGCAAAGCATGCTCTTAATGTGTGAAGGCACTTACTGTATTACTGACCTGGAACAACAGAGAACAAGGAAATCTGATGGTCTCATCAGGTTTAATAGTACTGAGTTTTACTGGACATGAAAACTTAAGCCTCTATGGGACTGTGAAATTTTATGGCACTTTTATTAGATTTTGGAGGAAAATGCATACCATTTATGCCTTAATACTGCCAGAAGTTTGTGACACACATGCACAACATGTTGGTGTCATGTTTTTCTGAAATGGCAGCTACTGGGAATAGGGCTATCGTTTTCCACCAGTAAATAAAGTTTTCCCTGCCTTTAAGGCCAACCCACATAGAATAGGCTGTGTCTATATCTGCAGGTTTCCTCATATTTAGATCAAGGTGCCAATATGTAATAGTCACACGGTCAGAAATGGCTCCAAGAGCTCTCATGAAGTGTTTGGAAATTAGCTAGCAAACATGGGCCAAAACCAGGCTGGGCACAGGGAATATATAGTCACAGTGCAATGTTTAGTCTACTAGCAGAGTCATAGCTTAAGAGGCTGTCTGCCTCTTTGATAAAGTGAAATATTGTGTCATCTTTCCAATTGTACTACACATAAACTCTAATGGAAATGTGTGTAAAAGCATAAACAGATCTAAAGGTGCCACAGAACTTAATGAAGTGCTCAAATAAAATACTCAAAAGATGAGCTCTTAGCCCCACAGAGAAAATTACAAGCCTAATTTGAGCCTGGTAGGAGCTAGAGGTCTAAATAACTTGTAGTGCTATACCTTATTCCTCATCAACATACTTCTGAAATTTGGCACTTTGAAATTCTTCCTGAAGCATCTAGTTAACAGAGTAGGGAAGAACAGACACCACATACACACTTATGTGTGTTTGGTCCCAATACACTTTTCAAAATTCACTGGTCCCAATACACTTTTCAAAATTCACTGCAATGTCATTAGTGACATGGCTTAGTTTTGGACTTAGCAATTCTAGGTTAATGGTTGGATTTGATTTTCTTAAAGGTCTTTTCCAACTGTAATGATTCTGTTATTCTATGATTTTTCACAAAACTTACAGTTGCATGAGGAGCAAGACAAACCACATGCATGTCAGTCAAGCAAACCAAATCTAGCATACATATAGGGAATTTAACAGAGGGCTTCACTTGACAGATCTGATTTGAAGCTGAGAGCTGTCCTGAAGAATTTTGGAAGAAACAATCTCTGAAACTGTGTCAGCTTCCACACCTTAAAAAAAAGAAAATAAGGAAAAAAACCACCTCAGAAAAAAGTGCTGCAGCACATGATCAGCCTGCTCTTCAGTCACTGACAGGGACAAAATGCAGCAGGGAAGGAAGATGCTTTCTAGCCTTATCTCATGCAGTCTCTTCCAAAAAGTTGCTGCTGAGGCTGTTTCAGATGCCTGGTTTGTGGTTGCTGTGGTTGCAGTGAAGGTGACTGAGGAAGGGCTAGGAATAAGAATGCCCAGAGGAACATGCTAAGTACTTGCTTTGCCTGTCGCTCCAGGGAAGCTAACATCAATGCTAATTGATCCAAACACTCACCCTGGAAGAGAATGAGATTGAGAGCTGCACAGGGCGAGGCAAAATATCCAGTCAGTCTGCCAAAAAACAGTTCAACATTTGTTTTGGGTGTAAAGCATGTATTTGCTTCAGGGGTCAGGATCATGATAGAAGTGAAAATATAGGTTGAGGAAAGAGGGAGGGAAGGTGAAGACACAGCTGTGGGCACAGTTCCTCACCTCAGCTAAAGCACAGGAATGTGCTGCAGGAACAGAGTCTTGCCAGCCAGGTTGTATGTGGTGGGGATATGCATATAACCATTTCCCTTTCTTAGGAAGATGGAACTTTCACTTTCTTAGGGGAGAAGGAAAAGGTACCATGTTTTCCCAGGGTGACTCTATGGGTGGAGGTACCCATGCAGGCAGACAATATGGAAAAGGACCAAATCTGAAGTGGCATTTCCAGATGAGAGGTGCTAGATGTTAGCTGCCTTATCAAGGAATGACTACAACACCCTAATTTAATGCTCATTTGCCCTCCTGCTCAACAGAAAGCAAGCCAGAGGCTCATTTCCTAAGGCAGAATCAATTTCCAAAAGACATTTATATCCTTTTTAAAAATTCTGTAGATGAAGATTTTATTTACCTGCACTCTTTGATATTTCACTACTCTTGGAGCAGATCAGACCACTACTAATATCTAATCTGAACATCCTAACTACAGTTCAAAGCCAGTATTTTTCATCCAGCCACACATGAACGGGAAATTGTTTGCGCCAGATTTAAATTAAATGGATTCTTTTGTTCTTTGGAGTAGTCCTTTTCATGTTTGTAATAAGCTTCCCTTCTGACATGACTTGGCAGACTAGTGACATGGAACGTCCAGGCAGAACAGCTTGGATGTAGCTGTACTTGAGAAAATCAGAAAGAAAGCACAAGGAATATATAATCAGGTAGAACGTGTGTAGTACCTAAGCAGACAATCACCTTGTGCTCTTTCTGCCTGGACCTGTTGAAGGCTCATCCTCCAGGTATTAGGGGAGCAGGGCTATTTTACCAAGTCCAACAGGACAGTGTAGAGAACTGCAAAGACTAGTTTGCAGTCAGGCAAAAATACTGCTGGCATTTTGTTTAGCACAAGTCAATCAGCAGTGAGGCAGATCTCCAGCTCCACTGAGCCATTGGTGTTCAGACTGCAGAGTACAGAGGTGGAAGAACCACAGCCATCAAAATAGCCCCAGTGAAGACAGAGATGCTTAGGAATCAGAAGTGCCCAACTTGGCATGTAGCACTATGTGCTGCCTCAGTACAGACTGACCATTTATTTAGGCCAGCCTGCTTCAGTGTAAACTTCTACTTTGTGGCAGTGAAGGTGGAAGAACCTGATTTTCTAGTGCAACAGTGAATAAACAAATTCAATCAAAAATTCTGATTGAGTCAAAATTCGAGCTGGCTGTCCCACAGGCTTGGGAAATTCATCACAATCAGCCAATATTTCCCAGGAGCTTTAAAGACAAGGAACATGTTTTTATGAGTCAATGAACTCAAACCTGGTTTAGAAATAGGTTATGTTTCTATCATTTTTGGGAAGGGCAAAGGAACAAAATCAACAGAGGAACAATATTCCAAAAAGTGATAGAGAAGTGAGATGCCACTGCCTAAGTAATTCATGGAAGATGAATTAACATCTAATAAATTCCATTGATAAATTCTTCAGGCATATCATTAAAGATAAGACAGAGTTCCTTGCATATCGTTAATGATGCACAAAATTTCAACTCAGGGGCTGGCTTCATCAAAGGCATAACAGGTAGATAGATTTCCATATAATGAACGCATTTCTATTCATTAAATTCTGCAAGTAGTGAAATAATGAGTGGTGGAAGTGCTCATTATCAGATACTGATATTTATAGAAAACCACCACATTGTGGGAAAAAAAAAAAACCCAAATCAATATTTATGAAGGACAGTTTTCCTATATATGGAGAAAAACTTTGCTTTTTTATCATGTGTTCTTTGTTTAATTATCAACTTCTGCATTTTAATCAATACAAATGCACAGTGTTTGTTAACAACCAAGTAACAAAAGGACTTTGCTCATTATTGCTCTGAGGAATTCACTTCCTCGTGAGATAGCTGCAGTTTCCAGTGCATCACATGTACATTCTGTCCTGTACTTCCCATTTGCTTTGGTTTTCATGAAAATACTTGTTAGTTTATCCAAAAAAAGAAGCTGTGACATTAACAAAGGGAGCCTAGAGAGATATATTTTCAGGCAGAAAAAAAGGTTTCAGCCACATCAGGCTTAAATTTTGTACTATTCTTTTCCAGGAAAAAAAAAAATCTGGTAACCTTTAGGTAACTAGCTATTGTCATCCAAAGTAAAAACAAGATTGTTCAATTAATACTTTACACAGTACAAAAATGTTGGTCCATATCATGGGATTTAAATGCTTATATTCAATATACAGAGACTTAATATTCATGCAAGTAAATCCTGTGGGTGCAGAGTAAAAGGCAAGCCATGGTATTTAATGAGATTCCCCATCTGAAAAATGTGGTTATGGCTAAACCCCCTCTCCTTTACAACAAATCTAATATTTGATTTAGGTTAATGATGCCTCTTCTCAAATTAATCTTGCATCTTTAATTATTAAAATCTTTAGCATTACTGAAACCACTCTAATTATTCCCATTGCTCAGTGGTATTAGCAAAAATTATGCTTAAATTTAAAATCACTTTAATAGGGGCCATATTATTCTCATGCTCATTTGACTGTTAAATATTTCACCTCTGAGACAAAAAAGGTTGACTGCAGCCAACTTTTCCTTTATGAAAATTATTATCTTTGAATTTTTACCAGTAACTTAATAAGAATGAAAGTAGAGCATTCTGTTCTGCCCCTACCTTTCAACTAGCAAATCCCACCCCTCATATTATCCCCTCATCTATGCTTTTTAAAGTTTTATGATACTAATATTCTTTTATGATCTGTTCAGTTTATCAGTGGCAAGGTTTTATGTACTTTTTCTGGTGAATTGCGATTGAGAAATGAAGATTGCTGTTTATTTCAGGTAAATAAAATTCCACGTGAGACTGAAATATTGAATGATATTTTTTTCTACTGTTACTTCAATATGTCAGAATATACTGTGCAAATATAGGTTCTAAATTCAATAGAAGGAGAGTCAGAAAGGGAAGAGAGGAAAAGGTTTTAGAAAAATTCTAGTTGGTTTATACTTAATCTATTCATTTTTATCATTGGCAGCATGCTTGAATTTTAAGATGTGGAATTTCCTTTTAACATGTTTTATTTTAGTATTTTTGTCTCATTTCAGGATGTACCACTGCTTTCAAAAGTCAGGTTCTGTTCTGATTTTCTTTGTATTTTAGAGTTGACAACTAGCTCCCAGTAATAAGTAATCCAAAATTCAACTGTGATCACACTTAAACTGAAGACCTATGCAGAAGAAATCAGTCAGCATTATGGCACTGTTCTGGCATTACAAGATAGATTTCCGAGCCTTAGGGCTTATTTGCTGGGATGAGGAGGGACCTGAATGTTTATAGATGAAATATTTATCACTACAGTAAAAAATTAAGGAGTTTCTTCATGAAAGTGGAACATCCTCTTGACCAGGATGGAGTTCATGGCTTTCATTCCACATGACAGGTTCAAAAGTCAAGCAGGTTTCCTGTGGCCAGTCTGAGCTTGCCAGTACAGGTAGTACAGCTTATACATTGGCTATCTTTCTGAGGACATGATGTACTGCCATGAAAGATTTTAAATACAAGACCACATGTCTGGCACCTCGGGACACAAGTTAGACACCATCATCTTGGGAAGATGTGAATTAATATCTAAAACTGCCTGAAAAGCAGGAACTGGACCAGGATTATTTCTGTGGGTCAGTCATTATCAAGCCACAGATTTCTCTCCACCTTTCCCTACCCTTTTTCCTACTTCCCAACTGACTGCTCCTTGGACAGCATACATTCTTCAGTCTCCTACATGCTTAACACACACTTTAAGCCATTGTGAAGCCATTTCAGCCCCTGCAATCATGGGTTCTGTTAATATTAAACTGAACAGGGGGAAATGGAGTTTTTCTTCCCCTGGGCTCACTTTCCACAGAGGAGCCCTGGTGGGACTGTCAGTTGGCACCATTCTGATTGAATTTTCAGTAATTGTACCATTATGTGCATGTCCACAGTATCTGCTATTCTGCAAATTAATTAGAAACACATCAGGCTTCAACAAAAGGAGCAAAACTCTCCTCTATTTGCCTCATCATAACCTCATTCTTAAACAGATTAAATCCTTTCTTAAATAGATCAAATCAAGATAATAACTTTCTTGGAGAGCATTGCCTAGAATAATCAGATTTCTCAGGGGAAAATATTTATAATTAATTATATCAGGGCTGGACCTCTGCCTGACATTCACAGTTCTCTATGTGAAATCTATTGTAATCAGGATAATTCAGCAGGTTTCTCAGCTACAGCAATCTGGTTCCAGTAATATTTCATTTGTCTGGAGCTTTGGTGGAAAGTTGTTTTGTTTTGCATTGTCTGTTTGTTTCAAAGATAAGATATATCTGTTGACAAGAAAAAGTTGACAGCTCTAAAGTAATTTATTAATTTCATATTAGACATTGCCTGGTATCTGAGAGCTGAGAGAACATGTAGTGCTGATGTGAATGAGGAAATGGTAGTGCTCAGAACCTACCTGGTACTGTCAAAAAAATATCATCAGTGCTGCTGCAATAAAGCTGGCCATACCACCTAACATTTGGTCCAAAACTGTTTGGAGGAGCCCATAAGATCAGACATGAGGCCTTTCCTGGATTTTTCTCACCTTGGAGTTGGCTACAGCCCACTTCTTGTTGGATCTCTAACAACAGGGTAATACCTTATCTGATACACATTTAAAACTACCTTTCACACAGTTCTGAAATATAGACTATTGATTTCAGAGACTATAATAACCACCCTCGCTGTCTTGTCAATGCATATGTATGGGCTCTGAAGAGAATTATTGATCCTTTAAACTCTAATAGATCTTGCATGCTTATGAACTACTTTAAACATATCTATTGACCTCTACGTCCGCACTTTGTATATTTGAATTATTCTTAGGAAACCTTTAAAACATTAATTCTTGACAAGTAAATACATCACTGTAGAACCTCTGGAGATCTCAGCCACTACTGTCAGAACAACTGCCTTGAATGTACACTGAGAGACTCTAATTTAGGTCTCGTGGTTCAATTTTTCAGCAGAAATCTCAAGTACAGGACAACTCCTGCCTACTCAAGATTTGTGGTCTCTCGATGATTTAATGCCCTGTCACATAAAAGTGTTTGGTGCAGCTCAGCACACCAGAAATAACTCAGACATGATCACAGAGAATCACACACTACTGTTTAATGAGAGTAGAAAATGATGTGGCAGTTATCTACGCACAGGGGTTAAGAGCAAGCACCCAAACCTATGGCCATGTTCACCCTGCAGGGAGTTTTAGGTAGGGCTTATCCCTTTAGGGCCCCATGTGGACTCTACTGTGTGCACTGTATTGGTCGTTTAACCCTGTAGCTGTCACAGTTGGGACAGTAGCTGCAAAGCCATTCACTCATTGTGTTTTGGTGCAATAGATTTTAAAAAGGAGACTTCTCTGAAAAGTGTTCTAAGAAAATAACTGCTATTCTACAGATTGGCAACATGACTTCTTTTTGTTTCTGGTGCTTTCAAGACTTTTTTGGTCCAAATTTTCTTTGTGTGGATGTTATTGGAGTTGTGCAATTTCAACAGCAGCATGCAAAGCAGTTCTTTACAAATTATTTCTCATGCATCCAAATTCAATTCCAGTTGCAAAAAGACCCAGATTTTCATATAAAATTCTGAGCATTAAGTTCTATTTGAACTCCTGTGTCAATACAGATTTTCAGTAGGAAAAAACCGACCCAACCTTTCCTGAAATTCATATTTTAAGAAAAGATCAACTCTGAAAACTTTTTTGGTTAAAGAAAAATCAAAGTAAAACCTTTCAATAATGTTGACATTTGTTAAATGTAGTGTTTCACCTTTTGCGTCAAAATTACTTATGGGAAATCAAACTGGTTTTATGTAAAAGAACATTAAAAATACAGAAGTACTTCATGGTTTAGTTTGTGAATGAAACTGTTTCAACATTTCTGAAACACATTGTGTGAAGCCAAAGCTTTATGCAATCTTATTTCATTGGAAAATCAACTTTGTTTTGCCCAGTTTTTGGACATTTTCCCTCTCCAAAGAAACATAAATGTTAACTATTGCTAATACTTTTGTAAGCACAACACAAATCTATTTACCAATATGCAAAGCTGTTCATCCAATGAGGCTTAATACCAGAGGAATAGACTGTATTTTTCTGCCTCACATTCTCAAATGGTGCAACCATAGTGAATACGGCTATTCCTTAATTTTTGCACATATGATCCACATTTTAGACTCTGTCTGAATGAATAAGACCTCCTACATCCAGCTTCATGGATGTGCAGTCACCTGAAAGCTGTGTCCATGAAGATAGCAGGCTGAACAGCATTTTGAGAGCTACCAAATCCCTAAACCACAAAACATTCTTCCACTCCATTAAGGACACATATTTTTCTCAGGTACACCCAGGGGCAACTTACGGAACTAATACACACTCTTCTGACCTCTTGAGACTGAAGGATCTTTATCTTTTCCTTTCAAAGGAAAGGATCTCTTCCTTTCAAAAAAATGAAGGTTGTGAAAAACAGTGCAGAAGGAAGCAAATCCCACCTTGGGTTAAGCAGTTGACAGTGCCCTCACTCAGAACACAACAGCCTTGTGCTTGATTGTTCACTTTACTGCTTGAAGAACTTAAAAATTTCTGAGGAGAACATCTTAAACATTGTGCCAACCCCATTCCAGTGCTTCCTGCTCATTTGAATTCCGCAGCAGCACTTGCACTTTGCACTGACCTCAGAGATTCACTGTTTCAGATGTGTTAAGCAGCATCCTTTGGGAGGACTTGAAACGTTATTCTAACAACTTTATCTTAGGATAATTTGTTTTAAACTGTGAATACTGTTCTTGGGCTAGGGATTGAGGTTAGGTCTCCCAGCTCCCATATAAAAGTCCCATTCCTTAGGATATTTCAGGAGTTCATCTGCTGGTTCAGTGACTTACCTCCTGAAAAGTGAACAAACTAGTAAAAGGTAGGCATCTCTAAACATTTAATAGCATCCAAGATACTGGTTAGCCCCTCCCTGGAAAAAGCTATGGCCCATTAGGAGGAGAAGGACTGGCCCTATCTCTTCCCTCTTTAACATTAACACATTTAATATTGTAAAAATACAATATTGTTCTGTATAAAAAGGCCTTGTTTTGAAATGCGCATTTCACGTAAGTCTAAATCCATGTGGTGTTTCTGGAAAACAAACATAACATGAGTCTTCTCTGTGATCTACACAGGAAACCTTAATGTCGTGCCAGATACAGGTAGAAGTCCATTAGAACTTTCATGTTAAAAACTAAACCACTCAAGTGTCTTCATAAAGCAATATTCAAGCAGAAGACTTTGGATTGCAGTTTTAGAGGTACCCAAATATTCTATATACTTGTTCAAACAGATCTATGCGTCCTTGCTCTCAGAGAAAAAATATACATTACAGACAAGTGTTATAAATTATTCTGTCCATATTCAGTCTTTTCATTGAGAATTTAAGCCACAACTTTGTTGTATTCACTCATTTGAGATTGGTAGGTCCTGCAGTATGTGACAGTAGTTTAGGTGTTCTCCCCTTCTGACTTTTAAATACATTTAACGGAAAAAAAGTCTTATCTCTTTCATCTCTTATTAAATGTGAGAAATTAGAGATGTTTTTGATCTTCCCAGTAAATATAACTTGGTTTTGGTCAAATGCCAAAGCAGTATTGTTTAAACATTTTTTATGACACCTTAAATATTCACAGCCTTTTACAGAGAGTAAAGAAACAGTACCAAAATGATGTGAAGTCCAGGAATGTGGTTCCCTGGATGTGCTCCCATATGAATAGCCCTTAGAGGGGTCAAATCAACCTCAAGGATTAACAGAATGTCAATTACACAAAATTAAGTTACCTGAGAAGCTCTAAATATTTTGCGTGGTGTTCTGTAAGATTTCTGGCCTGGGACAGAATTCCCTCCTGTGCACAGCAGACAGGAGAGAGGACACCTGGAATCTCCTTTGGTCTGAGGAATCAAAGAAAGAACTACGTGCTGAAAAATTTCCCCAGGATGTTCAATCTTTCCAAATCCCATGCAATTGGCAGCAAATCTGAGATGAGTACCAGGGGACTCCTCTGGCATTACCAATCCTGAAGTTTGGTTCCATGTGAATAATATACTGCATTTTGCTCTGCTTCCTGTGCCAGGCACCAACTGGCCAGCAAAGCACCATTCACCTCTGGAGGGTCCTGGCCCTCTTATGGGGCCATGTACATCCCCAAAACCAGACATATTTCCAGGCACACTGGGGCTGCCTGCAGCCTTGGGACTCAGCACCTTCTTTTCTCCAGGTGATCAAAAAGCCCCACTGTGAGAGCCCAAACCCCAAGCTTTGATTAGGGGAAAATATTACGGAGTTAGGAGAGGACAATCAGAAGCTGCTCCTACTGTGCCAATCTCCATCACACTGTTAGAACTTGCTATGCCCATAGCTTCCTTCTGTCCTTTATCACTTGTTCATATCACTTTGTTCTGTGGCATCTGAGCAAATTTCTGTGCAAGACAGTGTCTCAAAAGACAGAGAAGCCACTCTGGATTAGAGGTCTTCATTTGCAATTTGCAGATGGAAAAACATAGGGCCAAAGCTTTTGTGGAGGGAAATTATTATTCCCATGTAAAGAAAAAAAGTATGTGAAAGAGACATCCTGGCACCAAAGAGTGCAGCTTGTGTGGAGGTGCTGGCAATGCAGTTCCACCTGCAGCTGCACCGTGAGTCTGGGCCAGTATCAGCAATGGGCAACCATGGGCACGTCTTGTCCAGTGCCCAGAGGACTGGCTGAGTCCTGGGGAGAAAGGCAAACGACATCTGGAAAGTGATGAGAAAACTTAGGTATGCAGCAAAGGGGAAAAAAGCAGAAAGTGACGGGAGCTTGTAGGAGACTCTGCAGCATGTTCACAAAGCACTGGGCAGAGTTACATCCCTTTGCAGGTGAGAAGCCAACTCACTGCTACAGCTAACTTACATTTTAACTATTACCTCCTTCCCTGTTACATTCCAGCAGACAGCAGTGTACTGTAAATCCCTAATTGTGTATGTAAGTAATAACAATCTATCTGTAGGGCATTTCCTGAGGATTAATGGGCAGCTGGAACGAAACTGATGGCCTGAGGTGAAACCAGAGGCTATTAAAAACACTTGATCATTTAACCACTTGAATGCTGCTTAGCACAACGTGTCCAAGGGTAGGACACATTATCAGATGCTTTACTCTGTGCCAGACAAAAGTGAGTTGGGTCTGATACTTTAAAGAAATGCTACTGCATCTCCCACAGCAGCCCTGAAACTGTGACAGAGTAGAATAAAGATCCACTGAAACGCCCTGTGCTATACTCATTATTGCTGTAATAAAACTCAAGTGCTGGGTAGGGGAATACCTACAGTGGGGCACAGTTAGACTGCAGTAAATAGGGTATAACACTGTTAAGACAACACAGTTTCGCCACTCTGAAATCAGATTCACCCGTTATTGATTTGCGTGGGGATGTTTTATTTTCAGAATTTGCACTATGTGTGCCTAGATGTCACAGTCATGGGTCCTGTTGTCCTGGGATGTGAACATGGAATAAAAGCCTGGTTCTTGGCACAGGGGGCTTACAGCACCATTTTAACAATCCTTTGCTGAACATCTCCAAATAATTAGTTCACTGTAATCTACATTAGCTATTTCAGTTTACCTGAATTATCTTACAGCACTCTGCCTAGCCGATAATCATCATTACCTTTTAGAGTAAAGTGCAACCAGCAGTAACTTTGCTTCATGGAGCTTTGAATAGCAGGAATGTTAAAGAGCTTATTAAAAACAAATTGCCAACAGAAAATTATATTCCACACTATCACTTCTGTTAGAAAAGAAAAACCACTATGAAATAGCAATGCATAAAAAAGGAAGATTTACTTTCCTAATGCCTGAGTTTAAGTGGGAAAAAAGGCCATATAATTAAACTTTCAATGCTTCTGATGGAATATTTAGATCTGAAGTTAGCACAGGAGACAACAAGCTAAATTCTGATCCTCGCTGGTGTCATTTCAAATTCTGAGCATCTCCACTGAGCTCAGTGCAATCACTCTGGATTTGCACAGGTGGTAATTGGGTCATAATCTGGTCCCTATATACATGGGTTTCCTACATGACATTTTCAGAAAACTTTAAAAAGGTTTTTCAGAGTAAGATTAAAGTCCCTGGAGTATCTCTATTTCACATGTCAGAGCCCAAACTGTTTCTAGGCTCAGAAGTCATCTGGCATAAACTCAGCTTCAGAGTCAATGTCTACAGCCATGTTATGAAACTCTGTAAATGATGGGGATGTTAAGGGTGGATAGTAGTTCTTTCATTACAAGAAAAGAGAAGGGATACTGCAAGGTTTGCTACAGAATGATTTTAATCATTTTTCAAAAGGACCCTGCTTTAAACTCACTACTTTTTAAATTCCACTGAGTTTTAGCACCTTAATGCCAAAGGCATTCTTGCAAACAAAAAATAATAGTCGTGTTTGACGTTGCTATTTTGGAGCCTTTGTAGAATTATTATCAATTTTAGGATCAGCTCTGCCATAACAACTTAATTCTGTTTATACAGCCATAAGTAGAGTTCCTGCTGTTCACTGTGGTGCACCTATGGATCTCAGCTCCTTGGATTTCAGCTAATGAAGCTCATAATTGCAAGGACCTCACAGTGCCTGTATGTTTGTAGCCATATACAGCCCAGGCCCAAGGCTCTATGAAAAGGCCAAAATTAAAGACAAGATATTTACAATTCCTCTGTGCTTTTCCTATGAATGGTCCTATTGGGTCACTGTATCCACTGTATCCTCAAACCATGACACCACATCCACACACTGGACTTGTCCACTGGGACATGATGAAACTGAGATCATCTCAGTGCCTTCCCAAAATGAACAGTGTTATCTCCCCCAGACATTTTCAAGGTGCTTTCATTCCCCAAACTTCTTCACATTTTCCATTTAGGTCGGGACCGTCCATGGCCAAAGCAGGCTTTGTCCTCACTGTAAGCTATGCCTGATCTTTCACCAGAAAGCCACCCATTTCCTTAGTGTGGGAACTGTGAATATCCCTGCAACTGTTCTTTCTTTCAGGGATTTTTACCTCTCTGGGGACACATAATAACGCCAGGGAATTATTCAATTTATTTTATTTTAAGAAGATCTTTATCATCTCCTCAGAATAGTATTATCATTTGAGGTAAGCAGCTGCAGCTGAGACCTACATTTTGGCTCTCTGATCTGGTGTCTACATACTGGAGAAACTGATAGAGGTGATGTAGCTCCAGTCTCTCCTAGTGATTTTAACCTACAATATTTCAGTTATTGTTAAAACTTACAAAATGCAATGGAATTGAAAGACTTAGTAGACTAGAAAGGGTAGCTATCACCTAAAAACTAGATAAATATTGTGTGGTTTCATTTTGCTATTTTGTTTTCTGTTTAGGGGGTCTTTTTCTTTCAAATTTCCCTAGTGAACCTGCACCAGCTCTCTGAATTCTACAGAGACTCAAAGAAAATAGCCATTTCCCTATTGTATATACTGACATGATACTGTGTTTTAAATCTAGTCAGCACAGGAAATGGTAATTGAAATCACTGTAAATTAATTGTTCTGGTTTTAGGCAGTACAGAGGAAAATTGTTCTTGGATATAACAGAGTGCAGAACAACTCCTGAAAAAAGGTACAGATATGCGTACTAAGTGATCTCTTTTTTCAAGAGAATTATTCAATACCAAAAAAAATTTACATTTTTAATCAGTTCTGAGTTCTATATTGTGCTTCACCAGCCATGATAGATATGCTACAGATAATTACACATATGCTTACTCACAGAGCAGTCCCAAATATTTTTAGTGGGACCGTTTCAGAAACAACTATTTCTGCAGAAGAGTATACAGGAGGGTATCAGAGCTTGCCACACTTATGGTCAGTGATTTGGATTCTCTAAAGCAAAGAAAGGTTTAACCTACCTCTCCGTGCCTAGAAAAGTCCTGATCCACAAAAGTCCACCAAAAAAAAAAAAAATTATTACACAGGGTGTAAGAAATGGTGTTCCTATTGTTGTCCTCAATAAGACACACCACCACACCCCCCCGAAATTCTCAAGAAAAACTCCTGGAGAGTAATTTTTTTAAAATGTTCTGACCCACCACACCAAGTTCAGGCTCTGTGCTTGCCATCTGCAGCCACATCCCCCTCTGCCCCATTCCCACCTGGAAGAAGGGCTTTCACCATCTTCTGCCTAGCAGATACTGCAGTCTCAGAAAACTGTCCTGTGATTTCCTTCAATAAAAGCCAGTGAAAATGCACGATAAATTCAGACACAGAAGTAAGCTACATGTATAAATTACTTTGATTCATCAAAATAAGGCTGACAGAGAATTGCTAAAATTGACCTTCTCAAACCAGCAATTAAAGTTTTATTTTGTGCACAAACACACTTATTAAAGTATTATGCAAACTACATACATTTTAGTGATTATCATGATAGATTACATTACAAATTGTTAGGCTAAAATACCCAACATAGACTCCAAGAGTGGATTAGTTAATCATATTGCTTAAATTGAAGAGATTAATCTCCTGCCATGGTTTTATTTGGAAGTGTAAGGCTAAATTTCCATATCAAAACTTTAGATTTCCTAAGTACAATAATTATCTGTGAAATATGGAAGACAATTACATCCCTTCCTTCTCTTTCACTCTTTGTGTCTGAGTAAAAAACAAACAAACAAAAGAAGTTAAATAGTGCAGCACTCCGGGAGAAACGTGAAGATTTTCATGAGAAATGCATAGCATGTAAAGACAAAGAGCAGGTTAAAAAAAAAGATTTGATCAGATGAGATTTGAAATAGTACACTTCATGTCAGTGGGAAATTTTTTACATATTATGGCTGAATTAATTTTAATAATAGAGAAAAGGGAATAATTTAAATAAGTGAAAATAAGGAAATATATTAAATCATAAGAAAAAAGAGAGAGAAGTACTTTTAAAATAATGATTTTACCTATTTACCCATTACTTTACATTATAAAATAGTCCTACTGCCTCCTATCTAGGGTGGGTGGACCCAGGCCCATTTCATTGTTGGCTTCCTTTTCTGGGATGGTACAGATCCCAGATGGTCTTGGTCCCCCAGATGAGGAGGACCACAGAGGGTCCTGGGGTTATCACTTACTTCCTGTCCCTCTCACAAACTATCCCCAAAATTGGAAGTATATTGGTGCTACATGGATGTGCATCTGCTCATTGGGCAGGATATGTGAAGAATATCCCTGTTTTAAGGCATCCTCAGCTGGTTCTCCAGTGTTGTATTTGGGATACACAGGAGGAAGCAGGTCCAGGTGAGCAGCTCTTGCTCAAGGCAGCCAGAGGGACTCAGACATTTCTTGGGGCTCTCTCCATGCAAGATGAGACCTCAAATTTGTAAAAGCTAAATTAAAATTGGCCTCATATTCAATTGCATGATCTTGAAACAAAAGTAGAGAGGATCTGAATAGGCTGTGTGCAAAAATCACACATTTGCATTTGGCTGGGTAACATCCACAGGGGTCTTGGATCTGGCTGAGAACAGTGAATGGTATTTTCTTGGCTTGCGGCAATTTCTCTGCCTAATGTTTTGTGATATTTCCTCTGAAATGCTAACAATTAATGCCCAGTATCTTTTTAGTTTTCCTAGCACTCCTGAATCTGTGAAATAAATGAAACATGAGCCATGAAAACAGTCAAAAGACAGACACATGCTGTTTGTGGGTTTTGTTAGCACTCTCATCACTTACTAAGATTTAACACAGCTGATGGTCTCAGTTGTGTTTCTTAAGACAGTAACTATTACACTGCAGACTGCAAGAACAGTCCTGATAACCTTGCCTCTTTCCTTGAAACAGACACTGTACAAATGCAATGTGGAAAGCTTTTTGTGTCCATTCCATCAGCCTAAACTGTGTCTCCCTTATTAAATATCCCCTTTCCTTCTTCTTTCCTTTTACAACCACTATTTTCAAAAATAATAGTGTTTTTAAAACCTGAGGAGTTTGTTTGTTTGTTTGCTTGTTTATGCTTTTTAAGCTATTTCTAATAGATCATATTTGCTTTCCTGCATTGAAATAAAAGGTAAGGAGATTGAGAGATATAGTTCTGTAGCTCAGAGATATAAATCAGTAATTAAAGCACATTAGTTTGAAAACAGGCTAAATTTTATGAGAAATAAGTGCAAAAAATACAGGAGAAGGCTTTTTTCTTAGAAAGAGTCACCTCAAAGCTCAAATAAATCAGTAGACTTACAGAAAAGAAAACATGCTTGATCCAACTTTCTTCTGAGGACAAAAATATGCTACAGGTTTTTAAAGCTGCTTTTAGAGTTTTGTTTGCTAATGCCATTGTATTTCATTTCCTGCTAATTAAAAATTGTATTGTATATTGAATTTATAGTAGTAGCACATGGAGCAATAATAAAATGTAACTCGATTTCATCAAGGAAATAAATGAGAACTTGTAGTCTGGATCATATCACGACTTCCAAAATTTGCTTTGTATAGATTAAGGGAGGCACTGTTGTTGGCTTGGGTTTTAAAACAAGTGGAGTGTTTTGACTTTTTTCTTTTCAGAAAGACTGATTTTGCATTTAAATGGAAAATGAAATTCAAACCATCAAGCATTTCAGTGCAAACTGCATTGTCTTCTGAAAATCATTTTATGTCTTATATTTTGAAAAACTCTTTTTGAGAGATCTACTCCCAGGTACTGCTCCTAAAGCCAGAAAGCAACAGAGGTGATACAAAAAGGGATGGATTCCTGAGAGAAAGCCTGTTCTTAGCCTGATTGCCTTTTAATTTGTTCACCTGCAGCTAAACTTGTTCTAAGCTCACACTAACCAGGGTGAGTTTAAGTCAGGTCTATCCCAAATGCTGAACACCCACTTTAGAAGAGTTCTCTACTCAGACTAATGTGCTCTGTCATGGATTGATGGCCTCAGCAGAAAATGACAGCGAGGTCTGTGGGCTTCTTGTGGTAGATGAATGATATTACTGAAATTCAGTAATCGATTAGAAAAATGATATAGCAACAGTTCATATCACTATTCAACCCTTAGCCCTTCATCAATTTGGTATTTTAGTTTTAAAAATGTCTAATGAAGGAAAGGATTAGGGAATCAGTGAATCATTACCTTTGCTCAGCTGGGTAGAGCCTTAGAAAAAGGAAATATCATTGGCTGTACCTTGCTAAAGCAAGAGCAAAACAACTTTCAGTCTTTCCAAAGCTATTTAAAATACATGTGGGTTGGTACTTATATAATATTTAGCACTGCAGAAGTACCTGATGATATTAAAGAATCCCAAAGTGCTCTGCATTATAGCAAATACACCATAGGAGACAGTCCTTTTCTCAAATGGCAGTCTAGTAGTCTCACCAAAAAAAAAAAAAANNAAAAAAAAAAAAAAAACCAAAACTATAAGGAATAAATAGATGTTGAAGAGACTTATCCATGCCCACAGAAGTTAGGAAGTCTGTGGCAGAACCAAGAGACTCTCCAGCCCAGCTGTGATCCTGTACTTTTTTGAAATTCTTTAAATATTATTTTGTTTGTTCTTTATAATGTTCTACATTTGTGGAAGGTTTAAAGAACAGGTCTAGCCTGTAGGAGGGTTAAAGGCAACAGTCTCACTGTACACATGGCTCCATCAGCTCCTACTGTTTCCATGGACACACTAGTTGACGTTTGACATTTTTTGACAGTGTCTTATTAAAAGGTTATTTCAAAGAAAACTGGAAAGGTGACAGGAGAGGAAAGTTGGTACTAGAGAAATACAGGTTCTGTGAAATCCAGTGGAGACTACTGATTTATATGGAGTATTTACATACCCAAGGAAAAGATAGAATTTCTTTTATATGTTCTAAATATTTTCATAATTTACCTTTTATCTTTCTTGTTTTCTGCCAAAGTATTTGATACGAGTGTTTGAGCTCTCAATTAGCTGTGTAAAATGAGATATTATCGAGTCATCTCATTTTTTAATCTCTTTTGATTCTGTAATTTGCAAAGGAAAAAGAATTATTACCTGAAGTAAGCTCCTGGCAGTGGCTGCAGCCTTTTATGGCCCATGTTCACAGCTATACCCAGCCTCTGATTTCTTCACTGTCATCATTTACAGCATCAAAGGGACAGTTAACTCGCTTCTGCTCTGTTCAAAAAATCCAAGCAAATTCATTAAATGATATATACATGTACTTGACAGTTTGTTTCAGATGTCTTACTTTAAAACCCAGTGGAAAGTATCTCACTTTGATATAAATAGCACTTAACATGCTCAAAAAAAACTAAAAGGATATATTTTTATAATGTTGGTTTTTGCATCTCAGAATGAAATATGCTGTCATTCCAAAAATGGTGAAAAAAATGAACCTTTCACATAACTTTTCAAAATAAATAAAACCTCGCTAATACTTATTTTGTTCCTATAGAGCAAGAGATGATTTATGAGACCTTCAGACAAGAGCCTTCTAGGGAGACCTCAGAGCAGCCTTTCAGTACCTACAGGGGACCTACAGGACAGTTGGAGAGGGACTTTTTTACAAGGACATGTAGTGACAGGACAAGGGGGAATGGCTTTAGCTGAAAGATTAACGTTGGGTACAGGAAAAAATTCTTTCCTATGAAGGAAGTGAGACACTGGAACAGGCTGCCCAGAGAAGTTGTGGGTGAAGTAGTGCTCAAGGACAGGTTGGATGAGACACTGAGCAACCTGGTCTAGTGGAAAGTGTCTCTGCTCATGATATGGGGATGGACACTAGATGATCTTTATGGTCCCTTCCAACCCAAACCGTTCTAAGGTTCTAAGAAACCATTCTAAGACACACAACTCATTGCTCTACTTTGAAGAGCCTCTGGGAGTAAAAGGAAAGTGAAAGTAAATAAAGTGTCTCCACGGTCACAGATAAATGAAGATCATCTGCTGAAAACAAAACAACACCAGGAACTGTTCCTAAACCATTAATACAAGCACACTAAAGTAAAAATCTCAGCCTTACTGAGTTTTCTCATTCTTACTCAGTGCACTATGGATCTGGGCATCTCTACTTAGTTACTGTGACGATGCATCTTTTCATTAAATCATAGATTTTTCTGGCTGCTATAAGTATCCATATCTGTTTAAACTTTTGGGGGAAAAAGGTAGCAATCTTTCATTAAATAATGTAACAGGAATATTTCAGATCCTATTGCCTCACTTCTGCAAAGAAAGAGTTCGTGTCCGCTTCTTGTACTGGCATTGTAAAATTCTAATATTTGGCTACTTAGATTCAAATAAAAAATGACACATCAGAATGATTAATCTCTGAGATAAAAATAGTTTTCTTCAAGAAAAAGTTCTTACGTAAGGGTCAGTACCTAAAAAAATTGTGTGTATGTATGTTTGTTTATATGATAAGATAAAAGATTGTAATTTTAGGTATATTTACAGGGCAATAATATCACAACAATATCCATCATGACAGATGGATAATTTTAATTTTTGTAATTATTTTTGTCAGAGTTTTTTCCTTCCTTCAGCCACCTACGCTCCCTGTTGCTATTTCTTGCCTGTGATATTTTCTTTTCATGGCTGTATGAGGAAATCCTGTCACCTATCCAGTCTAACCAAGGCCTGATTTAGTAGAGTTTGTAGAAAAACAGGAAAAAAAAGGACAATGATTATGATTTGAATAAATGGCTAAGAATCGGGACAGTTCAAAAATGTAACAAGACCATGATTTTTTGTTGGAACAATGCACCCCATTCAGGAGCAAAAGTAAAAAGTATGGTAGAAACTCATTGATGTATGGAGAAAAGGCCCTAGGAAGAAATAAGAAAAGCTTTTTATGTTACAAAGGCAGATTGCAGGAGTGGAGTAGTGCAGTTGGTACTACCTGATTGTTTGACAACTGGTTTTCTAAGTACTTGAAAATTTACATTATAGTTTGCATTATTTTCAGAAATGCTGTGATTTGTAAGACTCCAAGAGAGTTAGTGGTTTAAGCTAAAGCTCTTAAGTAGTTTACTTCCAAGGCAGAATACAAAAATTTTTCCTATTCCCTACCTCCAAATAGTGATGTGTATCTCATAGGTTTTTTGCTCTGCTCCTTCATTCTCCTAATTCCTCTTCACCCATTTTGGCCACATCAAGGTCTGTTCTAGCTCAGTTGGACAGAGCAAGGTGCTGATAATGCCAAGGATGTGGGTTTGATTCCCAAATGGGCCATTTGCTTACAAGTTGGACTTGTTAGTCCATGTGGGTCCCTTCCAGCTCAGACTATTCTGTGATGTTTCTGTGCTTCTAGTGAGCCAACTGGCCAGGACACAGCCCCAGTTATTGCCCTGCAAATGCCAGAATCATTTTGCTATTAAAGACCCTTCTTGACACAGCTTTCACAAGTCTTCCCTGAAACCAGTGCTTTCCCAGACAAGAGACATTAGTAGGCCCAAACTGCTCCCAGTTAGCAGCTTGGATGAGATCCTCCTGCTTTAGGAAAAATGAGTTATCAGCATGGTACTGGTTTTGTAACCTGCACTTAGGGCCCAGGAGAATGTCCTGGACCAATTTTGTCAGTCACTGTCTGAAAAGGCTGAGAAAAATAGAAGTCATTGACATGGAACAATGAGATAAGGGAGTCCCAAACAGTTTTCACAGGCTCTACTCTTCCCCCCAGGACACCTTCCTGATGATATTTTTTCAAAAATAAGGAATGGTAGCAATATGGAAACTTCATTTTGCATGTTAAAATAATCTGTGTTTTATACTCTGTACAATGTTCATTCCATTTAAATAGTGAATATTTTTTTTTTAATACTCCAACAGCAGAGCAAGGCACCCCTCTACTTAAAAAAAACAGAAAGTATAGAGCAATGTGCAACCCTATACCATAGGTGAACCCATACCCAAGAATTGCTTCATGTTATCCCTTTGAATGAAAATATCAAGCAGCATTTGATGAACTGGAAGACTATGTCCTGATCAAGCAGCAAAGAGCAGTGGGTGACACCTCAGTTGTATGCTGCTGCTGCAGCCACTTTGACTATATCAGTATAAACAGAACTTGTCTCTCTTCTCTATGGGTTCCTCTGGAATAGTTCATTTTGTCACTGCTCTGCCTTCCCCTTAGCTGCTTCTCCTTCTTCCCTAGGTGAAGTGGGCTGTTTGCTCTTCTCCTCAAGCACTTCAGGATGGAAACTTGTTTCTCTGTTGTTTTGTGAGCAGTGGTGAATTGTCACAAGCAATTTTATCATCAGCCAGAGGAACAGAGAGATGTAAAAGGTATTTCCAAGACTGTTGCCCAACTGTATGTGCTGGTACTCAGAGACTTACTCTAGGTCTCTGAAGTCCTGAAATGGCACTCTCAGCACTGAGAGCAAGTCCTCAACCTTACCTCTGATTCAACAGAGCTACAGAGCAATGAAATCCCCAGCCATTTAGGGATATGGGGGTGATGATCTGGAGCAGGGAGCATCCCTTGCCAAGCAGCCAGTGGCAAGGAAATGCAGGTCTCAGCTTTGTCAGGAATCTCAGCTATTGAGACAAGGAAGACTTGGTGGTGAAAGGAGAGACAGTGAAGACCAACAAAGTCACACTAGGTCAGTCACAGCTTCAGCCCCCTCCTTCCTCACAAACACACAAGGTTTGGACATCTGTGTAGCTCTCTAGTTAAAATACCAGTGATTTATTGGGATAGAGTTTACAGGAAACTGAAATATGCCTTAATAGGCTGGTTATGTGTGCTCTACAGACCTTGGATAATTAGGATTTCCTAAGAAAGCAAGGCAGCAGGATAATTGCATGACTCTTAATGGAGCATTTGCCAAGAAGAATTGACCTTGACTATTTTCTGGAAATGAATTTTCAGTATAGTTTGAAAGTGAAACCAAGTCTATTTGTGTTGACTATGAGTATTTGTCAACACTGATTTTAGAATGGGTAAAAGGCTGTGTTTCTTCTCCTACAAATGTCAAACACAGAAGATGAAAAATTAAAATCTGAAACAAGAAACAATCTGAACAAAGCAATAGGTTTCATTTTTAGTAAATAAGATCATTTATGGATTTATACTCTTAACTTTTTATTATTGGAACCCATTAATAGTAAGAATATTGTAATTTAACACTGTTGTTTTAAAATAACACTAAAAACTGTTCTTCAAAAAAGACTTCTTTTTCTGTTGTACCACTGCCTACAACCATATTCATAGTTATTGCACATAATTAATATTGACCAGTTAAGCAAAATATTTACTGCATGATGAATTAACATCCTTACCACAGTAAGAGTATTTTGCCTATGTCCAAGATACCTGAATTAATTCCTGTCCTTTGAGAAACAACATTTTTAAAATTTATTATACCTGTTGCTCACAGATCAATAAACATTTCAGGAATTTATAAGATTGCTGATTGTGACAGATACAATTTTAACCACCGTGATAAATATGAAAAATAGTCACCATAAGAAAAATGAAAATGTAATGAAAGGCAGACAGAATTGTAATAAAGGAACAATAGTAAATGCCAGAAGCATATTCCTATTAGATGCAAAAATAGTGTCATATAAAAGAGACAGAGTTAAATGCTTTACCATTACTGTAATTTCAGTTCAGAAAATGAAATGAAATTGCTAACAGCAGCTACTGCTGGAAGGTAGAAGATAGTTAATTAATTTAAACTAGGTAACAGTAATCTTAGAAGTTTACCTGGGGTCCAGTCTTGCTCCCACTAAAGTGACAGCAAGATCAAGCTTTAAAAAGGTTCCTGATACCAGTATCCTGATATGTTTGCTCAGTTTTAAGAAAGCAAATTATGAAAGCCATTGGAAATTTTAACCTTCTCCAAAGCCAGTGTTCATATCTACCCTGAACATGTAGGTACTCCCTGCATTACTGCATTGTTAATTACAACTATGTAAAAAACATTTCCATCAAAACTGTATTTACTTTAAACAGTACTTTTGACTAATTTAATTTTTCCAAATGGCTTTGTTTCCATGGAAATGCATTACTTTTAACAAAAAAAAAAAAAAAGCTAAAAGCAGATATAGAAAAGCTCTCTCAGACATCCCTGTGTGTTCCATTTCTCCACAAGCCACACAATTCTCATCAGATTGAAAGACACAGCACAGCAAAAGACTGTGATGCTCTTGGGGAACAGAAGCCAGAGCCCAGCCTGAGGGGGTCCTGGGCTGAGCCACTGCACCAGTAATTCCCAGGAGACACTGTGGTTAATTTGACAGGCAATTTTCCAGATCTTAGGTGTTGGAGTTGTTGCCATAAAATATATTTAAAGATGAGACCAGAAAAAAAAAAAAAAAAAAAAAAAAAAAGACAAGCCAAACAAAAAGAAACA
>VWZP01000604.1:165322-409242 GCA_013396995.1 Dicaeum eximium
CTGGCAGATGTGAGCTAGACCACCTTCTTTCTTATCTCTGCATCAGCTGCCTCATGCTCACAGAAAAGTGATCCATTTCCAACCCAGTAGAAATGTAATATCCATATTCATAGCAGAAAGGCATTCATTTCACTGAAGTTAGTTCCACAGAAATGCATTAATCAGCATTCCTACAGAGTGTCCCATCACCAAAACCAAGCAATGATACGTATAAAAATCAGGAAAAAACTTAGCAATACTTTATTCCTCTTTGCAGAAATGTTTCCTCTGTCAAAAAATGGTTGTAGACTGAATATTAGTACGGCCGTAGATCATTGGGGATATGATCTACGGTAGGCTGGTAGATTTTTTGGGTTTGGGGCAAAGAATTTTGCAATTCTAAAAGTTAATTAATTCATTAGAAAGAGAAAGTTTGGAAGCAAAAGTTTAAGTTAGTCTATAGCTAGTCACAGAAATTTTCATAAAGGTAGAAGGAAGCTTCTTTTGAAATTTCTTCCAAAAAACATAGGTCAGTATTATTTCAAAAACCTTGAGGTCCCATTGATTTATGACAGCTCCACTTTGGTCATACTTGAAAAGGGCAGATAAATATTTAAGGAAAAATGCTTCAGATGCACTTTACAGAGTGCTGCTATTTGAGCCAAATTTAAAAAAACTAAAAAATATTTTTAAAAATATGTCACACCAGGCAAAAAATCAAGGAGCTCACCACACTTCCTGGTATGTTTGGAGAGAAGAATAACAATGAATGCTGCAAAGATTTTTAGCTGTGCCAGAATGAAGTAGACAGGAATACACTTTGGGTACCTGAGCTTCCCTCCTTTCCCCTTTGAGACCACAAATACTACAAACTGTTACTCTGAATTGCTCAAGCTATCAAGTCAGAGGTCAAGTCCTTGGCTATTTAGTACTTTATAAGTCAAAAACACTGTGATTAAGAGAATGTCCAGCTTTAAATACTGAGATTATCACAAAATAGGTTATGGTCAAGGATGTTGTACTTTCATTGTCACTGAAAAATTACTAAGGTACATAAACCAAGTGGAAATTGAAAATTTTATGTATGTACACATACAGTCCAATAAGCCAGTGATGACACTGATTTCACAATTTTCACATTATATTTCTCACAAATTTTTATTAATTCTCTTCAAATCTTACCACATCTTTACATGCTACAGAATGAAAAATAACTATCAGAAGATTTTGCAATAAATATTAAATGATGATGAAAATAATGCACTTGCTAACCAGGAAATAAGTATGTCACTCTGGTAGAAATTATCAACTTTCCACGAGTTGCAGAAGATTTGTTAGGTTATTTTACTGAAGAATATCTCAATAAAGAAACACACTTACAATAGAGATTCTAATCAAGGCTGCCCATTAAACAGAGTTGAGCATACCAAAACACTGAGCACCAAAATAGTGTCTGATTTTATAAATTCACTTATCACCAATCCTGATTGAGCATCTCCCAGGGAAGTAGCCAGTCATTCCAAAAACTTGATAAAACAGCAGTAGGCAGAGAGAAGAAAAAACTGAATAAGCTTATGAAATGACAAGCAGTGTGTCACTTGCCAGCATTTCCTAGTTCACAGCATATACATCACCAGAGTACAGCACTCATGTGTAAAAGCACAATAGGAACTATATTACAAATTCATACACAAATTTATATCACCAAACCCAAAAATGTATTCTACATGAGTCTTGTTTACAAAGCAGTGATAGCTGCATATTTTGACAAGGTTTCCATCTTCATCAAGACTTGAAGTGATTAACTTCCCTTTAAAAACAGGAAGTTGTTCTCACCTTCCACCAGGAAGTAAATCAGACTGATTCTTCAAACCAGGATAGAAATACTTCATAAAATTGGCTCTCTTGGAGTCTTGGCAGTGGACACTATGGCACTGAGAGCTAATCATGGAGTTCCGAATAAGTTTGCTTATTTTCGGAAACCTCTCACAAATTATTGTACTAATCCTGTGACTGGAACTTGCATTCCCTGAATCAGACTTAAAGTTCCATACTGGGCTTTTTAAAAGCAAAATGACTGTAGATAAATATAACTAAGAGTCATGCTACCCACTGAAGAAAAACCTGGTTAATATAGGATTTTTATTTTTTTGCGTGTACATATTGAGTGTTTGCATGGATGCATTTTGCTTCTTGATAAAATATTAAAAATAATATTCAGGTGAAAAAACTATGTTGTAACTCATATGACATCCACATTTTTGGGCAAGACTCTCATGTCATCTGAGCCTGAACTTCTCAAATACACTATTTCCTTCTTTCACCATACAGAACAGAGATGCATGAAATGAGGCTCTGATTTAGAAATATTTTGTTTGCTTGCTTGTTTATTATGGTGAGACAAAAGTATCTCATTGGGTCACATGACTTCCACAAACTATTCTGCAGTTTGTTTGGGGGTTTTTTTGGCTGCAGAAATGCAGCAAACAGTTCCAAAAATCATGTACAGAAAAGACTAAATAAAGCACTGATTTCTTCAGTTGCTGTTGATGGCCAATAGACTGTTTCAAATATGAAAGAAACTATTATACAAAAATCAAATGAAAAGGAAATGAGAAAAGATAAAAAGTGAAGTTTGATGAAAATACAGATACTGTAGTAAAAGGGTTGAAGGAAAGTATGATTTTGCAATTACATGCGATTACCTGTGCCTATATACATTAAATTACAAAGTTGCTATTTTCTTACTGTTATATCAGACAATACTTATTTATTAGGAATTTCAATTATGTCTTTACACACCTTTAGTCACACATAGATTGTATATTTCTGCTGCACAGCTTTTTGTGATAGATTTTCCATATGAAATAGTCTATTGGTCATGAACTTAATGGAAAATAAAATATCAATGCCTTGTGAATGTATTCATTCTGCCTTGTAATTGGTATTTACAAGCTAGTGATCATTCTCTTACAGACAAAAAAAATATAATGGCAAACATTAGATGTGTCACAGTTTCTATGCACCTTTTTTACCACTGTGTTCTTCTCTAGTTCAGAATTTAGCAGCCTGTGTAGGGTAGTAGATGTTTCAAATTGTTTTGCCTTATATTTTTTTCATGGCCTTTTATTCTCCAGTCACAAACAACTTTTTAAACTTTTTTTCCCATGCTTAAGCAAATATTAACTTGTCAGCTTGTACCTAAATTTCACCATGGTTTTGCTACTGTGCTTGATTTTAAAGCACTTTGATGATTAAAATGTGTGTCTCCTGGAAAATGAATATTACAAATACAGAGTAATGTATTCTGACAGTGAATAATGAATAGCTAATAAATGTTATTTAAACCAGAAGGATGTCAAAAAGACAGTTTAGCTGCCATTAAAAGATCACATTCTCTTTCCTTCCTCTGCTATATACAGCATCCTATGGCCAACAGCACAATCTGGTAACATCATCTTTAGATGTAAAGAGATGCTACTATTAGATTTACCTCTTTGAGAAAATATTGAAATCCTAATGAATGCTAAAGGTTTCTTTGAGTGGTACAGTAATAATCAAGTGTATTTGTGACTAAAAGTAATTATCCTCCGTTTGCACAGAGAAACTACTCTACTTCTCAGAGAAAGTACTTCTACTTACTCTGATTCTTAAATGACCATTTATTTTATATCCACATATTTCTATATTCCAGGCATGTAAAAATGTATAAGACTGTGAAACTAAGAAATGGTCCCTGGAACCTCAGGCCTGAGAGGCTGTAATACACAGTCTTCCCCTGCCTGGGAAGAAGACCACTTCTGGAAAAAAATGTCAGTGGAATCTTTGGATCCCTTCTATTGGGGTGCTGCTGCCCACTTATATTTGCCCACATAACTGCAACATTTAGCACGGTAAAAAATTCTGATTTCTGTGCTTAGCAGAGAACCTCAAGAGCACATTTTGTAACACGGGGAAGAAAAAAACTCAAAAAGCAGTTGTATGCTACACAGAGGGTTTTTCACCTTGTTAGAAGCTGTACTGTATTCACCTCGTGATTCTAGCACTAAGTATTCATCTTTACCAATATTCCTTAAAAGACATCTTTCAAGCTACTAATAATCAAAAAAATTTTTATAAAGAAAACAACAATTAACATATTACATATTGATGTATACTGGCACCACAAAAGAGCATTTAGATCATCTACTGCAATACAGGGGAATCTGGGCTAAGGTCCCTTCATAGCCAGATGGGAGATAAATCTATACCCTCAAAATATTTCATAGTTGGTGGAATAGCCATTAGTCTGGGTGAGGTACCACCAGAGCTGATCCTTTTGGTATGGTGAACAAAAAGATTTATGCAGTTAGAGGTACACAGGAAGAGAATTTTAGAGCTGTCAAAAAAACTTCATCCATTTTACAGCACTGGGCCAGATCAGCCTCAAGAAGAGATGGCTGAGAGGGGACCTCATCAATGTCTATCAGTATCTGAGGGCAGGGTGTCAAGAGGAGGTTTCCAGGCTCTTCTCAGTGGTGCCCAGCAACAGGACAAGAGGCAATGGGCAGAAACTAAAGGAAAGGAAGTTCCACCTGAATATGAGGAAGAACTTCTTTACTGTGTGAGTGACCGAGCACTGGAACAGATTGCCCAGAGAGGTTGTGGAGTCTCCCTCACTGGAGACATTCAAGAATGGTCTGGAATGTGATCCATGTTAAACCTGCTTAAGTAGGGAGGTTGGACCAGATGTCTCACTGTGGTCCCTTTGAACCTCACCCATTCTGCAATTCTGTGATTCCTGTGGGTTGTTTTTAGACCTCTCTCCCTGCCCTTTTCTAGGCATTGTCCTAGAAACAGCTTGGAAAACTTTGTTTCGAAAGACTCAGCAGCACCTGCTGCTCTCCCCTGCTCTCCCTGTCTGGGGAAAGGATGTCTGATGGACCTTGTCTTTGCATCTTTTCACAGGCACTTCCCTCTCATTCCCTGGACTAATCTGCCCCAAGTCTTTCTGGGTGGAACTGCCCTACCCTGGGAGAAGCTCTGTCTGGAAAGGTGCCACTCATTTCACAGATGCCACCAGTAACCAGAATGCATTTCACCAGGTGTACCAAAACAAACTGTGTGGTTTGGACAAAGCATCTTTTTGTGAAGCACTGCAGTTTAGCAATGCTGCTCAAAATAAGCATCTGAAAGATGGTGCTGTCTCCACCTCCAGCTGCAGTGCAAAAGATTGATACAGAACAGTTTTGCAAATTAAAGATCACAAAATAACTGCTACACTGCACTCAACAGACAGCAGCAAAGGCCCACTTGAGCAAGATTTGGTCTAGGATCAAATCCTAGTAGAAATCTAGAGGCAATATTTGGTAGGTGAATATAATCTAAAACCCATGGAACACACAGTGAAAGTACAGAGGCAATGATCCCATTGCCATGGTGTTCCATGATGAACCATCGTGATCTCCATGCTGCCAGGGACAGACAGGACAAATATTGGTCTGTTTAATCTAACAACAGTGTCTCTAGGGTAGAAGACCTTCGAACAGGGGTCTGAGCATAGGCCTGAGCATAAGTCTATGTGAAAAGTTGAATCAGATCTGTACTATGGTCATATTTCAGTTTCTTTTTCCCCGAGGACAGCACTCTGCACATCTCCCTTTATATTTGCCAAAATCATTGACTTAAACTGGGCCATATGAAGAAGAGGCAAAACCTGGGAAACTTCTCTCTATGAAGGTAATATGTTTTTTAAATCATCTAGGAATTCTACTTTTGTATGAGTGGAAACCTTGAAAACTATCTCAGAGACGAAGGCCACAGCAGCCTCTTGCATCTCACGTAGTCTCCAACAGCAGAAAAATCCCACCATTGCTTAGTGTCCTGACATCTGACAGCCTGTCCATTTAGTTTGAGACAGCTTTTCTGTGGTTTCTTACACTCACTTCTCACCCATCTGGATTTCTGAAGGATCAAGTAAAAACTCCTGATGAATTCTGACACAATTTTCAAACCTCAAGGAAGCATTTCCCTGTCTGGAGTCTCCTTCAAGTCTGCTGTGGAGCTTCCTCAGGAACAAAGTCCACCATTTCTTTCTCACTTGCCAATTCTCAAAAGACCATAACCCAAGGAAGAAATCAGGGAACTCTTCTGAAGTTCATCAGCAATTACCATAAAAAATAGAAATTGTCCAGACTAATAAGTTCCAACAACTGTTCATTGATCTGGCAAGGTTTGAGTATGTGTGAAAACTTTGGTGTTTGCAACTTGGAGGTTTTCAGAGTGATATGTCTCAAGAAATAATAGTTGGGTATATGAATAATTTAAGTCTGAACTTCAAAGCTTCTGTATCTGCAGAAACTACTTCAGGAGAGAAGCACTTATGAGACATTTAAATTATTCCTACAGTACAAATGGACAAAATGAAAACAAGAGAAAAAGGTAAGTAGAGGAAAAAGGGAACAGGATGGATAATAGAAGAAATGAACTATGATTATGAAAAGGACATTTTTTTTTTATTATTATATAGCATGTTATATATAAATAGTGCATTACATAAATATCTGAATTGATACTTCAATATACCACTGTGATAACTTCCCCTCCTGAATATACTTATGTAAGAATGTTTTACTCTGCCCTTGTTGCCATTACCTAATTCCCCAAAACACCACTCTAGGTGCCTGTGGTAACTTGACATGATTCTGGTCTTCACCATGTCTGAAGAAAGGATTGCACTCATTCTCTTAATGTGTTAGACCTATAAAGAACATCATTAGTGCAAAGCACAACAAAACAAGTACAGGCAACTTCTGTTTGATTAATTAGAGTACAGATGTGCTTCATATGGTTCTGTGCAATATGGACCTGTAAACATTCAGTGCCTTCACATAGAATCTGATTGTTGCTCAAAGGTGGCTGACAAAGTAAAAAGAAGAGTTACAGGTTAACAGCATTCAAAATAAAGGTTAAAATAGTAGGATTTTCTGCTCTCTGACTAGAATTGTAGCAAGGAGCAGAAACTAAAGCTGAACAAACAGTGTAGAAAATAAAACAGGTTTTTTCAACTTGCTTCAAGCTAGCTCACACTAAATATTTTGCATAAGACAAAATCTCTTCTGTCAAAAACATCATAAAAATACCAAAAAACAGAGTGGTATGAAAGTCACATAATGAAGGGAAATGGTGTAAAAGAAAACCCATTTTCACTCCTATGACCAATGTAACGTAGGCATCTGGTAACCAATAATTACCTGGGAAGAACTGATGGGCTGAATATGTGTCCTGAATATGCAACACAGTGAATCAGTCAGGCAAAAAATACTATTTTTTTCCCCAAAGGTGATGTAGGCTGCTCAGACCAGTGAATAAAACTATATTTTCTTTATGTTGCACTTACAAGAAGTTCTTCAGGGAAATGTATGAGCTTTAAAATTGTTGCAAAAGTTGTTGCAACAGCTCACACAATGGCAATAATCTTTTTTTTGCACAGCATCATTACTTCCTTTTTCTTTTCTAGATTTCATTGCATGAAACTATTCCACAGAATCACAGAATCATAGAATAAGCTGATTTGGAAGGATGCCACAAGGATCATCAAGTCCAACTCCTGGCCCTGCACAGCAGCATTCCCAAGAGTCACGCCATGTGCCCAAGATCATTGCCCAAACACTTCTTGAACTCTGTCAGGTTTGGTGCCGTGAGCACTTCACTGGGGAGCCTGAGCCAGTGCCCAACCATCCTCTGGGTGAAGAACATTTTCCTCATATCCAACCTAAACCTCCCCTGACACAACTTCAGGCCATTCCCTTGGGTCACTGGGCATCATAGAGAAGAGATCAGTGCCTGCCTCTCCTTTTCCTCTCATGAGGAAGTTGTAAATGCAATGAGCTCTCCTCAGTCTCCTCTTCTCCAGCCTGAACAGATCAAGTGACCTCAGCCTCTCCTCATACAGCTTCCCCTGAAGACCCTTCACCATCTTTGTTGCCCTCCTTTGGATGCTCTCCAATAGCTTGTCTTTCTTATATTACAGTGACCAAAACTGTGCACAATCAATACCTTTTGTCCAAAAAGAAAAGATTTCAAAAACCTTTCTCCATCTTCTGCTGCACCATGGGATGTAAGCATTCCCAAACCCAGCTCTGTAGGAATTTCATGGCCATGAGAGATAAAAGAAGAGAGATCTCAACCTCATAGCTTTAAGAGATAGGCTATTGGAGACAGTGATATGCTCCTCTGTTCCTTTTCACAGCATTTATATAAAGAGAAGTAATACTGGAGAAATATTAGCATTCAGTAGAGTTGATTGGAAAGTGTACTTACACAGAGCAGACACTTTTTATTATTTCAGTACTTTTTGGCTTTACATCACAATTCACATGTCCATTGCCACAAAACAATGAGATTTATGAACCTCAGAACATCTGAAACAGCACATTCATGTAGGGTGAGAAAAAGTCTAAGCTGAGTACACAGTGGGGTTAACCCAGTGGAATTATAGTGTCCAGAATAGGAATATAAACCCTGCTTTCATGCATCACAGCTGAAGCTGTTGCCATCAGCCCACGAAAAAAAAAAAAAAAAAAAGGAAAGAAAAAAAAAGAAAAAAAAAAAAAACACCACAGGGGATTGCTTAGCATGAAAGTCTTTGCCACAGAAAAGAATTTTTATTTAACTAAAGTGTCAGTCCATGCTGCTGGGAGCATGGACTATGGGCACTATAGAGCTGTGGGCACTATATTTGGTGCTCAGTCAGCTCTAGTACACCTATAATCATTCTGTGCTAGTACAATAACTTGCAGAGGATTATTAAAGCACAGAGCCAGAGCTTTATACAGTTGTGTTTGAAAGGAAAAAAAAAAAGTTATAGCCAGTATAGTTTATTTTATCAGGAAAAAATATATAAATTACAGCACAACACCTCCCTTTCCTGGCACAGGCTGTCTACAGGGAAAAAGCATTTGCTACTAGAACTGCATCAGCTCAGCTACATCAACAAACCTGTTGTAATATATAAAATGCCTGAGACAGACATAATCACTCTGAAAGCCATTGCTGGTGCAAAGGTGGCCTTCATGTCCTCAACCTCAAATACGTTCCTTACTTAATTGCAATTCAGTAGCTATGAAGTAATATATGGCACCAACACAATAGGCCAAATATGTTGAAAAAAAAAAAAGCAGTAATGATTACCAAAAAAACCTTGCATGTAAAGTCAAGAACAGGCAAACAAAGTGAACAGTCAACAAGAAATGCATCATTTTTGTTAAAGTTACTGTCTGTATCTCCTATTGCATTGCTGGCCTTTGCACATGATTTGGCCTTTGGAGTCTTTCAGTAATAAAGCAGGTGGAAATAATAGAAAAAAAAAGCAAGCCAGAAAAAGTAACTGTGAATGGAACATAGAAGGCAACTGTACTGTTTTGTACTATAAAGTGGGAGAAAGTGTCTTTCCAAGTTCCATGTGTGAGCCATTCACAGTAAGGAAACTATAAATACAATAAATGCATAATAATTATGTGTGAATAAATAAATTAGATGTTGGAAAATAAATTTTCTCTTTAAGTAATGTAGTTACCTTTTTATTTATTAATTACATAAGTTCTAGCCAAGAATCAAATTTAAGAATTGTTAATGAAAGTGCTGCCTTAAATCTGAACAATAGAAGTCAATGTCAGTAGAAATAACTGTGAGGAGACACATGACACTATACAAAATCCAGCTCTGGTATCAGAGTTTTTATAGTCATTAGAGTGCCTCATTTCCCTCTGTAAAAAGTCATTATTCACAGCTACAAAACCATGCTTTTCAGAGGAAAGACAGAGTGGTCTCCTCAGTTTGTCAGACTGCCCATGTATAAATCAAAAGCAACAAGAACAGCTGCTGCTGCAGGAACAAGAACAACAAGAATCTATATTGATTGATAATGAAATATTTATTTTGTTTTCTCAAGAAAAACTGGAGTAATAAAATGTTGAGATTTTCAGTGTTTTAAATTAAAGCAGTAACTTATGCCAGAAATTAACAACTTCTTTTTAAAAGGTTTTTTTCCTCCCTACTTTGAAAGAAGGTCAAAGCTTGTCCCCAAGAAGGCTGAGAATGCTGCTCTTCATGATTCTGTCCCTCCACCCTGAGTTGTTTTACTTGAAAGCCTCAACAGAGATGACCACAAGCTTACAGTGATATATCTTTGTGCACTGCATTTTTTAGAACAGGGACACTCCTTACTTCTTTTACCTCATGAAACTACATCTGGTCCTTCTACAGAAGGTCACATAAATACCAAAATGACTACTGAGATTTGAAATCACAAGAGAAGAAAGGTTCTGCTACCCCTTGTTTTCCTGCCAGAAATTTTACAGTTGACACAAAAACTTAAAATACATTTTCTAATAAATTGTTTTCCAGGGTGTTTCAGGATGGGTTTTGTTTTCTTCTAAAAATAATCACAGATTTGAATGGACATTGGGAGGCCAGCAGGTATTGGCAGTCGCTCAAAGGGCCAGCTTTGATTAGGCTTACATCCTGTAGTAATTACCCAACAAGAGGAAAAAAGACAAAATAAGTTTGAAATGTGATGTGTTACAATAAAAAAAAACCTACAACAAGCAGAACTGGTGAGGAAAGCTACACAGTCAGACCCCAGAGGTAAATAAAGAGATTATAAACATCTATAAAATACACATATTAACAAGATTTGAACTATGTTGTATGAGGACATTCTTCCGAGGCATAATGAAAGACATGTCCTAAGATGTGGTGCAGTATTTCTAAGACTTGGAAAGATCTTTCTGCAGAAAAAAAGTAGTATACAACAGGATCATTCAGCAGCTGGTAGGCAGGCACTGGCACAGCACAGTCACATAATAAGCTTGCGAACATGTTGTTGCATCTCTAAAGCTCAGGTTTGTAATCTCATTTAAGGCAATAGGAGGGTTGGGTTGTTGTCTTGTAAAGGAGGAAGCAGAGCACTTACTACATTCTTCTAAATACATTTTTTTTACTGTCCATTAAGTTATTACATTTTGTTCATTTTAAACAATTCACAACAAACAGTGCTCTATGAGGCATCAGACAATTGAAACCTCCAGTGCCTGCTAAAACCAGCAATTGTAACAAATTTATCAAAGCTATGGCTATGCTAGAAACTTGAAAAATCTTGCAAAATCTTCTAAATATTCAGATCAATTTTTTGTTTTTGTTTTTTTTTTTCCCTAAGAGATTTTATTCATGATCAAAGAATATAAACCTACAAAACAAGGGAAGGCCTGATATTAGAATACTGTATATGTGTCTGGTAAATGCTTTTGGTGAAAGATACTAAAAGACGAGGAAAAATATGTGGGAAAAATGCATAGGACTACAAGGTTGATCTCAGGACTGGAATAAAAATACCTTGCAATGACAGATTTAGATCATATAATTTGTTGAGTCTGTCAAAAGGAGCAAGAGCTGGAACTTGACTGTATCATGGAACTGCTTTGACAGGAAGAAAATAAGTACAAACACCTTTATAATCTGCAGAAAAAGTACACCAAGAAACAGAATTTGGGGCTGAAGCTAAACAAATTAACATCTAAAAATCCAACATGTATTTTTTCATTTGCCTTCCAAAAGAAAGGAATTGTATTTGTGCGTCTTGTCTGTCTCTTTCTCTACCTATTTGTGCTTGAGTCTCTTGATAAATTGCCACCACATTTGGAACAGAAGAAGATTCATTATATCAGGGAGGGAACTGATCTTAAATATCTAAAGTAGCCAATAGACTTCATTACAAACACTCACTTATAGCAATAACAATGAGGTTTCATTCCTGCTGACCTGGAAGACCAATATTTCCTTTACAGCTCACTTTGTTTATCTTTCAACGTGGTTCACTTACAGTTTCATGGGCCACTCACTGACAAATAACAAGGAAACATTACTTTTGGAGAACTGTACAACATTAGTAGTAAAAAATCTGAGCTGCTATGGAAAATAATAGACTTTTTAAACCCTAAAGTGTTACCTGATTTGAAGTATAAACTATCTAGCATTAACATGTGGTCATTTGCCTTTTCCAAAGTCCTATTTTAACAAGCTTCTCTCACAAAACCAGTAGACTACCAAATACTAGTTCTAAGTTTTCCATATACCCTGATATGTGTGAAGTAAAAAGAACAAACAGAATATTCATTTGATACATCATAGGGCTTGAAAGAGAGCACAGCAGAGAAAAACCAAAGAAACGCGAAGGCTACAAATGTGAATTCTTGTATATTGCTGGTCCAAGACACTAATAGTGTCTTCAAACAAATGGATTCCATCCAATGGCAATTGCTGGAACACATGATATAGGGTTCTCAGTTAGCTGGTTTAAGCTATTTTAACAATGGTGATTGTTAAATGATAGAGATTGCCATTACAATTGTAAATTATAAAACTATACAGAGAAGAAAGAAAATTAAAAGTTCTAGTTAGCTGCTTCTTTTATTTTCTCAAGTGTCACTTTTTCCCAGATATTAGGCCAAATTAACCCATTTGGTCCACTGCAATGAATTTTTCATAAGGCTCAGCTGATATCAAAATGTCAGCACTTTCTCCTCTCTGTTCTTAAGGATATCCAACAAAAACTACTACTGGTATTTCCAGTCACTAACCACAGCCAGAAGATTCTTGGCAAAGCTTTATATTATTGGCTGAAAAGAGATCAGAAACCATTGTGTAGCACTCAGCAGGGGTTGGTTGGAAGTATCTGATGAGCATTAGTAAGGCTTAGATCAGGTCCAGTTTGCCCTTATAGTGTAATCAAAGTCCTACATCAAAGTTTTGTCACAGCTCTTATATGAATGACAGCAACAATCTATCTCCACACAGATTTGAGGCAAGGTTGCAGCCAAAGGACCAGAGCACTTGGGGCTTTCTTTCTGCTCTGACTGGGAGGCAGCAGTTTTCTTCACAGACTGCTGATTTCTCTGCAACAGTAGCTCCATTAATACCTGTCTCTGGTTAAAAGGTTGAAAAGGTTGTACCCACCCCACCCAAAAAAAATCAAACAGAAAAGGGAATAACACTGAAGATCCATCCACGTGAATATTTTTCTTGCTATCAGTTTGCCCTAATACAAACCAAGTGGTAATGGAAGAAATCTAGTATTAGCTATCCAAGCATGCAATCACCCTATCCAAGCATGCAATCAGTATGTTCACTCATGTCCTGGAAAAACACAGTGCACAAATGCAAACATAACTATTTGAGAACTGACAGTATCTCATGTGCACGGATGGGTAGTAACGTGAAGAAAAGCATGTTCAGGAATTCACCCAGTATTCTTCTTGTCCCCATTCTCTTCAACACTGGGTTCACAGATGTTTATGACCCTCTCAAAGCAATGACCACAGTACTGAGAGCAGAAGCTTTGGCTGCAAGATTTTCAAAGAAATTAGAGTCCTAATATACGGCAGTGTGCATCAAGCCTTACAGCTTTCTGAGGCTTAAATGTAAGACACAGTTACAGAAAATGAAGAGAAAGAAAACACTCAGGTAGGGAAATCAAGATACTGTGAGTCTTATTTTCTGAATATAAATACATTCTCTAAAATCAATTTCTTAAATTTTTTTATTTTCCTTGTATATTATGTCCAGTGACATAAATGTAGTAAGACTAAATTTATGCCAGAGGGCACATGGCTTTAACATTGAATTGGAAGCCAATTTCTTTTTGTATATTTTCATGGGAGCATTTTCTCAGGAGGCATTTATGAATTGATGTTGAAATCTATCTGTGGATTTGGGAATCACTCAGTGAGGTAGCAGAAAGAGCTCCCTGCTATTTCCTATTCTTGGTGTACAGTAATAAGGTAAAATTATTATTGACAAAAGACGCTTAATGTCAGTGTTCTCTTCAAAGCATCTTCTGTCTTTTACACAGAAATTGCCAGTTATCTTTTTGGCTGTTCCTCTCCAGAGTTCTTCAAAATGCAGAGCTAAAGTAGGTAGGGAAAGGACAGGTCTGAATTCACACAAAGCTGCTACCACCTGGTCTCTAGGGAACTTTTCCAGTGATGCAATTTATTGTACTGTCCATTCCAGGTATGACCAAAAGCAAAGACATTGGAGACCTTGACTCTGCAAGTGGCCTGAAAGTTCTTGGAGACCAGGCTGGTCACACAGAACAACTCCAGATTGATCCCCTCTTCTTCTGGGGTTATATAAACACCAATAAAGAATGCTTGGCCGAGACAATGTGAAAATCCGGTAATTTCATTATAGAAACTTACACTGTTTTTACAGGCAATGGAGAAGTGTCAAAGACAATGAAGAATCAGGGTTATTACATCTGGTAATGTCCATTCAGACTTATGATGATGCATGGGGCTTGGTTTGTGATAGGTTTCTGCTTTTTTTTTTTTTCAGTGTGATAACATTCATTATCACCATTGACCTATGACTATCAATATTGACTCTATTTTAGTAGAGTTTTGTAAATTCTTCAAAATAACATTTCTGTTAGTGCTACTTATTTTTTAAAGTTTTCACAGAAAGAGATGAGTTTTTGCAAAAATCTTTTCCATTATCTCTGTATGCAAAAACATTCTCAGACATTATCCTTTTAGTAATTTTCTATTAACCTATGTAGTCACATCAGAATTCTTTATAGATAAGTCTTGCTTGCTTAGGTGTATTGCAGCAAACTATCTTACCTATGTGATTAAAAAATAAATATTAAGCTGTCTTAGTCCCAAGATATGTTACTACATTATTAATGGTTCTTGTTTGCCTGACCTTATAAAAAGATAGTTGATTTTGTTGTTCCAAATAAGTATAAATAATTCAAGGAAGTGTTTTTATAAGCAGGTTATTACCTATAAGGATGTAGCTTTTAAGACAGCCTTTAGTATAAAATATGTATAACTGCCACATATATTATTAACAAGTACCCAAAATTGTTAGCACACTACCTTATTACCAGAAAAACAAATGAGAATTCTGGTATGAAATACTGCATCAGAAGAGATGGGTGAAAGTAGACAGGTTTTTTTCTTAAATGCATCTGCTTTCCATTCATGGGAAATGAAACAAACATCATTGTAAGGGCTTCGTGGTGTTTTGTCACATTGTTATAAGTTTGGAGATAGCAGGAGAAAATAAGAACTTGTCTCACAGAAAAAGGAACATAAAAGCATGTCTCACTGGCAGGGAAAATAAGCATATTTTCCATGGAGAGGACAATCTGCTATTTGATTCCTTCGATGCAGTTCACATTATGATGGTCACAATGTCAGGATTAATTAGACCAGAGAGTGGTGTAAATGCCAAAAGAAGAAGTTGCCGTACATCTGTTCTAATTTATCTCACGGATGTTCCTTCAGTGGGTAAGTGAAGAGTGTGGCTTGGGCCATCTGTGACCCAGTTAGAGAGAGCAGGATGGCCTGCTGTCTTGCGGGTGCCAGGACAGGAGTGGTGACAGAAAGGTCAAAGATTGGTCTGAGGAGCGCGGGGGAATTTCCACTCATACGCAAACCTGCGACTGCAGAGAGGCAAGAGAGACTCTCAGATGACCCAAGTGACCTTGAAAGGAAAAATAAAACCTGGATCTTCTTAGGAAATCGTCTCTAGCTTAATCTTCAGCCTGCAAGCAAAGGAATAGACATATTGATAGTGATAAGAATCCATTTATTAATGCAGAAATAGTGCCAGGAAGAAAGCCAGTCAGGAACCCTATGGAAAGAGGCAGAAGTACCCTCTTACAAGATCTTTAAGCAGGACTTAAGACACCAAATAGTAAAGAAGGAAAGATGGCAAATGACTTTGTTTAAATATTCAATAAAAGTTTTATATTGACCAGTACTTTCCATGTAAATTTTATAAAAATGAGATGGAGATGCTTTACAACATGATAAAACGAACAATGAGCAAAAGCTCTGTGTGTTTGATTGGCTGTCTATGAATTTGAAAGAAAAGACTAGATGATGAGTTAGCAGAGAGATTCCACATTTGGATTTCTACTGTTGGGTCATGGAGAACCTGGGGGATGATGTTAAAAATTGTAAAATCCTAGTCACCCTGAATATATTTATTACATGCAGCTGCCTTAGAAAATCAGTGACAAGAATTCAGTTAAATTGGGCCAGCATGACTCTTTTAATTTTTTTTCAATCTGGTAAAGACTAATAAAAATACTGAGAGTTAACACAGAAGAGGACTGGAAAACAATGAGTTAAAAAAACCCAAACTATGTGAGAGCTGAGAAATTGCTATGTAAACATACAACTGGAGATGAGTTTCTAAAAAGCAATAAAGGCCATCAAAAATTCAGTGCAACTTTCTGTTGAATAAGCTAAAGGATCAGATCCTGGGGCTTTAGTTTTCCTCCAGGGGCTAGAAGAGAATTTAGAGAGGTGTAATTAAAAATCATGCTTCTACAGGGATTAGCTGAAGAGAAAAAACGGGTACATGGATGGAAAAGAATTAACTAATAGTGATATAATGCCAATGGGAAAAAACAAAGTACTCAGTTTTATTAAAAAAAATTAAAACAAACCAATTCTTAAAAAAAGGAAAATAAAGAGAAAGGGACAGTTTTTAATAAGGTATCTACATGAAAGTGTATAACTACAAAGGAATAAGATTTTAAAAACTCAGGGATGTGAATAAAGATGGGGAAGAGCAGAAGTTATATGAAGCAGCAGGAAATTTAAGGATGAGCATTGTGAGAAAGTGTCCTCCAAGTGGAGCCTGTGAAAGTGAAAAACAGCCTCTTCAGGAACTGCTGAACCATATGTCTGTAAAAGGCTCCAAAGAAAGCATTAAAAAGACAGTTTGATGGAGCTAACAAGCTTTCATTACAGGTAGCTAAGCTAAATAATACATAACTAGAGGTCATTTCCACGACTACACTCCACTAATTTTCTATAGCACTTCACTTAATTGAACTAATGAAAAGTTGGAACTTTCATTCAAAAGCACATTGAAACAGATAGACTTAAAATTGTTCCAGGAAGCTTCTGTTTAACCATTAATTTGCTTTACTAGTTTTACTGAGCAAAAGGATTACCAAAAGATCCTACTCAAGGAGAAAAATGGGAATAATCTCTTGAATCTTTTCACAAACTCAGAGGTAGAAAATAATCCCAACCTTTTTTCATTAAGGTCTGCAATTCCCTTGAACCCCAGCAGCTTTGAATAACTATGTCTGCTATGCATCAATAGCTATAATGAAGAGAGATTGATAGAAAGCAGAGATTTAGTAACAACTCAGCAATTAAATTGCACAGCTAGTCTTTCTTCTACTGTTCCACGGTGCATCCAATTCTGCCCATTAATCTGCATGTTGATTATAGCCCCTCTGTGATATTGATCTGTGTTTCACGGTCCTGTGTTTGCAAGAACATGTAGTTGTGACGGGCAGCTACAGTACTGCATACACATTGCATTATTGCTGAAATATTTAAAGCCTGAAAAAGAAATAAAAACTAGTTGCCCTTGAATTGATTAGAGCTCCTGTATGCTTGCTATGACAGTATTTTCTTCTTCCCTCCAGTTGCTATTACTAGAAAGAGAAATTAAACAAATTTACACGAAAGAAAAGACGACAACACAAACCGATCCCTTAGAAGTCATTTGACTTGAGCAAATTTAAAAACAGTATTCTGCAATTTTTCAGGCAATTTTATGCCTTTGCAACAACTTATTTCTCTAGATATGTTTGTGTGGACAAGTACAAGACTAATATTTGCCATTTTATTCACTAGTGAAGGCATTTCTCTTCCTTTTGCATCCTAGTTCCATATTCTGAATCTTCTGTATTTTTATTTGGATTTGCTCTAATGTAACAATTGTTTAGTTTATTTTTTGTTTATTTAAAGAACACACACTCAGAAAAAATAGTACATCTGTGGATTCATCCATGCTTGAACTGGGCAGTTATCCATCAGCTGTCTTCTCTGGACATCTACACCACCAGACACAAGACTAAAGGGGATAGCTCCTGGCTGGAGAAGGCCCTCACATCACACATGGAAGATGATCCAGAGAGTGATGTAGAGGGACAAGCTGAAGGACAGACATTTTAAAGTGATTAAGAAGGTGTTATAGAAGATTAGCAGGAAATGGAAAGCTGAACCTTAACACCAAGGCTGCCTGGACAAAAAAAAAAAAAGCTGTAATGTAAGAGCACATAATGGCAAAAGAAAAGCAGAGCTGACATAGTATGGGCATCTCAGGAGCCCAAGTCTGTCCCTTTGAGAGGTGGCTCACCATGTCAGCAAGTCTCCTCTGGTTAGGCAGAGGAAATACTCCTTGACCATTTTTTTCCAGATTTTTCTTGTGATGAAAAGGGAATCACTGCAAAGAAGAAAGAAATGTTGCTGAAAGGAGGACAGAAGGAAGACAAATGAGTGAAGAGAAGAAAACAAGTGATGGGGAAAAGAAGGAAAATGTGAAATAAATAGAAGCAAAGCACAAGAAACACAGGAGGGAAAGCAACAATCAGAAGAAAAAAGGGTTTTCTGCAATATCTGTCAGGAAGAATGAAAAGCAAACCAGATGCCCTATGAAATCTATAGTAGGTTACTAGCCCATTCCTGAAACATTCATGCATTTACATCCAGGGGACTTTTCTGTCCCTTTAAACATTTTTTTTCCCACCACGAATCAGGAAGAAACTAAGAAATATTATTTTATTTTAATTATTTTTTTAAAATTGCTAATAATACTGCTACAGTCAATAACCACTGTTACAATGCAGGTGTGAAAATTTAGCGCTTGGCTTCTTGGCTTTAGTGACTTTGTGCAGAGATTTGTACAAGGCTGTCATATATTTATGTGAGTGCCCTATGAATATAGTTCGCTTACCATGAGATACACAAATCTTTTTCAGGATAACTATTTGCAAAGATTATTCAATATCTTCTGTTAGTGCTATTCCATTTTATATGGATTTAAATTATTTAAAATATGCACTAGGTCAAGAACTATGTGAAAGCTCTGTCTCACTTGCAATGAAGCTAATAGCTGAGGTGGTTTAAGAGCATCTTAATCACTGCTTAACTCGACATTTCACTGGAGATTACAAATCAGGCTTGATTAAACTGAACCCATACCTTGGCCACTGGAGTTCATAGCTTGATGTCTTAATACCAGCAGCCTTTCGCAGAGACAAAACAGGCAACTGTGGACAGCAGCTTCCTAAACTGCCAGAGATGGATCCACCAGAAATTTTCTGACTAAGTATTAGTTTTTGACCCAATAATAGTGGTCTCTACTGAGAAGGACAATCTCAAATTGTATCACCTCCATGATTAAGCAGATATTTAAGTTAAGAACAGACATTTACCCTTTGCCTTGCTCAGAGAAGTGTCCTGTGTTTGACAGAATCCAGTTCTGGTTTTCACTAGCACTTCCTGGGTATTACTGAAAATTTCCCCCCCCCAGAAAAGCAGTTTGCTGAAATAGATCAAAATCCATGGTGTATTTACACTTTGGTGAAGCAATGTGTCTTGTTTTCTGCTTTCTGCCCAGCTCCTGAAACACAGAGACACCTCGAGCACAACAACAGACAGCTCTAAATGAGCTGGAGATTCTCCCTGACAATATTTTTGTTATCAAATGCCTGGCTGTACTTATTTTTCATTCACTGACTGCTTGATTCATTGCCAGTGGTTCTCTGCCAGTGGAAACATCCACTCCAGTGGATTGCTAACAGCACTTTGGCTTTAAACTCCAGCCAGATTCCACAGAGCTTAGCCAGCAGGAGTTGCCTGGAAAATACACAGGGTCTAGGGCCAGCACATCCTCTGGGTTCAGCAAGGGCCATGGCTGGTAGCACCATAGAGCAGGACCATGCAGGGGCTCTCTGTTCCCAGGAGCTGCCAGGGCATCCCCTCATCAATAATGAGCTTTTTAAATTTAAACCTAGTTTAATGAGCTTTTTAAATTTAAACCTAGTTTTAGCTGCCACCCACTAATTGAACTTTTCTCTTTTTCAAGATATGGTAATTTCCATGCCTAAGTTTTCTGCTTCTATTCTACCTTTGGTTTAGCCAGTTCTTGCCTCCTGCTAATTTTCCTATGTCTTATTTCACATCTTCAGGACATTTTCTTCAGAGGTCATTTCTCTCTGATGTTTTATATTCAGGCATTCTCATTTGTTGGCCTAATATTTGTTTTATGAGTCTCCACTTGATTTATGATTTCTTTTCTATTGCCTGCATTTTTTTACTGTTATTGCCTTTTCCATCAGCCTGACCTTACTCTTTGTGCTGCTGATCTCAAGCCTCTAGAACAACACTTCCTCTTGACTTTCATCCTAAATTACCTCTTTCATGTTGTGAGGCTCAATCAAATGCCATTTGGAATTCAGATTTCCTGAGCTTGATGTTGCAAGCCCCAGAGTAGCTCTTGAGAAAAGAAAGGCCACCCGAGTTTGATTAAAGCCAAAGGGGTTGGACACACACGCTACAAGTTGTCTGCTCCTGCAGGGATCAGCCTGGCTCCCCTGGCTTGGCAGAAGTGCCATGCCATTTTAGTGCTGCTGGCAAGCCTCTGACTCCCACTTCAGTGGCAAACCAGAGGGTAAAGCACCACCAGTGTCAGGAGGGTTGGCAGAGCTGGGTGTGCTGTACTTGAGAACGTGCCATCCCTCACCTTGGCTGTCTCCTTGCTCCTGACAGATGCAGCTTCCACTTCCCCACATTTAATCTTAGCCATGCTCTGTGTTTTGTATTTGCTTGTACAGCCTCTCTACAAGGATGCACATCCTTTTATTTATTATTTTAAATCTTTTTTCAAAAAGCCCAGCCAGCCTTAGGCCCAGAAGGTTGATTCACCATCTGTTCAAAGTGAAAAACATCAGGGTAAATAAAATTTGGATAAGGAAGCTCACAGTAAATAGGCCAAATCTTTCTAAAATGTTGGAGTTAACAATGCATCATAGTCATCCAGTTTTCTTGTATCAAGCACAGCCATTTGTTTTGAAGTTTTAGACAGTCTTAATTTTTGAACCCTTTCTTGCCTTTCAGCTTAGACTACAGCAGACATGACTTAGACTGAGAGACTTCAGGAGGGAAGAAGGAGAGTTAACAAGTTGAAGGCATGAGCTTTACATAAAAGCTAGTGTTACATATTTTTCCACATCAAAACACAAAGAATGGGCACTGAAATAACCTAAATATTTTTTTTTACAAATAGGTGCCTTAGGGCTAGTGGATTTTAATCTTGGATGAGTGCTACATATGGGTTGCCTTGTCTCAGAAAATCTGATGCTCTTAATGCTTGCACATGTGAAGGGCTAATTTTTTATCCTTTTTCTGTGGTACAGAACTGCCTGGAGTTTTGAAACTAGACCTAATTTGCAAACTAAAAAAACCAAATCTCCATTTACCTGGAATAGCCTTTCAGTTGTTTCCATTTTGAGGGGTTTCAGCCCAGAATTTAGAGGATTAAGTTCATCCCTTAAGTATTGCAAGTGACCAGGAATTTATCTTCCAGTCTCTAACATATTGAAAATTATGCAATTTATTTGAGAATTTTAAAAAAGAAATCAATATGTTCCCAAGATAAACATACTGTCTCCTTCCCCACAGTGGGGAAGCCAGTCAAGGGAAGTTAATTGCCTAGACCCGTCAGTGCAGAGAACAGCATTAATAAATGGGGTGTACTGGCTTGTATAAAGGACAGATGTGAGTTTTCTGCTCCACTGTACAATGAATTAATTCTCTCTCTTTTCTACTTTTTCTCAATTTATATATCGCAGTGACCACTGAAGAGCTGTGTTTACAGTCATTTTGCCAAAGTGTTGCCAGACCCAAATCTTGGACACATCTTGCTTATGCTGCCTGGCCCCATCCTTATTCTTCAGACCTCTGACATTCCCAGGTCAGATCAGTCTGGAAAATGCTCATGTATGAGACATAAGTGGCATCCAATCTGAAGATGGGAATAGCTGAGCTGTCTGTAATCTACAGACATATTCTCTGTCTCCCCTTCTCTCCCCTCTGTATTATTACTTATCCCTGGGGACTACAATTTCTGAATTAAGTTGCCACCCCTATCAAAAAGCTTGCTGCAGAGGAAAAGGTAGGATGCAGAAAAAATCCAAGTGAGGTTTGGCAAGTCAGCTGGTGCTTCAGGCAAGAGCAACTTGGCAAAGGGACTGCACCACCGTCAGCTGTGCTTCCATCAAGCACAGAGCTGTTCAGGGCTCCTGGCTTTCCACTTGGCTAAGGAAGGGCAAAACAGCACTCCTGGCTCCCTGGCTCCTGCCCACCAGAGCTTGTGCTGCCACTTACGTGGTTGAAAGAGTAGGGCAATTGAGCTAGCCCAGGGGGAGGAGGGTGCCAGCATGACTAACAGAGTTGCAAGGCTACCGCAGTTGGAAGAACAAGAGCTGGAAAGGCAAGGGCAGGGACAGCCCCAGCTTCCTAAACCCCTTCACACAGCTCTCATCCTTTTACATACACTGCAGGCCAATAAAGCTGCACAGAATTGGGGGCAGGAAGGATGTTAACTCAGAACATGCTGGTTATTGGTGAAAATTTCCTACATGGATGTTGTTAGCCAGAGGGGAACGCAGAAGAGGGCAAACATCACATGGACAGGGGAGCTTCTGAGCACCCACTGAAGAAGCTGCTGTGCCATGGCTATGTACTTCTGTGCCCAAAGCCAAAGTGATTATCAGATCCATTACCATTTTAGGGCCCGGCCTTCTTCTTTCCAAAGTCTTTCACAATTTTAAGAGGCATGACTATAAAATATTACTCTCTCCCTGCCTGGGTCACTAATCTGTGCTTCATAGCTTTCACATCAAAGCAGTCAGATACTATTTCAAAATACGTTGTTTTAGTAAAATATACTTCTAGCAGAAAATAGGAACTTCTCTAAAATTATAGGGACCTTTCAGTCTGATATGCAGAGGATTTGTGCAGGCATGGGAGTTATCATAAATCACATATCATAAGAGTCATACATATATATATATATATAAACACAGTCCATAGTATTTTTAAAAACTCACTTTTTAAACATGTCCTTTTAAAGTTTCTGCTCACTCAGGACAATGTGTCCCACTCAGCTGATAATTTCACTTTGATAATTTGTTATTCTGCTCCAATCTACTGCTCCTCAATTACCATGGTATGTCTGTGTGATCCTGCTGTATATCTGCAGGTTAGAAAAGTTGTACAGTATATGTCTTAAGGCATTCGTACTACAGAACTCTTCCAAGATCATAGAGGATCTAATCTAAAGTCCAGCAAAATCAGTGGGACTTTTGGCAATTACTTCAGTGAGGTCTGGAACAGGCAATAAGTGCAAAGACTCTTTAAAAAATATAATTGCAAAGAAATTGCTGAAGACATCCATAATACTGTTTCAAGACCACGCAGTGAAAAGATGCAAAATCTGTATGTTTGATGACACAATTAAAAAAAGCAAATAATAGAAAGAAACAGGGAATCTGTTTGATTCCTCTTAACATGAAAACTTTTAATCAAAAGTGCTATTCTATCTAAAGGTATACTGAATCCATAAAATAGAAAACTGTAGTATGCATAATATTTTCATTAAAAATTAAAGTCTGTGTCAAATACATTTGGAAAGCTTTTAAAAATTACATTGGACTTTCCCGTCATGTCTACCTTGTCTAATGCAACATGTATAATTTCATTAAAACTAAGCACATATCCCTCCTCTCCCTGCTTTATCTCCTCCTCTTTGCTCCCACCAGTGTAGCATCACTCATGTTAAGATCTTCTGATCCAAGAGGACTCAAATTCAAACCTCCTTAGGGTATAAAATTAAAGAGCTGCGGTCGTAATTTCTCATTCTACAGGGGAAATAGGATCACGTCTCAAAGAGCATCCTTCTTAGCCTCTCATTAACATGCAAATAAATACTTACACTAATACAATTACAAACACTGGCTAATCTGTATTATTGTCTTTCCCTTTCCCATCTCCTTTGGGAAAGTCACTGTCTTATTCTATATATTTTTATATCCTGGGGTTGTTTTCTATTTAAGATGAGACTGAGTTCATCTTCTACACAAACATTTTATTTACAGTGTTTGCTCTCTTAGGAAATTATATTAAATTTAAACTCTGTAGCTGATTAGCCCTTACTCACTGTAGAGTATTGCTAGATGTACACACATGCACACACTCATACACAAGGAGATCTTGGCTTTGCTACATATTAGTAGAAAATAAGCAAATATTGGCATTCTAGTAATTTCCCAAAGTCTCCAGTGAGGACTAGCAAATCTTTGTGGCTTGCACTGTACAGAAAAGAAAATTTATTGCATGATACAGAAGAAAAACAATAGAGTTAGCCCCCATCCCTCAGCAATATGTGCACTATAACTAAGTAAATACATCTCTGGGCTTTTTCATGTTTAATGGTGCAATTGCATCCCATAGTCCTAGAATGCCTAGAATACAATTATTATATTGTATTTAAAAAACCAAAAGAAAACATAACAAATGAACAAACAAACCCAACTCCCACAAATAACGGAAAAATCTGAATAAAAACCTAACAAAAAACCCCCAAACCAAACAAAAAAAAACCAAAACAAACAAACAAAAATCCAAAACCTTCCAAAACCTAGAAAGAACCTCCTTCCAAAAGCTGCAGGATTTTTTTCTCTATTATGTCAGTCTTTTCCAGTGTAAATACGTGGTGTCTTTATAACATGATTTTGCATAATTATAATGCTGTATTAAAGACCATACCTTCTTGCTGTGCCCTCCTGCTTAAAATCAAAGCAAAACTTCATCCCATGTATTTTTCTTTGATGATATAATTTGTCATTACAGCTGTAACTCTGTTGTTCTTCTGAAGCATCCACTTCAGTTGTTATCATAATTATCAGCCTTTTTGTGCATTTTTCTCCTTGCCAAAAGTTATAGAGCTGTCAGATAATTTACCTCCCCAGCTCCTTCCCAGGCCCCTCATCTTGCATAAACTGTATCTCTGTGCCTTAGGTCACTCTTTCTTCGAAGTGAAGTGACTCAGGAACAGGAGCCAGGTTGGGATACAGCCCAGAGGTCATCAGCACGATCAGCCAGCTTTGGCTAGCTCAAAAACCAGCTCTTGTACTTCCTCAAACTCCTCCTGCATCTCCCTGCCCTGCCCTAGGGCCCAGAGTACACTAATGGGAGCCTGACAGAAAAGAAAATGAGAGCAGCCTGGCAGGCTGGAACAAAACCCTTGCATTATTCCCGAGTATTCCTTGAACAGAACAGAATGAACAAAGCGAGCAAGCAGTTATTTCCTGGAGCCATAAGCATGCTACCCAGAGCCCAAAGGGGACATGAACCCAGTCTATAGAACTATGAGAATGAATATAAAAGTAGGTGTGATTTGGCCTGGAAGCTAGGCACCATTCCCTGGTGCAAATGCTTTCAGCAGTGTGGACACAGCCTAGAGATAGAAGGTGGCTACACTCCATCATCCAAGATGTGAAGGTTTCTTGGAAACCAGATTGAACTGAGTTATCTCCCACACAGGCATCTTAAAACAACCAAAGAAGATGGCACATGTGAACAACTGCAGATTTTCTGCAAGGCCCTCAAACACCAGCAGCTTCAGAAACTGAGTCGTCACCCTCAGAGGAAAAATCTTTGGAAAAATTAAGAGCAGTCATGGAAAAGTCACTTTTGACCTTGACATCATTTATTTCCTCCTGAATCCTTTATGAGAAAGCTCCAAAAGGGCTCAGGACCTCGTCTCATCTATGCCCTCATCCAGGGAGGTACCAGTGATGGAGATTCTTCCTGGTGGTGAATGACAGCACCTTCTGACCCAGAGAGAGTGAAGGAGCAAATCCAGAGTGAATTGTGGAGGTAATTCTTGAGTGTGGATATTACTGTTTCTTGAAGATTCAGAACAATCTCATTCCTAATCATATAAAAATAAAGACAAACACTACTTTTATTACTACTTGAAAGGACCAGCAGCTAAAAAATAGTCATTGACATTTTGCACATTTCATTTCAAGTGCTTAATTGAGGGAAAATGGGTCTTGGGGTTTAATAAGAAACTGTGAATAATAAAACAATATTGCATTCGTTTGAACATAAATGCAATTTTTCTGCCCTCTATAATATTTCCATACTGTTTTAATACCACCAAATGTCAAAAGATGTTGTATAAATAAGTGGTGACACAGACATAAAAATCATGGAGTCCATTATATTTACACCAAGTAATTCCTATGTAAAACATATTTATGATTCATCAAGGTAATACCCAACAATATTCTGAACACTTAGGATATTTTAATTGATATTTATCTCCCCTCATATACACAGGTATATGTGTTCTGTACCTTCTGTTCCATCTGTTCTGTACCTTCCTGATTAGCTAGTCTTTTCACACAGGTGAAACATATCAACATATATGACCACCTGACCTAATTTAGTTATCCACATGACAATCAGATGAAGAACACTGTATTTTTCGCCTTCTGCGATGAAAAGGCTGGATTACTAATTCAAATATACTTTTTTATAGTCCCTGTTTGCACAGTATTAAACTCTAAGTGCGCTAAGCAACTTCACAATGCACAGTCACAATAAAAAATCAAAGTTTGATATTAAAATTCCTCTCTATATAAAATCAAAATGAGTTTTAAGACTCTTTTTTATTATCAGTTTTAGGGGGGTTTATGTGATTATTTATCCTGTATAGATTTAGATCCTTAAATTTAAAAATAACTTTTAATTAGTGTTATTCTTGTTTTGGTAACTATGAATAAGTAATTTTCTACAATGTAGAATGAACAAAATAAAAGGATAGCCATCCTTTAATGAGCCATGATGCCAGAATTCAACCTTCATTTTCCTTTGGCTCAAGTATTTTTCCCACTTGTATGCCAAAATAACTCATTTAACATGATGATAAATATTTGCAATGCATTCACACTTCTACTTGAACTCCTGAAACACTTCACTTCTTCTGTTCTGTTATCCTACCAGTAGTGGAATATATTGCCACTGCTGCTGACTGTGTTTGTATTCTCTCCTGTCAGGACTCAGATCACTCAAAATGTAGCACACTGCAGCACAAATTCTGTCTCTCCTTAAAGAAGTTGATCCCTGAAATCTAATTCTGCCAGCTGACACCCTTTTTTTCCTATGTTATGCATTTTTAATGTGATGGAAAAAATGTGCAGTGCATTTTGACAATATGGAGGTACGTTTGTCTCACTAGTGCCTTCCTTTGGCACTTCAGATTGTAATTTATCTCATTTGATTTCTTTTGCACCATGTGATGGAGAACGTGAAATTTGATTCTTGAAGTTCAGCATGGTAGCATTTTGTTGCAGACAAGCTTGACAAAGACTGTGTTATTACTTTTAGCTTAATTAGACTGTTAAAATTATTCATGTACAGTACTTCAATCACTCATTATTTTGCCTCACTGTTTTCTTTGATTGATTAAATGTCTAGTATTCAAAAATGTTACATTTTAGGCCTACCACTTATTTTGACTACAATTCATTGTTAGAACAGATAATTTCATAAATATTGATTGAGCAAACTGCTCAGAATTCACAAGTTAGATGGTAGTAGTTTTGTATGACTCTGCTTCCAGAGAATAAAGAGAAACTTACAATTAATTTTGTTGGGAAAGAAGTAGGACAACCCTAACAAGTTCTTTTGAGTATCATGATGATATCATGATTTTGCCCAACAAAATGCAAGTAGAGCACTCCCTTGGAAAACTATTCTCTTAGAGTCCCTTTATATGGAAAAAGAAGGAAGAATCCTGTGGAAAGAACTCTGCAGGATCTGCTCCCAGAGTCCCTGCAATGTATAATAAAAAATGTGTCCATAGGCTCTGTGAAATCAACTTGTTTAATTACACTAATAATAGGAAGTAAGAGTATAATGCTGAAGTGCTGCAAGGCACAAGATTTCTTTTCATAAAAGTCCTTCTCTAGGGAAGAAGAATATAATTAAAACCTTAGTTTTTACAGAAAGCATGCAGATCTGAAGAAACATGGGAGTTTGAAGGAAAGTCATTATTCTTGGTCAAAGTTATTTGATAGAAAATGACAGTCTTCCTTTGCTAAATGTGCCTGCTAACGATGTGAGAAAAATGACTATATTAACTTTTACTACGCCATCTTGGCTTAGAAGACAATTGCTGTCTGCATTGCTTGTGATTAAATATTCTAAAATATTACTCTTGGAGGCAGATGATATTCTTTCGGTGAATTGGTTCTGTCTGGTAGTGCCAATCACTGGGAACATTTTTTGACTGCAGTCATAAATATCATCCTTAGCTGAAGGGGCAATAAGTCATTAGCTACCATGGATAGTAGATGACATCTACCATCCTTTGGGAAGTTTGGACTGCACCACATGGCCTTCACCAGGTGTTTGTTGATGTAGGCTATAAATATCCAATGGGCTCACTTGGTCTTCCAAAAAGAAAATGTGGCCTAGGCCTTTTCTGCACTTCACAAAAGGTGAATGAATGTCCTTGAAGACTAGCCCCAAGAACATATCTTTGAATTTACCCTGAAGCAGAAGTGACATTAATTGAAATTATAATATTGCATGTGAGTCCTCAGGGAGAGTAATTTCTAGCCATGAGTCTTCCCCGGAGGCTCTGGAACAAGAAGGATTCAATTAAGAACTTGAAAATGACTATAGTATGAAGCTAGATGAGATTATTCTAGAAATATGAGAAACATCATATGAGAACCGCCTGTGAGCAGTCTGAGGATCCCTGGTTCCAAGGCAGCATACAGAAAAGGATCCACTTATTTGTTCTGTTATGAAAGTGACATAGTTAGCTTAAAGCTATCTATAATAACACTTGTGTAGCTACAGTGTAAGCATACACTTTGATAGGAAGCCAGAAAGAGTTTTTAAATGAGGGAATTATCATAATTTTGATAGTGCTTTGAAGTGTTTCTCTGATCAGGCGGCACTGCTCTTCCCATGAGATCACTAACAGAAATTACTGCTGCTTTGTCAAGACACTCTGGCTTGAAAAAGAGCACCACAACTCTGGAAGAGGTTCTCTGCCACTGGATTTCTTTGTCTCCCTCCTTCCCAAGGGAAAATGTACACAGATTTTAGAGGTATCTCCCAAAATTATACTGGTTTCTCTCTCAGGTTGCTGTAGGGACCAATTAACTCTTGGGAATCACCAGTGCCAAAAATTATGCGAGTAACAGATGAAAGTGTCAAAAATTACTATTAGCTAAGGCGAACCAGAAAAAAAAGGTTACCTGCTATTTCCACAGCAGAAATATACCTCTGTCGCCTTTTTTATAGAATTATTTGGCTAATTGTAGGAGTGCCCAGCCCTAAGGCTGGGAAGCCAGTGTGTAGACAGAGCCAGTAGCAAGCCCAGCTCCCCACAGCACCCTGTGTCAATGAAAGACATCAGCTCGTCTGTCTGCACACGCAGCCAAAGGCTCACCAGTCACCAGCAGGAGCTGATGGTAGGCACTGCTGGCAGGGGGGATGAAGAAGAGTCTTGAGAAGGACAGTACTAAAGCAGCTGCTTTTTAATTCCATCTTCTCTCACAGCCTGGTTGGTGCCCTGTGCCTCTCTGAGGGTACTGAGCATGAACTCCCACCCATCGCAGCCCACCTGCAGCTAAAACTTCTTTTTTCAGGCCTCTGATGCCAGCAGATGGAAACTGCAGTGCCAGCACATTTTCCCTGCTTTGACTCTTCCAGACACATTGCACAGTGTCCTTTCCATCCTCCTTGTAAGGCACAATGAAAATCCCTCACATTAGAAGATATCTGGGAAGGTCAACCATCCAAGTCAATTAAAGTGTGTCGCAGTCAGCACAGCCACTCATAGATCTTGTATGTTCCTCTTTTTGCTAGAGTTACATTCTCCAAGGCTAATGCCTCTGCCACTGTTCAAGCATGTGAATTATTTTCATTTTCTCCAGTGATTTCTACTGCTCATTCTCAAAAAATATATTACTTTTGGTTCAAGCTCTGGATAGAGTGTTGTAGATCACAGATCTTTTGCAACAATAGATTGAAACATAAATGCTAAATACTGAAATATTACAAAAAATAAATATAGGGAATATAATTAAAAACACAGTCAGGATATTACTGAGTTCACTCACCACACACCTGTCAGCCCCAACTGCATCATGAATAAGAATTCTCCAGAGTACCAGCTGTTCATCTATCCACCAATTTTCACACCTTCTCTTAGCTTTCAAGTTAGAAACAGCAGCATTAGCATCAACTGATAAAGACATCGTGATGGTGACGGATGGAGTTCCAGAAACTTACACTGGGAATTTGACTGATCTCAGACATTTACATAAATTAAATAAAGAGGTTGTATTCAGCCTGGTGGAGCCAATGTCTTGATTTCCCTCACCAAAGTAATCTCACTGAACTATGCAGTCGTTCATCAGATGTCAGCGAGCAGAAGTAGTGTCAGCGAGGCATCTTGGCAGTCTTCAATGAGTAGAGTTTGTAAATTTTTGCAGAGGTTCTGTTACTGCAGCCAGAAATGTCCACAAGAAGGATGTACAAAGCTGGTAGGCAGAAATATAATTTTTATTCAACCTAGTGATGGATTTGGAGAAAGTACCTAAGGTTTCCGGCACAAAATCCTTTCTTTAGTTTTGAAACAGAACCCCTAGAGACAAGTTTAAATTGCTGCTCAACTGTGCCAATCAGTGAGACTGGGACAATAGAGCAGTTTGTACCTGTGGGAGAGAAAGGAGTACCAGCCACCCAGTCCCTTTGAACAGTGCAGTCCTTAAGCTAACTGATTACAGAGGAGTGGTAAAAAACCCAAATAGGCAGAGTCAGGCTGCGAGCTGGACTGGAGGGACCACAGCACTGCACTGTGTCAACAAATGTGCCTCAGAAATCTGGGGATCCCATGAAATGCTTCAAGGACCAGTTGTGTTCCTGCTGCACTGAGTGCATCCTTTTGGAGAAAACTTTGCATGGACATAAAGAGGTTGGGGAGGGGTTAACCTCCTGTTTTAAGGTCAATATCAAGGACAGCTGGATAACAACCACATCAGTGACAGCCTTGCCAAGACACAAGGAAATGTCAGCAGATATGAGCAGGAAATTGCCATTAAGAGTGGTACAGCAAGTCATCCTGCCCATCACAGCATGTTAAAACAAGAAAAATTTGAATTCACAAACCAACTTCTACCAAAGACTCTCTGAACTTTTTCCCACCTTTCAACACTCAGATCTCCCAATATCCCTTGGGGGTAAAGTACTATTATGCAAAGGCTAAATGACTTGCATTCTGCTAGGGATAAATGATTTGCCTAAAGACAAAGAGCAAATCAGTGGCTTTGATTTATAGCTCCGCTCCAGCCTGACTGCAAGGGAAGACTTTTCTGGATTTGCATAGAGTCTCACTGAAGACTCCAACCCCACTGGAGAAAGAACCAGTGCAGGATCAGAATCCAGTAGAGTCTCAGTCCTCAGTTTCAGAGAAAAGTAGTCACCTTTTTTCTTGCCCCAAGTTCTGTTTGTGGAGTAAAGCCTGCAGGGTCTTTGCATTATGCATTTGACAGGAAAATTAAAAGAATATAATAAGAATACTAAAATGTGATAATGTATGTTTATATGCATTGCCAGTCTTCTTAAAATTGTGTTTGAGCAATCTGGCTCTAATATTTCTTGTTTCTATACAACTCTTTGCTAGCTAATTTTGCAAGTGTGTCTGATCAGGCTCATTTAATTAACCATTTTTGTTTGACTCATTAATCTCTGCCTCTACTTTGAAAGATAATCTGCATTTAATGGCTATGTTATGTAATATGCAGCAAGCCAGGAATATCCTCCACACTTTCAGAGGGCAATACTACAACCTGTCACCAGATTTATATATGCATCAAGATCTCATTTCTAAGATGCTCAAAGTGCTAGGTACAATCCATTTCCAGTGGCAGATGTCAATCTGCACATCTTTTAGCTAGCAAATGAAGGTGGTTGATGTGCTACAAACATCTTTTAAAGACACAAACTGACAGCAGATGGGGAAATTTAAAGAAGTGATTCGACAAGAAATCTGACCCACTATTGATTTTGATTCACCTTTTGTAAGGTTTTTTAGACTGGAGAGGCAATAGACTCACCTGGGTCTGGTGTTCCTTTTTTCACCTTCATCCTATTATTCTTCCTGGAAGATTCACCCCCTCCATTCTATGAAATTTGTGACAGCTAAACTATGGGCACTTCTCCCTTGTCCTTCTTATTGCCTCTAAAGGCCCATGTTAGCCTGATGTAAGGATCCAAATATTAGACATATAAATGATCAAAGTACTTCAAGATAACACTGCAGATACACTTCCTATAGGTATTAGGATACTTCTTGTCTTTGGATATAATCATAGAAAATTACCCCCCTTTACTGCTTTTAGGTTACTCATAGGCTGTTTTATTGATCGATCTTTCATTTAAAATTTTCTAAATTTTCTTATACTTACTGATAAATACAAAGACACTTTTTATTTTCATAATCTCTTTGCCAAGGGCTGAATTTCATTAACAAGTTGAGACATCTAATTGGAGGAATCAATTACCATCTCTTTAAACCTTGTTTTATTTCTCATTTCACATTCATTCCCATTTCTTAAATTCTTTCTGAGAATGACAAACTATATCCAATTGTAGTCAAACTAAAATTGGTAGACAAAGATTCCTTGCTCAGTGAAATTATACCTTACAGTGTGATCCCATAATGGTACTTGCTCATTTTGCTACTACAACTCATTGCAAACTTGCACTTGCTTTGCTCTGACAGTTTCTCTAGACTATGTTGCTCTGATGCTATTTAGGTTTCTACATTCTACTGAATAACTAAGTAACTTAGCTTGTGAATGACTTTTTCCAGGAGAATCAGCCTAAAGTTAGAGGTGAATTTTATTTCCTGTGCATTATAAAATTCTTTACTTAGGGTCTCATAAATTTTCCCCATTCTCACAGCTGTTAATAAGTCCCTCACACTGTACATTTCATTAAGAGGCAGTTTTTTCCTTCCTTTCTGAGAAATCATAATGAAGATATTAAAATTTGAGTGAACATGGACATCCTCTAGGTATCTCACCCAAGTCTTACAGATTGCCACTCCTCATTATCTTTTGTTAACAGTTTTTCAGACAACTCCACTCTATGTGAACAAGTTTGTTTCCTGGTCAATTTGAATTAATTTGGAAAGCTGCTGTCAAATGCTTTATGAAAATCTAAATAACTGATAGCTACTGGTCTGAATTCATCCAATAATCTTGCAATTTTACCAAAAAAAGAACAATCCTTCAGTTTATCATGCAAGATCTGTACTTGGTAAATTCGTGCTACTTAATGCTCTCGCTTTCATTATCCTCCCTACCTCCAGAAATGCCTTTTTCCCAGCACTTTTTATTTAATAACCTAATAATCAATATTAGAGTTATTAAAGGGCAACGCTCTGGCTGCCTAAATATACATAATTGTTGTGTATTACCACCCCCAATTTTCTGAAGTCCAGTAGTACGTAATAATCGCACCATTTCTATCCTTTCACTTGTCTGCCATGTGTCAATGGTTTGAAATATGTGCAGAGGCTCTGCAGCCTAAAGCTGCTTTTTTCTTGGTCAAAGGCAATAGTTTATCTTTACACATAATTTCCAGATTATTGACACTGCACTGTTCCACTTCCATACTTCTTTCTCAATATCTTTCTTCACTAAGCACTCAGCTGCCTGGTGCCCTTTTCCTGTACCAGGTTAAAATTGCATGCTAATCCATTTAAGTCCAATGCCTTTATTCACAATCACAAGCATTTCTTTAATTTGTTTTATATTCCTGCAATCTTTTATTTTCTTCTTTCTTTTTTTTCTACAGCTACCTTGTTCATAACATATTGCCATGTGGCTGGACTATAAAGAAATAATTATGTTTGCCACTACATAGTGCTTAAATACTATCTACTTCTGTTTTTATGACACAAGACATTACAAACTGAAAAGACAATACAATATAAAGGATTTTCTGTATCAGACAACATCATCCCTACCATGGCATCAAAGATGCATGAAAAAATTATATTATTCATGAATGAAGCAAACCAGAGCTTTGCTCAGTGACTGCATCTGCTCTCTGCCCTTGGAGCACCCCTGGAGTTACACTAGTCTGTTCTTGGGTAATATCATCAGTAAACAGGCAAACCCTAAATACATACTAACCAAGTGTACAAAAGTGAGTATCTCACATAATAAAAAAGAATCTGGTTTAAAATTCAGATTTAAAAAAAGGATCAGTTTTTCTACTCTGCAGCAATTATCCACTCCAGAGGATTGTCATCTGTCAGAACAGACAGCGTCTATCTTCAAACATATTTTGATTGGGATTTATTGCTTTCTATCTAACACAAGTGACAGAGCTAAATGAAAAAAATCCCAAAGTCCTGCTGAGGCTCCCTTAACTAGATGGTTGCTTTTTTACATTCAGGTTCTGTTCAACCCCCTGAGCTGGGCTTCAATTATTAACTTAAATTACAGTAAATACCGTTAAGTTTTTCCCACAAGCTCATCTTTCACTTCAGGTTATGCTTTAACATTTCCTACATACATTATCCTACTACCAAAATTTATTATATTCAGCATTTCTGTCCACCTTACTGCATTAGTTGCATATTTTATCATGAGATTGGTTGTTTTTTTCACGATGTTGACTAAGGGATCCTCAACAACCAGCTCAGATGCAGGCTGATCTCTCTAGTAGACAACTAAACTTAGCAAGTCTGACACACACCGTAGGAACCAGGCTCTTTGGAAGTAGTACATGGCACTGGGCTGTCTCAGCTGTCCAAATCTCTCTAGCTCTGCCAATATAGGACTGGATAGTACATTAATTGAATCATTACTTCGAGGACACATGGAAGTCCCAGCTGTGCTATGCTTTCAGACCACTGGATACGTCTCTTCTGACACCAACTCTGATACAAATTAGAAGTTGCCAGCACGATGCAGAGTAAGTGAATATACTGACTTATTAGGAAGACAAACTCAATCTCACCCAACTGAAAGTGAGTCAGCTCTGTTTATTTGAGTTTATCCCCTTGTCTGTACATACCAGCACTTAGGTTGCTGAAGTTTGTAGAGCAAATTAGCATGATGCATTTCCCTTAATCCCTTCATTTTAGCAAATCTCATTTACACCAATTTCTCAAATGTAGCTTCTGTATCAGAAGCTGCAAGTTTAATATATGTAGGGATGAAGTAGTAGAATTCTGTCCTTTTATAAGCCTAGACAAATTATTTAGACCCTTAAAATATTTAGCACCATTTTATACCCAATTACAAAGTACAATTGCTGAATGTAAGTGAAATGCTTTTATAGTTGCAATTGCATTTGCACACGTAATTTTAAAAGTATGACTTTCATTTTCCCACTTACTATGTGTGTAATTTTGATTACTTAGCCTCCATAGAAATTCCATGCAGCTATATCAACTAAATATTTACCCATGCTAATTTATTGTGCACACAAAAATAGCAAAATGCAAACCCCATCCATGCCTTTGAAGTTTTTATACTAGGCAAGGTCACAGAAGAATGAATTATGTACAGACAGATGCAGAGAGAGCTTTTATGAACCATGATCCTGATATTTTGCCCTTAGTTTTTTATTCATCTGACTATTTTTCCCAGGTTGAACTAGGAGTTACTGAAAAATATGCTCTACAATAAGGAGATTGAAAAAGAACAAAAAATTCCTGAGTCAACCATTTATCTCCTACTGAATTGTGTGAACTAATCTTAGCTCAAGCAAGAGCTCCCCCTATGCAGTTCATATATTTTAATATGGTACAAGCACTTTGGATACATGGTACAGTTTATAGCTTAATTGGGTTTAAAACTAAAAGTAAAAAATCTGCAGCTGCAGAGCACACTGGGTGAAATCCTAACCAAGGCTTCTGGCTACCAGCCTAAACCGGGCATAAGAAGGCACTATGGAAGCCTTGATCCTTTACAGCTTCTCAAACCCTTCACATTTAGCTGTGACTGTCAACCAGCATTTCTCTTAAGCAGAAATAGCATCTTACAGCTGATGGTAACAGCAGGAGGAATATTTTAAAGTGCATGTTTCATTAATCTTGTCCAGTGCAAATATTCAGCCCTCTCCTATCATGGTGGTTCCCCTGGAGATTATCATTAACTGGACCTGCTGATGTGAAATAATCCTCTGTAGATAACTTTTAGTCTTTTCATTCAGAATTTAGTTTTAAGTGCCTTTTCAGTAAGCTTTTCCCAGAGTAACAGTCCCAATTCTTGCTTTTTTTGTCTTGGCTTTGTTTTTTTTCCTCACTTGCTTTTTCTTTGTCCTCATTTTTGGTTGGGATCTTCCTCTGCTTGTCCTTTATAGCTGCAGAGATCTTCAGAAAACAATCAAGAAAGAACCACTCCTCAAACTGCCTCTGCTCTCCATGCTGACATGCTCTCCTTTGGAGCAATGAATCTGTCTTTGGGGTTACTTACCTGCTAGGTTTAATCTACTTTGGTATCAACCACCAGGCATTTTAAATGGACAGAACTGCTCTGATTTCCACTTCTATACATATATGAAATACATGCTGATTTTGTGCTAAGACTTCTATTATTACATTACTGTAACCTCCATAGAAATGTATTTGAAGCATATCAATTAGCCAAGCAGATGAGTGGCATGAGAAAAAGATGTGTTACATCCATGACTGTACAACAGAAACAATCTACACTTTTGGTATTAACTGTAAAGAGTTAATGGATCTAAAAGTGCATCTCTGAAAAGGATAACATTTCTTAAAAACACTATTTCATCTTTTTAAGGGTCAGATTCACATTTGTGCTTGTGCCTGTTGCAACCTTTTGACAGTTTTATTGTTGAAAAATTCAAGGTACATCTCATAATTGTTCCAGGAACATGCATTTATCATTGGCAACAGCTCTGTGCCACATGAAATGAATTACTGTAATAGACATGTCATGTAATAGCATCTTATTATCCTCTCCCTCTTTCTCCTCACCTTCTGCAATGAGCAGGTCAAAAATGATGGTAAGTAGAACAGACAATGACTCCTGAAAAAGTTCAGTAAGCAAAATGATGCCTGCTAAAAATAATGTTCTAGCAGTACAATGAGTAATTAACTCTAGGTTCAATAAACTACATAATGAAAATGCTAGACTAGGGCTTGAGCCCTAATGCTGCTGCTCAGCCCTAGCAGTTCAGCAGGGAGTGAGGCACTTTGTGGATCAGGGCACAAAGGTTAGCATCATGGAAGACCAAGGCCCCTCAAATCCTTCTGCCCTGGTTTCTTCACTGCAGCCCTCTTATTTCTGCTAAAAGGCAAGGTGATACAAAGACAAAACCTTACAAAACACACCCAAGCTCTCCCTGCTGTTCCTACAGTTGCTGTGGCCTGAGAGGCAGAGCAACAGAACCATGCCAGACAGGGAAGGAGGTGACACATGGAATGTGTGGCGTGAGGATCCAGTCTCACCATGACCCTGCTGATGCAGTTCTCACTGAGCCTTGCACCAATAGTCCAGATTCTAATGGGTTAGCTTTGGACAAATTGACAGAGAGAGAGAGGAGAGTATGGGATAATTTGCTGCTTCAAACAGTAGAGAGGAGTTTCTATAGTTTGGCATCAGCCCCACAAAACAACCAACCACTGGTAGGGTGCAGCATGTCTCCTTTTAACCCTTCAAGAATTTTAAAAATTTAATTAGATTTTGGCCACAGTAAACGTGGCTGGTAACTCAAAGACTAAGTTTCAGCATTATGAAGCTTTAATTTCCCAAGCACACCCTCATTACTTCACATAATTTCACCTTACCTTCATTACACTTTTCTCAAAAATATCTGTGTGTTCATTTTCCCATCCCATCTGTAAGACAGCCTCAGTCATGTCATTCTCAATACTGTTCCCCTAACATGGGCTTTATGTGCTCAGTTCTCAAAAAAGCTGGGACTGTCATCAGCTCACTGAATTGCTTCTTTCCACTTTCCTAGCAATATGCAGCAGAGTGCCTCTGATAGCACTGGGACTCTGAGTGGTGGCTTCCATGCTGAAGGTGCTGCTTAAAGGAACTAGACATATTTTAGCTACAAATAGGAGGAAGTAGCAAATTAGTCAGCAAAAGCTGATTTTCTGTTATTAAGAAAGCAAATACTCCCAAGTCAATTTACAAGCCAAAGGCTCTAGCTTCTTTTCCTCCTACACCCTGCAGCTCAGCTGAGGAGCTTTCAAAGAAAATGGGTCCCTTTAAAGATCTGCTTTTACTGAAGACACTGAGCTGAGAGCAAATAAACAGCTCTTCATTTGGTCTTGTATGAAAATGTTCAACTTGAAAACAGCTCAGCCAGACTGAAGTGCTGCTGATTGCAGTGGCCACACTGGGGAAGAAACAAGCATGTCCTGTCTGATGTTTGATTAGGAGATGTGCTGCCAGTGGGATTTCAGAGGAAGTGCCATTTCTCTCTCTGCACATCCTTCCAGGGATGCTTCCAAGGTGGTCATACCCTTTTTCTCAGCTTATTCAACTGTTATGGAGAGAGACATGTAGCAGAAAAGGGAGGGGCAAGGACCCTTCTGGGGGCAGTACATCCTAGCCTCTCATATTTCATCTTACATTCCACCTATCTCCTCTTGATGGAAAAGCTCTCTGTTGGCCTCCAAGCCAACTCCCTAGGCCCACTGAACTCCTGATCCAAACCTTAACACAGGGAAAAAAAGGGGCATGAAAGTTACATTTACATACTCTGCTGACATATGCATATTGGATGTTTGAAATTCTAGCCCCAGTGTTTGAAGGTGGGATACTACAAGCATACTGATTTAGGCCTCAGCTCTGCTTACCTCAATTCCAAGCATCAAAGCTCCCTGTTGTGCTTTGCAAAATCCAAACCCTAAAAGTTCTCTTCAGCTTTTCAGCAAACTAAGATGTGCAATACAGAAAAAAACATCTTTATTGCTAAAGAAAAAAAGGCATTCTGGCATTGAAAGCTGTATTTTGAAAAATACAGGGCTGGCTTTTACTCCCAGTGATGTCAATGTCAAAGCTCCAATTGACTTCAGTGGGAACATGATTGTATCCAGTGGGTAAATAATTGCACATATTTCACATCTCATTGTTACTGAAAACTGTTCTTCAAAAAGGAAAATAATAGCCTGAATTCGAGGACTCTATTAAAAAGTCATTTGAACTGCATTCTAGTTGAAATCACTTTTACCAATGAAAAGATCTTTTTGTTGATTCAAAATTTACATAATTAGAAAAGCACAAGAGACTTCACTCTTTTCTCCAGTCTTAGTCCTATTAGTCTTGAAGTGCTTAAGAGTATCTCCAAGCTCAGACTTTGTATTTTTCTTTGGTTCTCTGCTTTCTACTAGTCCCAGAATTTTAATATGTTTTGAAAAAATTCTCATATCAAAAAATACCTTCTCTTGCATGGTTTTCATTGTAAAACATCAGCATATCTACTCAGTTATTAAACTGTTATCTCAATGAAATGGAAACACAATCAAAAGGTTGGGCATTATTTATCTTAGCTATGTCTCCACATCAGAAAATTAAGACAGTGATGAATTACACATTACTATACAAAATTTTATTATCAGAGACAAAATTCAAATTTGTTTTGCTTAAAATACAGAAGATCAAGTTTCTCTTAAAAAAAATTCCATTTAGTCAGTCCTTAGAGTGGAATAAAAATTTTATGTTGAACACACAGCGGTCCCATATTTATGTAATCATTGTTAAAGGCATGTAACAGAAAACACTGTTCTCAGAAATTCATATATTTTATTTGGCTAATGGTTTCAATTTCTGATTAGTTCACTAATTAGCATTGTAAGAATAATTCTGGTTTTATTAAAAAGCCTAGAATGCTCCAAACAATAAATGAAAAACTTTGATCAGTGTGGCATTTTAGATATACTGAAAATCAGTAAACATCTCCCTTCTATATGCAAAATATATCCTTTTCTGTGAAAAAAGAAAAAGGAGAAAGAGTAGCTGGCTCTATATAAAGCTGCGATTTTAAATTCAGCGAAAACATATCACCATATACTGCATCTGAAACCTATGCAGAAACAGGTTTCAACCTAAATCACATTCCAGAAATACTAGTTCAGTCATATGCAGGAGCTTACAGTGAATATACATTAATTTGAAGCACAGGATTAATCCCACAGACATCAGTGGGACTGCCTACAGATTTATATATATGGTTGAGTCTTGGTCAACATAGCCTCACATCCTGCTTCTCATCCAACTGTTTTGCTGAAATGAAACTGTTTAAGTAAGATCTAAAAATACAAATAACCAATGAATAATTTTTCAAAGCAAAATGTTCAGAACTAGAAGCTATACATGCATGTACACATGGTACATAGAAAGAGAAATGTGGTATTATGCAATCATCTGTATTTTCTCTATGTGAAAATGGCATTCTGATCTGGCAAACAGACATTTATGTGAAAACATTGGTGAACTGTATCTAAACAGAGTCAATTTACATGACACCTCTTACACGACAAAAACCTGAATTCCAACGAGTACAGGTCTGAGAACTGATGGAAAAATATGTTCTTCTAATTACAGTATTCAGAATTAATCCAAGGTTGAGACAGAATTAACAGAGGGACTCATCCATTATAACCAGCATTAACAGCTGCAGGATGACTTCTTTCTTCTTAAGGTGTCAAAAGATCTTACATGTGGAGTTTTTTTGAAAAATAATGAAATTTATCATCAATCTTTTATTTTCAATAATATGATTAATTTATGTTATTGATGTGTGTGTAGTTAGTTTTCAGAGAACTAGTTTATATTTATCTTCTGCAAAAATACAGCAACTGAACACCTTTCAGTAAAACATCAGACAGGGAGATACAATCTCTGTTTTTATAAGGCTGTATGTTTCGCCCACACCAAAGCCTATTGTCTCTCAAACATAACAACAACATAGCAAAATTACATTTACACATATAAAGCTGTCTTTATACAGGGTAGTTATACAGTAATTACAATGATTTTTCCATTCTAAACAGTCAGAGTTTGTTTTTCCTTCACTGAATGTCTAAGTCCAGAAAAGTCATCTCTGCTGAAATTTATTGTTTGCAGGAAAAAGAGAGGGTAGTAGCCACACTCTTCACAGTACAGTATTCTACAGTTCAAAAATATTATAAAGCTTTATCACATTGGAACCAATCACAAAGTATTATTCTAATGAAAAGCCAAAGGAAAATGAAAAACATTTGTCATCCAATATGTGCTACTGAAACCTAGATACAAACACGTGAAACATCCTGTACAGCAGCTGAGCTGCCACCTCCAGGGCTGTTTTGGGAGCAATGGGGTAGATCCTCAGCTGGAATTCACATCAGTCACTTCAATGGATCTCCCTCACTGGGCACCAACAGAGGCTCTGTGGCCACACACGCTCCACCAGTTTGGCTGCAGATTATTTTGAAATTACAGAAACCAATGTATTAAGTGGAGTGACACGTATCACAAAGAACTGAGACTGCATCTTGGCTGCTGGCCTGGTCCACTGTACCACGGCTATCCTGATTAAGCAAATCCAAGAGACACTGTCCAGAAAATGCTGGGACACTGTGGCAAGAGCAGGCTCATGTCTGCCTGCTGCAGTGCAGCCCCTCTGCTCTCACAAAGCTGCTCACCTGTGTTCTCCACCAGCACTGCTTTGATGTTCTTAGGAAATGGTACACATGAAATAAGCAAAGCATTCTGAAATTCTGTTTGGCAAGGTCACACTTACTTCACTAGTTACAAATCAGTCAAATATAAATGTCTTTTCTTCTGAGAAATTACATTTGGTCTGACTCACAGCACTTTTCATGTGGGTGATTCTCCTTAAACCCATCTCACTGAAACTGGCTCCATATGTCTTTTAAATTCCAGCCTCAACTGTGTTACCATATTCTGAGATCAAGCTCAGAATCCCCCTCCACTGTCAGCATGGACACAAGACAGAGCAAAGTTTAACCAGATTCTTCAAAATATACTTGATTCTAAAATTCTTCCCAATGAGGGCATGTGGCCTTACTTTGGTAAAAAACCCTTTCACCTCTTCCTTCCCACTGAAAACAAAATTACTCATGTCAGCATGGACTACTTGCTCAAGTTAGAGTGGTTTCACTGTGTTTCAGAACTGGTATTAAGACTAGCAGAACCTTGCACAGTCATATGAGAAACAAAGTGGCCAATTTTTTATGTTTTTGTATGCAAAAGGGACGTTGCACTGGTGCCATACGGGTTTACACAGGCATCTGACTGGGGTTTTTTTGCTTTTTTGTTTTTATGGTATGAGTACAGTTACTACTATTACTAGAATTATTACCACAAATAATTTGTAGTACATCCTTCCAATCCACTTATTAGATAAAAGCTCAAGAAATTCCCAGTAGACTTTCAAGTAATAACAAAAATATCATAAAGAAAAAGAGTGTCTGTGTTCCTATTCACACTTGAAAATTTAATATTTGACTGTTCGAAAACACTTATGAAGAAGGGATATAATATTCTAGACCTTTACAAACATTTTGGTCAGTGCTTTTCAGCTGGGGTGGCCAGAGCTCAGGGATTATGTTTTTTGTGAGCAGTGCAGGTTCATTAGCTAGACCTTTGCTTTCTGCTAGCACAAGGCAATTGTGGCACAATGGCATTCACCTCTGAAGACAACCCACAACCCATACTCAGCCAAGGGACCTTCTGTCTGTTCCATACAACTGAAAGGAAGTTGGATGGAGCCTTTCTGCATTTCAGCAGTTCCCAGCTGCTTTCCTAACCCAGGTGGTCTGGCAGCAGTGGCAGATAAAGCCAGCAGTTTTCTGACTGCTCCATCCATAGCTGGGCAAACAGACTCTCGTCAGGCTGTTCCACAGCTGGATGGTCCTTTCACTCCTTCATGCCCATACTGACACTGTGGCTACATATCCTGCTTAGGGCAGGCAGCCTGATATGGTGAGTACTCATAGCAAGAATGATGCGAAGTTGATTAGATATATTAGTAGTTTTCAAACCCACATCCATTCTCCTCAAAGAGAAAGTTGCACATTTGACTCAAAATCTATTTTCAGTATCATTTATGATCATGTGGAAAACCAAAACCTTATTATTCAGGTATGTAAATAAATGGACCTACCCCTGCAAATATTACCTTCTATCCAAATAGTTATTCCACACAAATAATTAGATTTTTATGGGAAAAGTATCTCTATGGAGGATTTCACACACACACACACACACACACACACACACAAAGACACACACACACACACACACACACACTTTTCATTTTTTATTACTTACTACTAAAGACTAAATTGTATGGTTCAGGATCTTTGCTGTGAAAGCACCTTTCTGCATCAGGGCATATTTCCTTTGTCACTCTAAAGATCAGTGGAATATCTACAACGGACCAGAAAATACACAAAATTCACCTTCAGTTTCCAATATAGTATCAGAATTCTTGCTATAATCACTGAACAGCTAATCAAAGGTCACAAATTTAGATGCACTTGAGAACACATGAAGTTTTTTTTATCATAATAAATGTCCAAGTACTCCCAGTAATAGCAGAAATAACATGTCATTTCAGAAGAATGTTTTCACAGTGTTCTGCCCTTGTCACAATTAGGAGCTACTAGCATTTTAACAGCTATTAGCAGTGGATACATGAATAATTCTACCAGCTACAAAGTAATAGGCCAGATACTTGTAGTGGACAATTTTATAAAAATACAATAGCTGTTTCATTATGCTGGCATAGAATCATGTCTATTCATATGTCTTCCCATATGATTCAGGAAGCCATATCAATTAGTAACCACAAAGGATCCTGAGTCATACAAAGGCTGATTAGAGATTCTACCCTCATCAAAACTCTATAAAATGACACCCATGTGCATGTCCACACTGCATTCACATTTTGCATGATCTCCTCTCACTAGAAAGGACAAAGTCAAACACTGGATTAGAAAATGCGGGAAAGTATGGAGTATTTGGCTTCCTAATCACAATCCAAATCATAAAAATGAGGACCATCTTTAGATATGGAAAAGGGAAGAAAAGGACTCATAAAAAAGAAAGAAAATCAATATGATAAATAGATTTTTCTAAGCAGATTGTATTAGAACTTTCCATAAGGAATCAACTATTCTTTAACACACAGCTGTGTGAAACTTCTTTAAAAAAGGTTTATAAAGATGTGTAATAAAATGCAGGATGTTTGAATATTGCAGAAAACAGGTGGTTATTTTTTTTAGATTTAATCAATTTAAATTTAATCCTGATTCAGTGTGTAACAGCAAAACACAAAACATAAAAAATAAAATAATAGAGAATTATAATGGAAAGGCCAGTTCAACCTTAGAGCAATAATACGAACATTATTAGAATACAACAATTATAAGCGACATATCAATAGGTATGTATAATGTACACACTTAGGACTTGATATCTGTGGTAGACCAGTTGCTCAAGACCACTAAAATATCAATTTACATCCAACACCAGCTAAATGTGCAAGAACTTCAATCCAAATGAGCAAAGGTGGGAATTTCTGTGCAGTGTGCAGAACACACAGGCTGTAATGAACTTTTGACTTTGGAATATACTGTTATCAGTGGGAAGACCAGAAACTTCTATATGTTCCTTGCAAGGTACGTGGTTTAGTCTGTGGTTCTGGAAATGAAAAGTAATTAAAGACAATACAGAATAAAATTGTAAAGGGACAGACCATTTCACATTCTGTTCTCTGAAATCCTCCAAGCAATTCATATTTGAGGGCTTGGCTTTCTGCACACTCTTTGGATATCACAATTTTGGCCTTCATTACAGGGTAGAGGTTATATTAAATATTATTTGGCTTGCTTTTTTATTATTAAAAAAAAAGTCTGCATATGATTTTTCTCAGTAGAAATTAAAAATGTGACGCATTGAGGTTGAGTTTAGTCAACCGCATAAAATAATACTTTTCACTTTTAAATGCCTTTCATAAGAAGATATTCAAGTGCTTTGCTAACATTAGTCAAGCCTCACAACACCCCTGTGAGGTAGGTAAAATACAAAGGAGGAGGAGGATTTCACTCAGCTTTGACATGATAATGTCTCTGGGCAGCAGGTTCACTAGCACTGCAACATAGCACGAAGGTTTAGGGCTTCCTATAAGGCAAAGAGTTAACAGTACAAGAGCACAGGATTCCCTCTTCTTTTGGTTATAGGTGAGTCAAGCTGATGTGCTACACAGCACCAAACAAATGCCCACACAAGGATTTCATGCACCCAATCCACAAACAAGAGCCTCCGAAAGTAAAGGGCACACAATAACAGGTGCAAGATCAGTACAACAGCTTAGTTATGGGATGGGTCCACTAGTTTTTGAGGAGCAGAATACCTTGGGAATGAGGGACCAGAAAAAATACTGTCTCCACATAACTCTGAAAATATCTGCAGATGGTTGGGTTTGGTACTCTTCACACTAATGTTTCAATTCACAGCGTACTGGGGATAAGCAACTACAAGTATAAAGTGTGTTGGTAATTTCCGTGCCTTGTGAGGGCAACAACCAGAGAGAATGGCTGCTCTCTCTCACTTTGGTGGGCTATGTGTTCCCAATGTACACAGCCATGATGTGGTCAGATGGTTGGGATAGGTTGGCACAGGATAAAGAAACACTGCCCCACATCTACCTTCTGCCTCTGAAGCCACTGCAATGTGACTCCTGAAAACAATTCTAGAGGCTTTTTCCTCCACAGTGTACACATTAGAGAGTATTTGGCCCCCACCAGTTTTATCCTCAGGCTTTAGCTCCAGAGTGCAGTCATTGTACAATTCCACCTCATCACTGATCTTTCAGATTAAGGATTGAGAAGAAACAAACATGATTAAGAAAAATGTCATTCATCAACAATAGTCTATGTGAAGTACAAGGGAACAAAACCATGTTCTCATTACTAGTCAGTACAAATAAGCACATGTACAGCCCACTCACTTTCTCCATATTTCACTTTTCAATGATGGCATAAATAGTACATTCCATACTTGTAAAAGTATTGCCCATATAGAGAATCTGACCTGTCTATTATAATAAATCACTACAGAGACTGGTCTACCACACAGAAGACAGCCCTCTTGAGTAATTTTAAGTGTTTGTATTCAAGATATTCTCCCTTTTTCCTAATTTTCATTTGAATCTTATGTTTATTTTTAATACTTGTGCACTATGAGCTACAAAACTTACTACTGCACAGGCTGAGTGACCTGGGTGATCCGTTGTGAGTATCAGTGCCTTGTAAAGTAGCTGAGAAGAGGTGGCTCATGGATTCTGAGATAGCAATGCAAAGCTCCTGTCCCAGCACATGTTCACAGTTGAAACTACACTGTTCCACTGATCAGCAGTGAACAGATGTATATGATTATGATGTAATAATAATGTCCTTCTCATTTTCTCTCTCTAACCCTGCTCCTGGCCCTTTTCTCTTTCTCACTCTCTCACTCTCACATTCTGCTTATTTAAATAAAGGAATATGGAGACTGCAGATACAACTGGTAACTCAAAAAATGAGCTGGCATCTTTGTAATCATTAAGAGAGAATATGAGCGGTAGACAAACTGGCAGCAAGTAGGAAAGTTGATTTTACATCTCATATCGCTCCACGCTGGAAGCCTTCTGCACTTCCTTTTCCTTGCTTTCCTTTTGTTCATTGAAACAGTGATTGTCGTAGAGTCTTTGTGCTTTGTATAATGCCCAACTTTGATGTAATGGGAACTCACATACAAAATGTGGCTGTTATACATAAGCATGCTAAAATACAGGCAGAGACAGTACAAGCATGCACAAAATAGTCTTTGAAGGATTTTTTTCTTTGTTTTTTTCCCAACATTTACATGCACCACTTAATATCATGTTTGGTTGTGTACACTGAGGATTGGGTTTCACAAGAATTCATGATGTTCTGTTCTGAAAATCTTCTTGACAATGTCACAAGATTTCAGTGTAAAAAGAAAAATCCACAATGAAAAAAACAATAAACCAAAAAACCTTATCCCTGCGATCTAATATTGTCTTCATGATTTTCATGTTGAACACTTTTTAAATGTCTCCTCTTCCTCTTGCAGTGAGTCATGTTAAATGATTGGCTAAAAAGACAGATTACTGTGTCAAGGATTTTCTTAGCCACTGGAACAGTTCTTCCTTATAAAGCCTTTGCCACCGCACATTGGCTTCCACTGTTTCCACAGCACGAGAGAAAGAGACAGCAGCTCCCCCTTCATAGTTCTTTATAAAGTTCTTTAGCTGGAAATACAAGTTAACAGGTTAAATTTGCAGCAACCAAAGAAAGCAAGTATTTCCAGCGCACACAAATAAATCAGCCATTTAGGATAAACTTCCACAATCAATGTAGAAGTAAATGCAGTATCAAGTAGAAAGATTTAATAGGAAATGTATTAAGACAGCAAACTGTCAATTAGATGTGATGCAATTGCTTCACATTGCACTGGAAGATATTGGTATGTCAGTGCTGGATCACATTAATATAATTACCTCCCTCCCTCCTGCAGCTCAACTGCTGCACTGCGTAGATGGCTGCTCTAAACTTTTATTTGTACCTAAGAAACCAAACTGGGAGCACTGGAATTGCTTCTAATTAAAGTTTATATGCAAGTATCAGCAGAAGGCAGCCCTGATGCCCTTTGGTTTTATTGAGCTTCAAAACACATTAATTTTATTTTGATGTGCAGATCCCTTTTGGTTATATAACACAGGTCAGTTGCTGAAAAAAGGAAGGGGTGGTTACAGTGAGAAGAGTATGGAAAAATAGCAAGTGTGCATGCATTTGACAATCTTTGAATGCCTGAAACATACTCCTTCCCTTATGAGAAAACTTTGATCTTTTTTTCTGCAGACTGAAAAGGCACTTGCTCCATTCTTGTGTATACTCAAAGTATAGCACCAGCACCTGGATTATTATAACCAATGGCGCTGGTGGGTTTTCAATTATTGTTTTTTTCAACTGAGAATTGCAAGGCTGATCTGCACAATAGGTTGTAGGTTATGTTGACTTGTACAAAATTAGATCGTTTTAGCAATATTTATGAATAACTAGCTAATTTTTGTTTCCCAGTGACAGCAAAGTCATCTCAGTTTCTAAATTCTGACTTCCAGCAACATCTCTGTGACTGGGCTCAAAACTGAAAAGATTGATTCTGCAACTGTCTCATTCCCATCACAGTCAAAAGCATGATAGGGACCTGGAAACTATCAACATCAGACTTTACCTGATCTCTGTACTTTTTATACCAAAATGTTTAGGGTATCAGTTTCCTTTAGGGAAGTATAACCAGGCACCTTATCAATCCTATCATGAAGGTGGGAACTAAGAGTACAGAAGGCTTCCTTGTGCAGGGCAGATACTCAAATCTGACCAACAGTGTCATTCCCACAGGAAACCACCTGTGGCTCCTCCCTAAGCTACTGAGGCCACTAGACCTGAGTACAGACAAACAGTTGGATGCAACACATCAGAGCACAATCAGAGTTCAAGTAATGGTGGTTGTGCTGCATAAGCATCACTGTATCCATTTGGAGCAGCACTGAGTAGGGGCTGAAGAGGGTGTAGCACAACTACACAACTACCTCAGCCAGGACAGATGTTAGGTTAAAATAAGAAATCTTTCCCATCTAAATAAGAAGTAAAAATTTCTGGGGTGTCATTTGGCCAGCATATTCGGTTAGCAGATTTTCTCACATGGAAAATGCTGTGAGAAAGAGAAAAACAGAGAACACATTGGCAGCTTCTACTTTCAACACTGTTTTCAAGGACTGCCCTCTGCAGCATAAGCTAATGAAGACAGAAACATCTCATCTTCCGTTTCTTAACCAATAGTCAAAAGACAAACCTTCATATCCAGCCAAGCACGAATAACTGCCTGCACAATACCCCTCCTGACACCACCTCTACACACTTGTATCCCTTTGCAATCTGCTCCTCATCCTTGTGCTTCCCAACAAGTTGGTGCTGCACAGTTGGGCCTTTGACTGCAGCAGAGAGGAGAGTTTCTGGATTCTGTATTACTGTTCCTGCCCAGCTCCCTGCTTGCAATGAATACAGCCTCAGAGGACAGAAGTAATTTAAAAATTACCTCTCTTAGTTCTCCTTCAGTATTGAGGAATTCCGTGACCCCACTGACAAGCTTTGAATTCATAAATAATGCTTCTCCATACCTGCAAAGGCAAAAAGAAGATGCACAGAGAGTTACTGCAAGAGCCGGGTCAACAGAAAATTAGAAAGTAATCCATCTGTAACCAAGGGAGAAGGCATAGGACTGGTTTTGGGGGATTGAGGGAATAGCACTGGGACTGGGTACTGGTATTTCAGGCTAAAAACCTAGAGTGAGACCTTCTTCTAGATTGAAATCTTTGTACTTATTAGGTCAGATGCTATTAAGCACAGTAAGTTTAACTACAGGCACAGAGGAGTGCCTTATCCTTATGCCTCCTTATCCAGAGGAGGAGAGGACCAAACCACCTCCCACTTAGTGGAACAGAGGAGACTGAGGGGGGACTTCATGGCAGTCTACAACCTCCTCATGAGGGGAAGAGAAGGGGCAGGCACTCTTTACTGTGGTGCCCAGCGACAGGATCTGAGGGAATGGCCTGACATTGTGCCAGGGGAGGTTTAGGCTGAATATCAGGAAAAGCTTCTTCACCCAGAGTGTGGCTGAGCACCGGAACAGGCTTCCAAGGGAAGTGCTCACAGTACCAAACCTGTCTGAGTTGAAGAAGTGATCTTGAACAATGCTTGTGGGCACATGGGAATGCTGCTGTGCAGGGCCAGGAGTTGGACTCGATGATCCTTGTGGATCCCTTCCAACTCAGCTTATTCTGTGATTCTGTAAAATAAACCTCAAACTACAGGTGCCAATGAAGGAGCAGAGCAGCAACTATGGAAAATTATTCTGAGGAACCCTTCAAGCTTTAAATCAGACTTTTTGATGTGCTGCAGCCTTCTCTGCATTTTGTATTCATCTGCCTCATCTACATTACAGATGGCATCTCAAAAACTGAACTGAATCAAATTTTCTTGTTCCAGTACCTGATAATTAAAATAAATAATGCTGATAGGAATAATACTACTAAAATAATCCCCTGGGCCACAATGCAGCATTTCAAAGAACCAACCTGGAATGAAAATTTGAAAGCTTAGGCAAGAAATATTTAAAGGATGTGCAGAAGCAATCAGCAATGACATTTGGCAGGCAGTTGCTTTGAAACTGGCCATTCAAATCCTCCTGTTCACGTGTGTTTCCACAAGGTTTTTTCTATCCTCCAAATGAAGCACTACATCACTACTGACCAGATCACTCCTTAAGTTTTACATTTCATGTTGGAATAGTTTGTGGGGTTTGTCGTTTTGGGGCTTTGGGTTTTTTCAGTCTCTAGCATGAAGAGTATAATTCCATTGGAAACTAGAAGTCAAGTTAGATGTCATTCAGCATAGTAAAAGGCACTTGACAAATAGTTATCTATATCTGCACGTATATCAAAAGCAGTATCTACCTAATCTAAACATGACTGGTTTTAAGATAGGGAGTCCAGATCTCCCTCAGACATGTGTAAGTATTAACAACAGACTTTACTGAAATTATGTTCATCTGGGGGAACAATTCAATTCATTGTCCACTGTTACAGACTGATTTATAGAAAGAGTTCAAAATTCAAAGTGCTATGAACCTGCACAGTCACAGCTTTCTGTTCTGCTTCTGTTAATCCCAAATTGATTACCCTTAAATGCTTAGGTATTCTAAGCCACAGTTCTTTCAAAGGGGAGAAAGAAAGAGAAGGAGAGCCAAAGCAATAGGTATAGAAAGATGAGGAGGGGAGAGAACTAGGATCTCTTTGAGAAGATTCTGTTTTAGGGAATATTTACGCTATATTGCTTGTTATCTTGAGCTCTTGTGAGAAGAAATGCTGTTAGAGGTATCAAAAATCCTACTCCCTTACCACTAATAAATGAATTATTTATGGCTATTTCAGCAAGTACATCTCTTTTCCCAGTCACACTGGCATATACAGACATCCAGAGGCAAACTATGGGAAGTAGGAATTTCATGGTACTTTAAGTACATTTATGCTTTCTAACAAAGCCCTTTATTATTACAGTCTCAGACATAATTGACTGTTTGGAAAACTGGAAGCTCTGCTTGATGGGGTGTTTTGACAAGGTTACCAATCCACTTTAGACAAGCAATCTCATAAAAACAGCTGCAGGGATTTTATTTTTCTTACAGTCTACTGCAGCCACCACAGCACAAACAAGAAGTAACAGAATTCCTTCCACTAAAAATGATACCTTCATGCATACCTGTGCTGATTACTGCCCATTATTTATACTTGGTAGAAAGTCAACCATTTACAGCAATTTCTAAAGAAGCTCTGCTGGCAAAAAAGCTAGAAAAGTCACCTTCCAAAACAGTATTTTGCAGGTGTGAAATGTAAGAATAAATAGGAAAATAGTTTGGTCTTACAAGTGTCAGCCTTCTCACCCTTCATAGGAAAGCCAACAGGACAACAGAACCAGGGCCTGACATGCCTGAACTTTTGGGAAACATTCTGGAGACACGGACTCTCCCCTGCCCCTTTCCTTCTGCAGGTGTAAACCCTCCAGTGCCCCACGTTTGTACAGGCTTTGCACTTGTGCAATCTCTAGAGGCAGCATAGTCCATTTACTTTGGACAGATATAAATGCTTTCCCAAATACTGTCAAGTTCCCAAATGCTGACAAATGACTCAGCACTTGAGAATGAAGGAATTCTTACAGGCAGCTGATGTATTAAATTTTCACACACTGACACGTGTGCTCACAGGATGAAAATGCTTTAGGAGACAAGATAGTGCATGCTCAGGTAACATGAAGTCAAGCATAGTATTTTCAATTCTCTTTTTCAGAGTTGTAGCAGTTTTAGTCCCACAAATTTCTTACTATAGACTTGCTAGGCACCTCAGTTTTTAAGTCATCTGTGTAAATTATAGGAGTGACTTTAAAGACTTTATACATCATCAGTATGTTCTGGACAATGTGAATACAAGCATACTGTAAAAATATGAAGGATTAACAATATTTTGTGGCAATTCTAACTCCTCGCTATGTTTAAAATTAATAGGAAATAAAGTTGTTATTTAATCCCCCTCAGCTATTTCACTTTACTATCTGAAATATCAACACTTTTTATACTAAATTAAATGGAAAATACCACTGAGATATCACCTTATTAGATGAATGTGTCATATAAAGTATTTTAATTTTGAATCAAATTAATAATAAATTATAATTGTAGAAAAAGGATGCCTTGGGACAAAGTCTGCTTGAATCATAGAATCCTAGAATGGTTGGGGTTGGAAATATCATCCAGTTCCAATCTACGTGCTATGGCAGTAACACCTTTCACCAGACCAAGTTGCCCAAAGTCCTATCCAACAGCATGTCACCACCCTCACAGTAAAGGAATTCTTCCTGTTAAATTCTTCCTCTTCCTATAAACCTGCCCTCCTTCAGTTTGTAGCATTTTCCCCTTGTCTTATCACCACATGCCCTCATAAAAAGTCCCTCTCCAGTTTTCCTGTAAGGACCCTTTAGGTACTGGAAGGTGCTATAAGGTCTCCCCAGAGCCTTCTCTTCCCCAGGCTGTACATTCCCAACTCGCTCAGCTTGTCTTCATAGGTCAGATACTCCAGCCATCTCATAATTTAAAAAAGGACAATAACAGGACTTTGATGAGACCTTACTGATTGTTATGAATCCTGATTACATAGTGATTCATCCCAAGCAAGTGAAATAAATACAACTCAAATTTTAGGTGAAGTTAAGCTATTTTAAATTACAACACCCAAAAGATTTGGCATGTGGCATAGCTTGTTAAATATTTTCTATTTGTCTACACTGCTTAACATTGTCCACATCTAAAATCACAGGTGTTAGCCAGGTTGTCAGATGACACAACTACAGCATATGTTTTTGTAGCAATTCAGATTGTGATGGCTTTATGCCTAAACTCTGGATAAATCCCTGGAGGAACCTGAAAAATTATTTGCTATCTGAACTGGTTATGTAATAGTAATACATCTGCCATCCAGTTTCTGTGCAAAACTCCAGTTCCTGGAATTATCACACCAAAAGCAGAGAATTCTTAATTTTTAAACTCCTCAGCACTCTTAGAGATTTTTTGGAAATGGCTTTCAAGAAGTATGCTCCTGCAATAGAAATTTCTAAAACAAATTCCAGCTCAAACCTATTTTCCCAGATGAACTTCTTCTAAAATCCCACTATACTACTAAGTTATCCAAAACAGCATGAACAATTTTCTGAATTTTTAGGAAAACTAAAACTCAGTGTCTGAGTTTCTTTGACTCTTACTTTGATGCTGTGAAACCTACAGGAAGTTTGCAACTGTATTCATCAGGCACTGGGATTTAGTTGCTTAAATACAGCATCTTAAATATACCATAATATATCATACCATATACCATTTCAAATATTCTGTGGTACAGTAGTTGGCTCCTCACAAGTCCAGAATAGAACAGATCTGCAATGCCTTTCCTGCCAATACCAAAGGTGTGACCTGGCATGGGATGCCTTAAAATCTTGGACACCTGCCTTTGAGAATCCGAATCTCATCCAAGTTGTGGCCCTTTTTAATCTGTCAGTATCAGATGAGCTGCCGTGCAATCTTTCAGGCCCTCAGGCTGTCCCTAAAGAACTACAGAAATTTGTCATTCATTGAATTAATATCAAAATCTTCATCAAAAAGGATTTTAAAATGTTGACTGGGCTTCAGAGTAGGAGTATGTAGCACATGTTCAAAGAGAAAGAGAAGCAGGTGTAAGGAGCAACCTTGTCTCCCTTCTGTTCATCTATTTTTAATTCAAAATGTTGCTCCTCTATTACTTGAAACTCACCTGAAACACAGAGTGGAAAGAAAGGGGATGACACTATATTAACATCCTTTTGAAAATGGAATCTTTCAAAATGTGCTTTTTTTTTTTACAGCTGAAACAATATTTTTGAAAATATTATTTTTTCTATCAGACTTTAAATCAGAAAAATTCCCTTGGGAATTGCCATTTTTTCCTCTGTGTAAAAGTAGGATTGCAGCACTTGACATATAGATAAAATTCATCATCATAAGCACAGACACAATACACTAATATATATACAGATGATTGCTAAGAGACAAATGTCTCTATGTGTGTGTGTATGACTCATGAATTAATGCATTTATGTAGCTATTTCATATTTAGAGAAATCTCTATTTATAGATAAAAGAGAATGGACTAGATTCAGGAACATATATAAATACACACCTATACAACACTTACACAAATTACATCAAGATAAGAAAATTAAAATAAATTAAGAATTTTTATCTTTACCTAGCATTCAGTATTTTCCATTTTTCTCTGAAAAACTTCCAAGCAAGATCCCTTCCATGTGGATTTCGAGCTACGTGGATTATCACATCAATTGCATCCTGATCCAGGACAACTTCTGAGTTGAGAGATAAATTCAAAAGTCTAGTGGGAGAAACAAGAACATTTAGTTTCACAAACACATTGTCTAACATCAGTCCCTCAGAAAACTCTTGGAAAAAAAAGATCACTGATCAATTTTTTAAGTCTCCAAGTTCATAGGTTTATTTCTGATTCCAAAGACCGGACACATTTATGAATCAGAACAATCTTGATGAGAAAAGATTTCAATAAAAGCTGAATGCAACTTTACATGTGCCCTTCTATAAAATCTGTAAGATCAGAATGGTCAAGACATGGTAAATAAAGGACATGGTAAGAAAAAAATGCCAATAATTATTACAGGATTTTAAACATTTCCTAAGGAAAATCTGGAACTGAAAAGAAAATATGTGTCAATTTTCATATGCATTAATGCAAAAGTGTAAGATGGTTTAAAGAGACAGTAAGTCTGTACTTGAAAAGCAAATTTCTTTCCTTTAGATGAAAGCTCAAGTGATGATCCATAACTCTTGAAGTAATTATTAGTAACAGATTCAAATATAGAATATCTTTTACCTGTTGAGCAAGTTTCTGTCATCACTGCAAGTTAAGGCTTCTAATAGTATTTTCTTCTCAGATACTGCTGTGGTAGAATGAAATTTCATCCAAATGAACTCCCATACATCTTCATCCATCAGTGAAACTCCTGTACAGTAGACAATGTCTCTCACATTGAGAGGGATTCTACAAGAGAAATCAGTATTAGCATTTTGATAAACAAGCAGCCTCCTGATACTGGGTACAAAGGAGGACCATTTTTGAGACTTCAAAATTATTGTCCAACAGTAATGGGTTTTTTTGAAAATTACATTTGCTTCTCTTTATTGTCACCAACGTTTTCCAAGCCATCCTAATGGGCTTTCTAAAGGGTAACACATGCTTGCCATTTTCTTCATAACGCTGTCACATTGTCAGGAGACTATAAAATATGGTCATGTAGTTCATCAACTCACAATGAGTCACATAACCTAAAGGTAACAGAAGCTCTCCAAATTAGTACAGGATCTTATCACTGTTGCTGGGCTCTATGCCAAATCTGCTCTTCTTGTCCTTTGCACTGTTTTACAACAGGACCTGAGCAGCCAGAAACTGCTCCTTGCTTGTGCTGGAAAGTGCTTCATGTTCATATAGTAACATACAAGTAAGAAAGGATGTGCTGTGACAATGACACTTAAACACGATATTGTCAGGAGTGAAGAAAGCAGAAAGATCTGTTTGGTTTTTTTCAGCATATAATACCAGTACAAAAGCAGCTGTGCCGTAGCATGGTTGAGAACTGTGGTTACTGCTAAATTAATATCAACTCAAACTACAGTTAAATTACCAAATTCAGACCTAGTGTATATATAGTATGTGCATATGTACAGTGTTCATCTAAAAAGGTCTCAGCTGGGCTTTCAATATCCTACCTTGCTTATGTTTCCTATACAAGCATAGAAGCTGGAACATTTGTACCATGGTAGGAACCAGATAGGAACTGTGGGCTGGAAGGACTGTCACTCTGTGTTTGACTAGTACAGACACAGCAGCAGATGTACCTAGAAGTGGATGTCTAACACCAGAATAGACAGCACTCCTCACTTTCAAAATTTACAGTAAAACATACCAATTCAATGGGCTTTCCCAGCTAGCCATTTTTTAGATTCTAAGGGCCAGCACCAGCAATTTTAGCAGCAGTGTAGTCAGTAAGCACAGGATCATTTGCATTTCTGGGAAGGAAGGAGACCTTAAGACAGGTGATGGAGCTGATCCCATGACCATAGCCTAGATGTCATCATTTTTCTTGCTAAGAAAACTTTACTACCACCAAATCAGTAGTAGCATACTCGCAGTGCTGCAGCAGATCTAATCAAAATCATTCAATCAGCTGCTCCAGGGAAGGTTTTAGGTCTGTAGCTATAAGCTAAGTAATCAGGACAATGTGAAAAAAATCAGCCCCTACAAACAAAGACATTGAGCACAAATACTGCTTTTAAAAGGCTTACTTTCAGAAACTACAAAATGTACAGCTATGAAACACTACAAACTACTCCCGTGAGAGGCTTGTAATCAGCACTGTAGACAGGGGGGTTCCTCCTGTGGAAATAAAAATTGCTTATGAAAAAGCAAATATCCCCAAAGTAATTTCTCTTTAACTATTGCCCCTACAGAGAGTCCTCTAATTGAATTTTGTCCATTTGTGGGGATTTTTGCTTTCTCACTCATCCAGCCATTTTGGGCGCGTATTCTATCATTATCTAAATATCTGAAATCTCTCCAGTCTACAGGTTTTTTAGTATTATAGGTTCCTGGAAAATTGCAGTTCCAAGGCAGTAGATCAGCATGTGGATATTTGCCCCTTGTATTAACCAAATCAAGTGGATAAAATTACCATTATTTTGGTACTGCTTGGCTTGTAACACTGCAGAATACATACTGTTGTTAGTGAAACCTCATCTGTGCCTTCAAGGCTGCTCTCATTTTTAAAGAGTTAAAATGATTGATGGACACTTCAGAAGAATAAAAATAAACGTTTAGGAGCATCACTTTAAATGGCTTTAATTTGAATACTGATCCAATTTATTTAACTTTATTTTTCTTGCATTAGAGCTATGACGGTGAGAGTGAAATATGTAGCTAGTCGAGCTTGTTTAAAATTTAAACACTTTGGGAGAAAAAGTTAAAAATTAAACATTTAGAAAAAATTTAATTAAAAGCGTGCTGTGCCTTTACAGGGATTTATTTTTTTCAGGAGTGAATTATAAAGCTCTACAATGAGCTAAGAATAATGTTCTAAGTCATAATTAATTGGTACATATTTGCTCCTATTTAAAGTATCTTCTAACAATTCAAGATACACTTATAAAATTGGACCATAATTATTTATCTTCTGGGGAAATTGTGTTCTAATTTTTTAAAAAGTAAATGCACACAGTTTAGACAGTTCTTTGATTAAGTAACAAGTTTCAACACCATTTAGCGTTCTATTTGACAAAGAAAATTAATCAGGAACATTTTTCTTATTTTTGCAACAATTTAAGATTTAACTTAAGCCTGTTTTTCTTGATGACTATATTTATAATCTTGTTTCATAGGTTACAAGGCTCAGATAAGAAACAAGAATGAAGTACTAGTACTCTGTTGGCAGATCTGTAATACAGATTCGATTATAAAGAAGAGCACCATACAGCTTATTTTTAAAAACTTCAATCCCAAATTTTATACTCCCATAACACTGCCTGAACCAGCTGCCCCATAACGTCCAGTTTTACCTTTTACAAGATGAAGTCCTCTCTCTGTTTAGACCCAGATGGTCTTTCAGAGTGCTAAGTCCTTGATTAACTCATGCACTCAACAGTATTTTCTTCCTCTTTAAGTTTTATTGACTTGAGTGCAAGATTCTACTCAAATGTTGTAACAACCTATTAATCAGTAAATCACTTCAGCAACATTAGCTCACATTAGCTGGCAAAGCTCCAAAAACATTTCAAAATGCATGAATAGCTATGCCTAATTTTTTTTTCAGTAATTAAAACTTCTAGGGGTTGCAAACTCAGAAGAAGGGATTCACTTTATGTTTTTACATTTATCAGACACTCATGTGTGAAAAAAATTAAAATAACTCTCATTTTTTCATGTTTGCTGCTAACAATTTCCAAAAATAGCTGCTAGGCATCAATGCCTTGAAAGAACCCAGTGCCTCTTCCAAGAAACTAACAAAAGTAATTAACCTCTTGGCCATGTTCTCACAAATACTTATGTAGGTGGTTAAACTTAAGTACATTTCTAAGTTGTTGCAAGACAGTAGCACTACTGTGTCCATGTGAAACACGGAAATAATATTATCTACCACAAGTAATTAGATACAGAAATAAAGGAGCAAGAAAAGGAAAGAAAAAATGCTTGTTTGGAAAAACTTTTGATTTTCCATTATCTAAGCCAGACTTCATTGAAATTACTTCAATTAATGACTGGTAATTTGTTATTTACTACTCCCTAAGATCTATGGGGAGTTTTTTTCCTAGACATGCAACACACTCTGACACATGCCTGCAACTGTTTTTCTGGTGGCATTTCCACGTTGTTAAAGGAGCAGCCAAGTAAGCACGCTGCCAACTCAGGCAGGTGGATGGACATGTAGAGGAAACACAAAATCTGCATGAACAAGTGTGGAGGGTCACGACTCACAAATTTGGCTTGTTGGTTATCACCGTCCTTCAAATTATGTGACAGAAGACATTTACTTTGTTATTTACACCATTCTTAAGATGATAAAGAATTAATCAATGTTCCTAACCATCACAGCAGCATGACAGAAGTGAAATGGCAAACAGAAGTCACTGAAAAAGCCCGAATCTACATTGTTACACTTTAAAAGACTAGATGAGGTTGTTTAGTATTAGTGTGCAGAGATGTAAGATCCTGATTTATTAAGTTACCAAAAGTGGTTCATTCGTAATGCAAACAACACAGAGATGTGTTCTCACTTTAAACCCACACACAGAACAGGAAAGTTCATCTCTTACTCTCTTTTCAGTGATCTCTGGCCTGTAGCAGGGCACCTTGCCCCCCACAAGAGCTTATTTGGTGCTTGTTAACCAGTTGGATACCTGAAAAAGGAATAGCTGTCTTGCAGTGAGTTCTTTTGGCACCACAGGGTCAACACCAGTCTGGCATCACCCAACTGCCAATAAACATCTTAATGCCTATGTGAGATCTGGAAGATAAGCTGAATTTCTCACTGACAGACACCTCACTTTACAAACTATAAAAACTACACCAGACTCTCACAAAGCAGGAATTCTCTACACATTCCATGGAAATGTGTGAAGTAGGGATGCTTGGTTCCCAGTTACTCCCACTGAGATTGAGTGAAGGAATCTGTGTACAATGTCATCATTTCAGTAGTAAATTACATTTGACTCCTAATCAATATTATATAGTTTGCTAGCTTTAGCATAGGTACCTTGATGTCATGCACTGGCTTATGTCATGCTGTAATCTACTAGTAGTTCCTTTTAGTTTTATACTGTGTAGTAAGTAACTCTGATAAAGATCTTTTGATTGTTATCTCCTGTCTGTTTAATAAATAATTAATTTTATTAAAATAGACCTGATCTGCCATCCTTAGTACTTTGGGGCCAGAATGATTTCTTAAATTGAAACTGTTGCCATAATCTGAGGCTAAGACAGGACTTGTCTGAAACTCCCACTGGTCCTGTGACACGGCCCCACCTCAGCATTTCAAGATTTCTTGGAACAATCTGGATGATTAGACCAGAAAAGTTTTAAAATATCTGCATTTGCATTCAGAATTGTCCATCAGTCACTCTCTACTTCTCTCATTCACAAATGCACAAATGCAAAACTTCATTAACCCATGGGTTACAGAATGGATGCTGGCTTAGCCTAATTCAGTGCAACAGCCTGCACTCCTCCCTGCAAACAGCATCAAAATCAAATTATCAGATTGTGACAGAAGGGGCCTTCCAACAGGTCCAGTAACATCTCACAGAACATCTGCAGATAACTGTGTCTGATGCAATACTATCATCTCCCACTGTTCAGTGCTGCACATCAGCAGAAGAACAGCATCACCACAGCTCTACTAACAGAATCACAATACAAATACTCCTTCTGCTGCTGAAGGCAAGATCAGCTGTCTGAAATCAAAGCAGCTCTCTCACAAACCCATGTTTACATCATCCTGTTTAACTTTGCCCCAAGCAAGCATACATCCACCGTCAACTTTACCAGCACAAATGTATATGTGGCAACCTGTAGCTGATGTAAGAGTAGCTGGAAGATAACTGTGCCTGCACCCACAGAGATGTTTGTAAAAAACATGCTCATGTCTATGGGTAAGTTATGCTGGAGTCATCATGGTGTGTATTTGAATATTACCCCCTGTTACTGTCTGTCAGGAGTTTACACATTGCAGCTCTCCATGCATTCTTTCCTGAACTTCAGAAACACATGTTTACTCAACCTATCCAAGGCAAGAATGCTAATCCTCTTAGAAACATGTTTTTCTTTCAGAAAAGATGCAGTGAAGGTTAAAGGGGTTAACAAGGCTGATTATTAAGCTCAGGCAGGCATTGAATGGTAATTTTGTTAATTTTTTAGGCTTCACCACAGTGCTGTTATATCTAAGGAGTGTGAATAATGTATTTCTTCACACATGAAAGCTTCACAGGGATGAGCTCAGTTAAATGAAGGTAGAAGTGAACATCTTTATTTTCCAACAGCAGCTTCTCTTGTACAACATTCTGCTCTTGACTGAATCCCAGCAACTTTATGTTCTCAAACTACAAGGGAAATTTCAACCTTTCTACTCTGTTTGTATTCTTCTGAACATCAACACGAAAATTTAAAGGGTTTCCATTGTTCCAGTACAGGAGCAGCATATATCCCAATTCAAGAGAGTGAAAATGATTGTTTTAATATTACCATCAAGTCAATACATCACCATCAAGTCAATACCATCAAGTAAATGCAGGCCTTCAAGCAATCAGCCATTTAAAAAAAGAGTAAAATTACTTAAATTCATTGATTAAAACACTGCAAGACCTACTTTGAGGTCTAACCTCAGATCTTCAGTGGAAAGAAATAATGACTTTTTTTTAACAACTGCAAAATTAAAATATTTCATAATATTAAAAATATTAAAACATAAAATTAAAACATATCAATTCCTAAACCAGCAAAACAAGATTTCTCCTTACAGTCTCTTCTGCTTCTCATGCTATGTGCTTGGTTTACTCCTTGTACAAACAAATTTCTTCCCCAGTTATGCTTCTTTTTTTCCATTGCATTTTGCCCTGAAAAAGTGCTCATGAGCAATACCACCTAAAGTCCCTCACACACTAAGGATTTCTGGTATTTCAGGTACTGAAGCCCCTTTTCTCTCAGAGGAACGCTCTCTCATCTTTAGACCACAGAGCTGTATCATTTCTCTCGCTAATGAAATAAATTCCAGTGGCTGAGCTGAAGCTAGAGGAGGAAAGTGTGTTGCAGCATCTTAATACTGTCCTAGACACCTTCTAGACAGGCCATCAGGCTTGCTTCCTGCATTGGCAGATACAGGGTCGAGGTACCAAACTGAAGCACAGCAAACTGCTGGAATCCCAGCACTACTGTTTGAAATGGTGCTGAAGAGCAGCTTCTCCAGCTGTGTTGGAAGGAAAAGGAGCTTTAGTGACGGTATTGAAAGGGATCTTTTGCAAGGATCCCATACTCTATGATTACCATTTATGTATTCATTTGATACAGGTATCTTTACTACTACCTGCAGTGCTGGACCTTAAGAAGGCCCACTCACGCTTCAGAATCTCAAGTTAAGAGCTCTTCACAGCACAGTGGCTGCTGCCAGCTGCGTTTTCAGAGGCCCCCAAATCCCCCTGTAGGAAGCGTAACTCTGAGCACCTGATTCTGCCCTATGAGCCAGGCATCCAAAAACAAAGCAATATCTAAGCCACTAAAGAATTCGGGTCTTCACAGCCTCTCAGCTGACTTCTACTTTCACGCATAGAGCCTAGTGTTGTGGATCACATATAAATTGGGTTTTTTCACCAATTCCAGAAGAAAATCTGCAGCATTACAGTTGGAAATATAAGGGCTTTTTCAAACAGTACTGAAAATAAAGAGGACCTCTGGCCTTGTGCCAAGAATGACCATTATTTTACTTGGTGAACAGTGGCAAATTATTTGCACAGTAAAGAGGATATAATTACAAAATTCAAACAGTATCTGATATAATGATTATTTCACTTTCTTATTGTGAAGAGTAGATGGTAATTAATTTCTGGACCTACCAGATTAAATGTAATTACTAAAAACCACAGCAATTGTAAGCATATGCCAGTAAAACAGACTTAGATGTTATTGTACTACAAGACACTTTATCCAAAACTAAGTATTACAAGTAAAACTGAATAAACATTTCAAAAGAACATCTAAAAAGTCATAGATTAAAAACGTGGCTAAAAAAGTTATGAATGTTAGTATTTCTTCAGTATTATTCAGCACATTCTCTGTTATAGTTATTTAACTGCAGTAACTGCCAGGGAATCAAAAACCTCCCTTATATGATTTACTGACTGTGCATTTATGTAGTATTTAATATCCCATTTTAATTTAATACTGACTTAATTTTCACTCAATTAAAGTCTTGAGACACAAATCTAATTCCATTGTCTCTACTGCTTTGAAAAATTTATGTCATCTTCCAGAATAAAGTTTCTGGGAGGGGATGGGTGGAAATTTTGCAAATTAACCTTTATTTTCACTGTCACAGTGACACTCAAATTATATCTAAATATATCTCTGAGCTCTCTGGAACTCCGTTTTTGTGCTCTGGCTATGTAAACCCACCAAAAACCAGCCTTTCTGCAATCATCAGTCAACATCAGAACCATTACATGCTTCTGTTTCAGAAGAGGGAATGGCAAATGCAAGAACATTTACAATAATTGCTGAAAAGTAATGGAATAGGCAAGCATACATAGAGTTTTCTGCATCTGTCACCAGCTTTTCTCACCGGTTGTCAGAGAAGTCTGGAGAAAGAGGAGCAGCATGAGTCTCCCCTTCTTTGTGAGGAAACAAGCTCTGAGGGAATCTTACAGGTTCTGAGGAGGCTGTTTGCAGTAAATTCACAAACAGCTGTTAAGGGCATCAAACTGAGCAAAACACTTGATTGATGAGAAAGAATACAAAATGCCACCTCTTACATGTGCTCTCTGCAGATATCTTGTACTTACCTGCTCACCCTTTGCACTTGAGCTAGTCATTGTCTCTAAAGTGCTAAAAGAGGCAGAAGCATCACTGAAACACCATGCTAATTAAATTCTGATTGTGGAATCATCAGTTTCTCGGTAAAAAAGCAGGAAGAAGAGCCCTTGCTTTACTTTCAGGTTCCAGTCTGAGTTAGCTTAAACTGAGTACAAGTGCTATGGGGTAGCTCTGATTCAACAGGAGCTGAACATTCCTGAGAGAACACTGACATACCCTACAAATGCTGATATTGTGAAACAGAAGCTGATTTTATGTTTACTGAGCTGCTATTACTAGTAGTCTTTGTAATGTTGTTTCAATGGAGGTAGATAGGAAATGTGTTTTGCTCATGTATTAGTTACATTCAGGATGTGAAACTGCTCTGAGAAAACTGGGAAATTCTGGAGCATGGGACTGAACAAATCCTACAATCTTAAAAAATAAATAAAAGTGTGTATCTTCTTTGCCAGTTGTGCCCCTATTTATCAGCTGACTGTCAATCTCTATTCTGTAATTACATTATTTGCTGCAGCCATTTTTCAAAACTGTGCAGTTCCTTTGAGAAACACATTGCTTTAACTTAGTAGCTAGCCTCCTCTGCCCTGCTGTGGTGCCTTTATCATAATACTCATCATATGCTGGCAACCACAGTCTTCTGCTACCAAAATGGCCCCATTGAAAGGCTAAGATGAATTTTCAGACAGCTCCTTAAATTTATTCCTTTTCTCTCTTGCTACTGTTAGTAAAGCAATAAGCTTGTGTTTTGTTTTTCTCTTCTGATGCCTCCTTTCTTAATCCTATTGGAAAGACACAGGCAGGTAGCTTTGCAGGGTGACAGCTTTTCTAATGCTGAATAATCTACTGCTGTGCACGCTAATAGGTAATGCTAGGTTTGATTAACTAATTTTGCAAATGAATATCTAAGTAAATTACTTTTGCTGACTGTTTCCAATGATTCTTTCTCTTTAATTGCCTCTTTAAATAGCTTCATACTGATTGTTGCTGCTTATGGTAAGAATTCATATAAAACCCTGGGGTATATATTTCATAGTAAATATATCTGGTATCACCTTACACAAGAAAACTCTCCATCTCACACACATCGTACTTAAAGGTACATAGTCATAGTTTCAAGCTATTTTTCTTTTGGAAGTTCCAAAGTCATATAGGAATGTAATTTCCCTTAATTGCTGGTTTTAAAAGACACTTGGATACTTCTGTAACTGGGTATGCCCATAAAGGATTTTTGAAGATTACAAAGACAGACAGAGATAGATTAATTGCAAACAAACATCAGTAAGTCCAAGAAATCTGAAAAATCCTGCTTGCTTGTATGGCTAGAGAGATCTGATCCTTTTGCTGAGCTACTACAAAACTGCAACTAAAACAATATACTTTTATCTTTTTCTTTTGTATTTGAAAGCAAAATGTTCATTTTTAAACCAAAATATCATGCCATGTACAAATGTGTACAGTGCAAATATTTCACATAATCAGAAAATTCACTATTCTTTCTAAAGAAGTTGTGGTCTTAACCTATACTCTGCACTCCTCTCATTGTCCATAGATCACTACATACTTAAATATTTGAAGTTTCAGTTATTTCATATTTCTTAGATGCTTGCCTTTAAAAGATAAACTTCATACACTATCCATTACCCACGTTCCTTTGCCTCAGCTGAATAAACCTGTGTCTTGACAGCCTTACATATTTGCTGTCAAACCACTACAGTGCTGCTAATGCCCAAGGCATCAGCTCTAATATTATCTGCTCTCTGAAACCTTAAACGAGCTTTTCCATGTATTCCTGAATCACATTAATTTTCAAGTCTTCACCCTTAAATACCTTGTAACATTTCCCTCCAACACATCTCCTTCCTTACTTCTTAGTCCTTCTGTCTCTAAGTTCTATCACTTCTTTAAATGTTCAGTACCTTCTGCGCTCTTACCTCAACACAGGTTTCATGTTTGTCTGATAACATGGTGCTTACTCATCTTTCTTTCTTTAAGTCCATCCTTAAAACCTGCCTTCTCATCTTCTAGCAAAGAATTATCCAACAATAATTTATCAGGAGTGGGCAGAATCCCCTCCACCCACTCATATATGCAAAATCAAATAATTCATTCTAAAACTCCACAGACATTTTTAAATGACAGCCAGCAACCTCTGCTTCCTCCCGTAAAAAAAAACTTTGCAAAAGATGGCAGAACACACAGGGCGTGCAGGAAACGAAGAGCTGTACTGCCTCTCAGTAGGAGAAATGTGAGATGCACATTTCAGCTCCACTTACCGGTTCCTATTGCTAGAAATCCAGTCAGAGATTAACGTTGCAGCCTGCTGGTGACAGTGTTTGTTCCCGAAGCTGCACGCCAACATGATGACTTCCCGGCGCAACTCTCTGTCCAAATCAAAGAAAGCAATAAGGCTGCATTAACAAATGTGTTTGAATGTTTGCAAAAAACAACTTCTTATAAAAGTGACAGCAACCAGTAGTTGGGCAATATAGCAAAGACAATCTGGTTTTATAAATTTCAGTGTCAGTTTAATGCCTGCAACAAGTAAAGAAAGGGCATGGATCAAAACCAGCCCCCATTTACACTTAGGCACTCTTTCCGACCTTTGTGGTCACATGACAACAAGTTCTTAGAAATACAGTGTAGTCAAATATTAAGGCTTAGGAAATCACGTTCTCCCAATTTAAGAAAGAAGAATTCATCTCACAGCATGTTTCTGCTCTCCCTGCAACCCAGAAAGGGAAAAACAGAAGGGTGACAGAGCTAAGGAATTATGATTGATTTATGCTAAACATGACTAAATTTTAGGAGGGTGCATTTCTCTAATTATATTTCACAAATAAACAATAAAAAAGTAAATATAACAGTACTCATGTTGGTATGATGCTTGAACAAGTGATTTGTTTAAATTGTTTGTTGGCCATCCAAGCTTCAGATACATTGATGCCACTTGTCTTAAAATATACTCCTGAGGAGAAAAAGAAATGTATATTTATTTAATGTTAAAATAATTTCTTTTGCTTGAAATTGAAATACTGCTGACTAGTGAGGTTTGGTCTCTCTTTGTACCCTGAAATAATGTCCAATTCCAATGACTTAGCAAAGCTACTTGTCCCCTTATAATGTTCCTTCACTGCTATAATAAGAAGCAATCTCTAGATGAGCTACTTGATTAGATGCCTTGTATAAGACAACTTATTGTTATAAAATCCATGAATTTCAAAAGTTTATTACATGCTACTTTGAACCCACAATGCACAGCTGAAAAATTACAAGAGTGTTGATAGCTTAATTTCTACTTTGTGGTCAATCTTGACTACACTGTTCATGTTCACTTTGAAAAGAACAATGTTTTAATATCCATAGCCATGGCAAAAACATTATGTGGGTACAGTCAATTGACTTCAGAATACATAACAATGTGGCTGCAAATAAGCTTTGTACACTTAATGACACTATGCTTTAAGTTTAGGCTCCTGGTGTGCTTAAAGAACAAAACAAGCACAAGATATATTTTAGTGACTCTGCATTTTACACAGAGGACATACTTACATATTCTGACCAGTTTTGAAGAAAACCACTGTCATTGTATTCAGCATTTTTTTTTTTCAGTGGAATTCACCAATTTGAAAAAGAGAACTGAAATATACAGAACTGCATAGGAGAGCATCTCTTTCATTATTACAGATGCATAGGCATGTATATATGTCAACACAAAAGAAGATTCATACTGCAGCTTTCTCTAGCAGATACGTTATTCTGTGACTAAAAACACTTTTTATTTTCTCTGCTATCACCTCAGCTTTCAAAACTCCCATCAGTAGTGATAAAACACAACCCAGCTGTGAATTTTACTGGTTTTATTTATTAAAATTGCATTTTCTTATACAACCACGTTTAAATGGCAATGGCAATTTAAATGCCAATGGCAGACTCCGAAGAATTTTTCTTTACAGTTAACAACAGACTAAATATGCAAATTATTTCAACTGCATTTTACATTATGGCTCTGGTTTGCATGTAGGCCTTAGTATATGTTCTACAAAAATAATTTTCCATGTTATCAGGTAACTCTGTGTATATGTACGTGTGTATGTGTGAGTGTGTGTATCTATGTGTCTGTATATGTATTAACATCTACATGTATACATACAGTCACTTCTATAGTCACATACATACAAACAAATATACATTTAAGAAGAAAAAAGCATCCTTAGGCATTTCAGGCTTTAAAAAGCTCCTTCATTTGAAGGCTTTACAACATTACATAAAGTTACCGTATGCTGGCTGTTGAAAATATGTAGACTACATAAAATTCATAGTGAATAAAAACCCCAAGAGTTCATAATTGTCACTGGCTGCTGTCAAATCCCGTGTACTTCATAAACCACGCTTTGGTGTAGCTACAGGTAAATGTTAAAACATTTGCCATGTCTATCTTAATTATCTACTGTGAGCTATTACTGCTGTCCCTTTGGACACAATTATGAATGGGCTTTTGACTCAACGGTGATCTAATTCTTGTTAATTAAGGTAACTGCATTGAATTCACCATGGATTTTGGGATGAAATAATGACTACAAATCTTTGCTTCAGTTGCATGTATTCTGTTCAGTTGTGCCTATATTTACTGTTCTTGCTGATCTTGGGCATCCACCTAAATATCACCACGGGGCTCCTCAAAAGACAAAATTTGGCAATAGAATACTTTGACTCTTTTAAGTGAAATACTTTATTTGTCATAACATTTTGCATGAGGGATAATTACCTTTCCTTCTAGTCGTATATGCCTCACACAACAGTTATCACTGTTCAAATGCAAATGAACCAAAGCTTGATAATTGCTATGTTTAAATAAAGAGTAATTAGGAAGAAAGTTAATATCCCTAGGTCATTTACAGTATCTGCCTGGGGAACAGTTCAAATCTTGGCAATAATATGAGGGAGTAAGACACAAAAGGAAGAAAGACAGGAGGGAAAGATGGAGAGAGTAAGTGGAAGAAAGAAAGGAAGAACCAGAGGATGAAAGAGAGGAAGACTGTATCTCTTACATTGAAGATATTGTAGTTTTCTGTACGGTCCAGCAATTTATCTAGAGGATAAAGAGCTCGACTGGCAGCATGCCAAGGCAGAAAATCTTTTTCCTCTGAAAGGTATCTCATAATCTCCAAAGGAATATTCTGAGGCAAATAACCAGCTCTGCACAACAAAAGAAGTTAGTATTAAATTGGTTTTCAGAAGATAATCCCGATGGGGCATAAACAACTTATTTTTTTCCCCAATGAAATTAAAATGCAGAAAAATGTAATAAACTCGTCACACTTTGACATAAAAATCAACCTTATTAAAAAACAGCAACTTGCAGTCTCCCCCAACACATAGAAGCATACTGACTTGATGAACTAAGGCATGAGCACTCATGAAAGAAAACCAGACAAGCTATCCCTACTTCCTGTGGCTGTGAAAGACATGAATGAAGAAGTAACTGCCTTTAAGGAAAAAAAAAATCAAAAAACATCCCAAACAAAAGGAAGATGCTGCTTTGTTGACTTGTAAGATAGAAAGCTGTCTGCATAAAATCAACAACCAAAGGCATTTTGCTTGAGAAAACATTTCTACTGACCATCAGCAATTGAAAATAACTACTGCTGAAAAAGAAGCTTTACTTTTACAGTTATTCTCCTCACTCTTTTCTCTCTCCTTTAAAACTTTCTTGTCTTCTATCCACCTTAAGTCACTTTGGAAGGACTTGTCCAGTGACAAAATTTTAGTTCAGGATGTTCCAGCATTTTGCACATAAATTATGGATTTTTTCAGGTAAATCAAATCAACCAGATAAAATTTTGTCCCATTTTTTGCAATCACAAGAGACCTCCCCCTGCATGGGAAAGAGTGTAGGGGTGGTACAGGAAAGTTCTGAAATAATAGCATTACATGTAAAATGCAATACAGACACAAGCATTTGAAAATTACTTTAAAAACCAAATACAGAAAATGCCTAACTTTAGCTTTTGCTCTCACTTTCTTTTTCAGAACAGCACTTTTTTTCTCAACTATCCAGACTGTGGAAAAAAAGTGCAACCCTGTGGGTGTGAACTTTCCAGAAACAAATTGTCTATTCTTCTCCTGATGCAGGTGTTTAAATCAAAAAGGAGTTAACATCTGCCTAGAAATGAGATACTGATTCTCGTTTCATTAAACAGTTAAAATCAGCAACATAGATTCCACAAAGTTCAATTTAATAGACTACAGTATGATATAGCTTCATAGACTAGTTTTTCTCCTTCATTACAAATGTTCCTTTAATTTCCATCAATGTGGAAGAAATGCAAACATATAGGAAACAAATAAAATTACACACATTACATACAGGTTAATATAAATTTTTATCTCTGCAGTAATAACATGTAAAAACTGACTTGCTGCTTTAAATAGTTTGTTTCCTTGCAATGTGCACCACATCTTGCAGGCCTTCATTTCTTACACTCTCTGTTGGAAGAATTACACTCTGTTCCCTCTGTGTTCTCAGGAAAGAAGTCAGCTCATGTAACACATTTCAAAAGTATCTATCCCACCCTCCAGTCTGCTTCATGTCATTTTTGTCCACATTTTATCAGCTCTGTTTTCAACTCTGGTTCCAGCACATACTCAAGCATGAAAAACAAGATTACTTGGGGAGCCCACTCTGCCAACTGAGGAACTGAGCAGATATGAAATAGAAGTGGTAAAGCTTTTAGAGTAGGCAGTCAACAAAGTCCAATGCATATGAAGACAGAAGGTTACCACATTTTATAGGTCTTGTTTCTGAAGCAGCAGATTAAGATGAGCTCTGTGTCTTAATACTTTGTAAAGATTTCTAAAAATAATTAATGGAGCCAGAAGCATCCTGGACTCACTACAGTTAAAAATCTTGGAGATAATGTTAGCAAAGAGGTAAACTAGCTTAAAGTTGCATATACATCATTAGTTTCCAACAGAATTTGTGATTATTCTTACTGATAATTTGATTGACATGAAAAAGTGTGGAGTAAGGAACAAGAGGAATAGCTCTAGAAAACATGCTGCTTAAGGAATAAACAGATTAATGTTTATTACAGCTGCACTAATGAACATTTAAGTTCATGTTTTGAAATTGAATCTACCTAGCCTAAGTGCAGAAAGGAAATCAACACTGCAAAACAAACAGATTATTTCTTTTTAAGCTTAACTTCTCCATAAGGACACATAAGAAGTGAACTCAGAGATTGATCTCTTATTCCTGAGCTCAGAGCTGCCTGATGAGTTTCAAAATCATGATTCTTGGATGATGAAACTCACTCATCCTCTTCACAACAACTGTTACTCTGATCACTCACTGCTTCTAACTTCCAAATTTATCAGACTATTCAATTATGCCTGTCTCACCCCCTGACTCTCACTTCTCCTATTGTTTCCTAAGAGTATTGTGCAACTTACACAAACAGATTGTGGCAAAATTAGATTTTTTCCTGTTTACTCCTGACCCTCCTTCCCTTTCTGGGTATGACCCTAGAAGAGCTTGTGCCCAGTATCATCAGAATCATCCCCTCAACCACACATCAACCAACTGATCCCAAGAGAAGGGATGGGGATGAAGGGAGATTATTGGGAATTAAGGGAGATGAAGGATTCTTGGGGATGAAGGGAGATTCTTGTCATTATTATACAAATGACAACAAATTCATCACTTCAGATCATGGTTTAGAGGAAAAGAGGTTATGGCTGCTACAATTAATGTTAAACTATTCTGTCAGCACATGCTGGGCAGTCCAGATGCTAAGATGAGCCTCTGAGAGAACTTAAGCAGAGACGGATCTCAAATCCTCCTACAGTGGCAGTTAAGACAGCAACTCTCCTGAAGAAAATGTTCCTGCTTCAGGAACATTACCTTGGCAGAATGTTCTTTATATTTTACACTATTTTATTTCATGGATGCCCACAGAAAACCATGAGCCTTCTTCTTTTACCTTAGTTGCTAAGCTGTGCTTATGAAACTTTTACTTTAAATACACTGCACTCCAAGACTATTTGGCATTATAGATTCTGTCAAGAGGTAGTAAGTACATTTACTGTTTCACCTTTTTGCATAAAAAGTGGCATATAATGTGTATGTTATAAATAATTAACTATATACTAAATTTTTAATAACTTGAGGAGTATTTTCATTCTGGAAAAAAAAGAAAAAGGAAAGATTTTAGTAAGGGTAAGGCCAAACACTAAGGTGACTAATTTTTACATTCATCATTGAGAAAATAGAATATAAGGAGAAACTCTCACCCTAAACCAAAAAAGAGATAAACCATGAACCATAAAATGTATAAGAAGTCCTAAAATCCAGATCACAGATCTAGGACCTGTGTGAAGTGTCACAGGAGGTAGCACAACTACCATGAGAACCAGGTCAGCAGAAGACAGAACCTCAATAAAGCAGTGTGACTGTGTGGTAAGCTATGCTCTTGATATTCTGCATCTTCACAAAGCACAACAACTGGTTTCTTAACTTTTGTAGTTTAGTACAGTCACACTCTTTTAGTTTACACTTAAAGCTTGTCCAGTGCTAAGAGTGACTTCAAGACTCCCCTTTCTCAGGGAATACTGCATTCAGCAAGGTGCACTGGGCTCACTTGAGCAGTGGCAAACCAGACAAAGGGTGCTGGCATGATTCTAGGATTCTTCTTCACTAGCTTGGAACAACTTGGTTCAAAGATGGTTACACAGCATTTATGGAGTAGGACAATAACCCAATTGAGGAAAGAAGGCAGAACAGAGAATGAGTCTGTTCTGAGTATCTCTGTGAACTCTGTTGGGAAAACAGATCTGTGAAAATGTTGAACAGAAATGTTTCACAATCATTATAACAATAATAAGAAAAGTTAAAGTAGCAACCTTCCCTTCAAAAGCGAAACTGTATAATAATTTCCCTGTCATATAATTTCCTAGAAATATTCACTCAAAGGTACTACAGAGTGTAAGTTTAGTACATACTCTACACATGCAGCTTGACTTATTACTCTCTCTTTTAAGAAAGTCACTGGAAGGTCAGTGACAGAAATCCTTATTTTTCTTGTGTCTTTTTAGCCATCAATCATATTGCTATCTTTAAGTCCACCAAAATTACTATCAGACATTGCCTGTCAAAGTCCAAATGGTAAGAGTCAGGGCTAAGAGACAAGGTTCTTTTCTAGCCTAGACATCTTGGAGAAAAATTAAAATATTGTCTGTCATTATGGGAAGAACTAATTATGAGCTATATAACTGAAACTAGGTAACAAGCATAAACACCACAGAAATACTGAGATGTCTGATCTTGTGTCTAATCTGAAACAGGTGCAGTTTTTCCAGCTTTGTCCCCAGTAGCCACCTGGGAATCTTAGCAAGCATGCATCTCATCCTTAAAAATTACACAGAGGAACCTGGGATAGTTTTGGCAAGTATTCCACAAGATAGATGAGTTAAATCAAACAGTGTTGATACATAAAGAGTGGCTGAAAGCATACTGATGTTCAAGTAAAACATTTCTCAAAGGCAAGGTTAAAAAGTTTACAAAACTTCATCTGTAGTATCTGGAATTAAAAGAGCCTTAACAACTCATCTCAGATTTGGGTCTCCCTATCCAAAGCAGATTCATACCAGTGCCATTCCTCACAGAAATTTGTTTTGTTTATACAGGCCTCTATCAATGGATATCCTAGGAACACTACTGTTTCAGTACTGCTCTGCCAAGAGGAGATAAGAATATCATATCTCTGATCTTTTGCCCTGTAAATATTCATAGAAGAGTAACAACAGATCCATTTTAATGTTATATCTGTTGTTTACATATCTTCAGTATAAACTTTGAAAAGCAGACATCCCTCTTTCTAGTATTTCAGATTACAGAGTTTTGATTTGACATCACAGGTCATACAGAAAGCAGCCTAGACTTAAAACAGCCTCTACAGGCCCTCTCTAAGCCAACTTTCCCCATACTGAGTCATTTGAAAAACGTGACTAAAAAAGCAAAATTTAACCAAAAAGATCACATTTGAGATGCTTCATTGCTTTATCAATTTTTACATAACTGTCCAAACTCATCACCATGTCACTCATTCTGTAGCCACCACTACACATGAGACCATGTGTTAGAAACAGCATCACATGAGATTTGTCTCACCATCTATGTTCCTGATTTCACAGTTGTGTGCCAAACTGAAGAGGAGAACAAGAGAACAAGAACATGGACTGGCAAAAAGATCTGGTTTAGTTATTAGAGAAATTACCTCTACACAAACATCCTGGTTCAGCAGGCTTTTCACACCGAAGAAGATTGCTGAAGAACTGCATTGAAATTGTGATCTATCATTTTTATGAAAGGACAGAAGTGGAAAAAGATTTTCCAGAAGTTACATATAAGTATTATGTGGGTTATGATATCATATCATATAATACCATAAGCACCAATACTTATCAAGGTACTATCCTGCTAACACTGAAGAAGTTGCTACAGTGGCCGCTGCTACAGAGAAAAGAGGCAATGAACAGAGAAAGAAAGTACTGAACATGGTAATGAAATATCCCTCACAAAGAATTCCCAATAAAAATCCCATGGCAATCAAAAATAATCTTAAATTATATGAGCTTTTAATGAGTCAGATAAAAGCAGAAGATCTAGATTATATTATGAAACATCAGTGTGTATTCAACTGCATTCTGACCTTGATTTGTTCTTTACACTGAGCCACTGAACTTACGGACAGATCCCAGCACATTCATTTTCCCCTTAGGGACAAAGTACCAAATGGTAGTGTAATTGCCAAGGGAAAATTATTACTCTGTTCTGAATTATTTCTACCATAAATCCAGCACCAGTCAAACAGACTCTGTCACAAAAAAGACAGGGCTGCTGTACAGTGATGAGAATCCCACATACAAGGGCATAAATTCTTTAGTCCCACCACCCAAAGACATTATAAGTCATGTGTTTAAATCAAAATTAGAAAATACAAGCTGGCAGCAAACTGGTCTGCATTACAGAAACAATGGAAATGAGGTGATTTACTTGCTGCTGGTTTAAAACTCACTCTGCCTCATCTGTTTCTTGGAAATGTGCAAAACATGACTAGCTTTTTGTCTGGGTAATTTTGAAGGGGTAAAACGTGGCTCTTCAGAACACAGATGTGCAACTCAGATTAACATCAGTTCTGTTTCTGTGCATGTGCAATATATGAATAATTAGACTACACTCATTAACTCCTAGAGACTGTTCGAAGTAAGTTAGGATTCTTAACAACTGCTTCTTTTACCTTAAGAGTCAAGTGTGTGGATTACAATAACTCACAGAGAAACTTGGCACCAATGAACATCCACGTATAACTGTATCTGCCTTTTTCATTTTTTCAGGACCTGTCAAGGACTGGTGTCTCTACCAATGTGTTCAGGATATTCTTTCCCACAGTGCTTTAACAGCAATTCCTTGATAGCTGAGTAAAAACATGTATGTTGAACCCTGACATGTCAAAAAAGCTTTGGACAAGGCGACCTATAGAACTGGGAAATGAACTCTTGTAGTCACAGATTTCCCCTTCAACTCCTGCAAGGCTAGAAGTCAATGATTAAAAACTTAGGATGACTGGCATCCATGTTCAACAATAGAAGCTGCAGAAAGAATGTTTTATCATAGAAAACTAATGGACAATCTGAAAAAAAGATCTCCAGTATCAAAGAATAATCTGCCTCCTCCTTCCCTCCCAGGACTGAGCTGACTTAATATAAGGACCTTGTAAGGGCCTTATTTTTCTAAGAAGCCAAAGTGACTTGATGGAGGCAGTATGATCTCTTCCAGCTATGGACCTCCACATAAACAGGAGAGAAGTGCATATCTGCTCCTTGATGAATACAACAGCAAGTTTTGGTTTACAAGATCATTTTAAGAACTATATTTAATTATCATTCAATCTTTCCAACATAAAAAGATTGAGAGAGTAAGACAGTTTGAAATGAAGCCTGCTTCTTAATATGTTTTCTCACATGCAAAATATTTAAGGACTCTTCAAGTGACATTCAACTCCACACAAGAGCATTTGAAGCATCCTACAAAGAATAGTTCAAATTCAATGCAATTATGAGAGTATTATGTGGCTTAAATTATCTTGCACAGTTTTAGAGTTGCCACATAAGCAAAGACTAATATTAATTTGAATTACTCACCTCTATTGAAAACAGAAAACCTCAAATCTAAACCCCTCTATGCTTGTAAAATATTCCTTCAAACCATAGTTAACAATCTCTCCTTTCCTCTTCTTCCCCATATGAAAGAAAAATTAATTTAAAAGGAGTAATACAAGAAGAAAAGGAATAATCTTACTGCTAAAAAATTAAGGCTATGCAGTAAGGTATGTCATGTTTTTCATTATCATGAAAGCATGATTTTTGAGAAGTATGTAACTCACAGAGTTAAATTAAGAAATTTGAATGTATTTCAGGGACTAATAGACATCAATTTCAGATGACTCAAGTATTATAAGGGTTATTTATTTTCTTTCTTGGTGACTTTTGATGGGAAGGGTAGAATGAAACAGCTCTTCTATTCATTAAGTTGTCAACAGGTGATGGCATCTATGAGAGCACGTTTGAGCAGAATCAAAATTGAGTTAGTTTATTATTATGCACAATACTTTTTCATCACTCCCTGTTTGCCTGGTCTAATGTTTGTAATTTCCATATCAGTCACCCAAGTGAAATGTGTGTTTAAAAGCTAGAAACTTCATATGGATAGCACAGAATTCTGATCTTGAGAACACACACATACAATCCAAATTTTGTTTGCCAGAATATCAAGAGAATTGGATATTCCTTTCCTAAAGGCAAGTCCCAATAAACATATATATAATAAAAAGATTCTCTGAAATTCACTTAAACCCTCACCTATTCTCTTATCTCCACTTTGCAGAGAGGGAGAAGACACAAACAATTTAAGTGATTTTACTAAGATCACCTAGGAAGACTACAGCAGAACTAGCATCCCATGTTTCTTCAGTCCCTGTGCCTGAGTCATAACACAGTCCTTCCTGTCATTTATTGCTTGATTTCTGCGTACAGGAAAACACACTTCTAGCCAGATAGGAAGGAGCTAATATATTACAACATTCCAGCAGACAGAGCATACATGGACAAAGACGACACCTCTTCCATACAACAATCCTGGTCAACAGCAATCAGATAAGCTCAAAAAGTAGGGTCATTTCTGAGAAGCAATGGTGCAGTCAGGTCAAAACAGCAGGCAAAGCAGTGACTAGCCTGTCATAGCAGACTTCTTTCTTTATGCTAGTGAGGCATCAGTCTTGTCTTTCGTAACTAGAGAAGTTGGTTTATGCCTTCATTCATACACCCTTTGCTGCTGCTAGGAAATTCAAGGTGTTTAGATCAGCACTTCTAGCTTCTCAGAGTGCCTTGGTTTTGCTACCTTAACTAATGTAGCAGAAGGATCTTTTGCTCTCCATATTAGTCCTGTCAGACCCACAGAAAGGAAAGTAATCGGGTTCTGAGGCAATGGGTCAAAAAAGCTGCTTGTTTTGAGAGGACAGTTGAGGGAGGTAGAGATTAGGCCTGATCAGGCAGCTATGGGGAAGAAGAAAAACTACGTAAATGATATTAAGTCCTAGGGAATGGATGTATGCTTGCTATGAGAGGATAGGGCCTCCAAAGAATGCCACAGGTTTTGAGGTTGTACAAAAACTTCCCCCTGCCCCACCAACACAGATTCCTCAAGCCATATTTGCAGCTCTTAGCTGTTTCCAGTACTTGAAGGTGCAAAGAAGCTTTCAGCAAGCTCCACTCATTAACTCCTCTTCTTGTTTAACTTCAGACTCAAGTGTTTTTTGAAGCATAATTCAGACCTGGTTAATTAATACTCCCAAAACAAATTTAACAGACTGTTTCCTTCCCCTCTCACTGCACAGCAGCCCCCAGCAGCTGCACTGCAACAAGGATACATCCATACCGAGCTGACTCCAGAGACCAGCTTGAACTCTGAGACTAAGACTATTTGGTAAAAAGAGAATGACTTAACAACCATTAGCTAAAAATAACTCTGTCCCTCCCTTGAGACCAGCATCAAGTCTACCTGACAGTTTATTCTGGGTTTGGCTAAAAATAGAGTTAATGTAGTTTACAGGATAAAACAATTACTGCTACAATTAGTCAGAGGTACCAGAAATAATTTAAGCAAATTTTGCTGGGATATGACTAGACCAAGACCTTCCCTCTGCACTAAACACTTTGCAGTCAGATCTACAGGGTTGGTTTTTAGTACTTGCTGAAGAGTCTTCAACTTCTTCCCTGACTCTCAGCAGTATTTCTATCTTCCAAGACACTCTTGCAGCACCAACACTTTCCTGCAATGTGCTGTACAATTGGCTTTACTGACTTTTAGTGTTAGTTGCAGGAATTGCTTTGATTCCTCTTGTTACGAACACATGCAAATGTTAGCTGAAATATGTATCTCCATAAAGCAGATATCAATGGTGTGATATGTCACAGAACATAGGGACTGATGTGCAGCATATGGAATGAATGATGGCTACCTTAAAATAATTGTAACTTTCTATTTTCTCTGAAAAAGGCACAGCTACTTCGGCCCATTGAGAGAGTACTTATGTCAAAAGAAACCGAACAACTTCTGTAGGAAACCATATCTAAATCAATTGCTAGCAAACCATCACCAAAATTTGCCTGACAGTGAATGGGAGTTACTATAGCATCTGCTGGAATAATTCAGATGAGGCCTCATTTATTAAAACAGTAAATCTATACCACTATTAATCAAGCGTGATACAAAGTATTGATCAAATACTCACTCCCTTAGCTGGTACTCAGAGGCACTAATTAAGGGAGCTGCATAACACATCTCGTTTTCTTCTGAGTTGAATTATTAGAAAATGCAATCAGGAGTAAAGACGAAGGCTAGAGTAAACTGCAGTTTACTAATTTAAATGGATCCTGTATGACTGTTTCTGAACAGCCCAACAAAACAAAGTCAACAACCCTGAATGTACCTGTTGAAATGTTGAAGCATTTTGAAGTACATTAATTGCTCTGAGAATTTCTATCTTTATCACCTACTTATTATCCAGACCCAGCATTTCACATGGACCCTCAAATGGCTTGACTTCTCCTGACTTTACAGGACTTTAAGTAACACAAACAAGCGTAACATGGAACCAATTAGCCCACATACACTGGAAGACTTCAAATGCTACAAGAAATGAAATCTTAATCTCTGTGAAGGAAAACATCAATGAAGATCATTTCAACTCCACAGTTCAGTTTTGCAATGCATGTATTTCCATCAGACATTTCAAGAAAACATTTTTCCAATTTAACAGCAATCATTATGGATCTTATATGGACGTGTATGAACTACAGGTTTAGTTATGAGATAACTCTCAGTTTCTAGAAATAAGAATAGCTAATCATTATGTGGGGTGGTGCTGCTTCAGGTAGCTGAATGGATAAAATGTTTTTTTGCCTCAGTGTCAAGACTCCGCAGCCAGGAATTAATTTTTTAAGAAACAATAAAATAAGGGGTTTTAAAGACATGATTTTCCAGATCCAAAAGGCTATACTTGATTAAGCAAGACTCATTTTTTAAATTAATTTCCTTCTGCAAGTTGGTGAGAAAGTGATCTGGAGTCAGCACTAGCTTACTTCAGTATTTTACTTCTGGAATCAATCTTGGAGTCAAATGCACCAGCTGTTAAAGATAAATTTGTGTCAAGGGAGATAATTTGGATTTATATATTGAAAAGTAGGTTGGTACTGCCTTTTCCCTTGCCCTCAGACTTTGGTTTTATAGAGTCAGCAGAACTCACAACTTGGAAAGAAACAAGCCACAAAGAATTGTTTAACAGCAGGAAAACAATCATCATAACTCATCATATATCTATTTGCACCAGGATACTGGTTTTGGTCTGGTGTGGGAAATTCTGATAGAGAGGAACACTTATGAAGGCCATCTACAGCATGGAAGTCACTAAGTTCACAGAAAATTTTGAAGGTACATTTTTTTCTTGTTTCTCATTTCTGATACAGTTGTCCGTATTTGTGAAGCCTACAGGGGCAAGCTTAATTTGAAGAGACTCAAATCATTTGAAGAGACTATAGCTCAATCTGCCCCTAATCTGTGCATGGAAATGGACACCACTCCAACACAGTCATCCAGCCTTGGAGCCTAAGAACAATTATCACCAACACTGCTTCATGCTTTCACATTCAGTGCTTACAGAACTGGAAACAACAACAGCTACTTCAGATGACAGTAAAAGAGATATTCACAGTCACATCTGATTCAACACTGATTAACATTAAACATAAACCAGACCTATTTCACATAATACTAGATTAAGTCAACCAGTTTAATGAGGGAAATCTTTTATGAAGATTTAGAGTCCATCAAGGAAGAACCAGGGGTGACACAACACTCCTAACATTAAGTGAGTAATTTATCTTATGTGGTTAAGTGGTTTTGAGAGGTCAGGTGCATGTTTCTCTCCATTAACTGTCAGTGCACTACAAGGTGAGAACGTCAGATTTACAGATCTACCTTTGGGATGCCTAAAGTAAATTGGGAGGCATCTCACCTCACATACTTACTAACTGACCCCTTATCCTAAGGAAAGAGAAAGATGTGAGAAGTTGACAATGCTACTCATACTCTGATGAAACAGTGTGACCTTTGTTATTTATTGTGACACTGCTTATTGGAGCTACCTGATCTGCCCTCTGCTCTAAGTTTAGATGAGAACCGGTTTGTCTTCTCGTGGCTTGTGGGCTTTCTCTGTTAGTGTTTACTAGTATCATTTACTAGAATCAACATTTTTTTTTAATTCTACTGAAACTTCATACAAACAAAAAGATAAAGAATCTTCAAGAAGAAGGGAAGAGGGAGTATCAAGGCACTATTCTTGCTCAAAAACATGGGACATGAATTGCCATAAGCTATGTTCTGCCAAGGCCACATCTTTTCAGATCTTAAGGGTATGTGCATGCACAAGAGCTAAGAATTACTCTTAAAATCTGAAAAACAAACAAGTTGTAACTTTCTTTTGTTGTTATTATTCCACTCAACTCTCCTTGATGATTGTTATATAAACCAAAATACAGCAAAAAGAAAGATGAAGGAATGCATTTCCATATAAGATGGACAAAAAAAAAAGAAATTAAAAGCTATAGAGCTTAAAATATTCCTTGGTAGTATTAATTCATTTAAGTTGTTTATTTTCAAGAAATCACTATGCTGGACAGTAAAAGGATAATAAACATTTCAGAGGAATGAAACCAAGCACACCTTTAAAAAAATAAAACGTGCCATTCCAAAACAATTTTTATGAGCACTTTATTTCATTTTTCTCCAGCTCTAAATATTATTAAATTATACTAAAGAGAAGAGCTGCACTCATTCCACAAACAAAATTAATTAGCAGTATAACAACACAGAAATAATCATATTAGGACAGACAATATTATAATAGGCAGAAAAATTGAGTCAAAACCTTTTGGTATTATCTGTCTCAAGTTCAAGAGCACACTAGGAAGTTCTTCACAAGTTTCTAAGAAGGACAAGGTATTTTGAAGAAATACAGTCTCCACAGTAAAGTAAAAAAAACCTGTTTACATTAGAAATAATTTTTGAAAGGACCTGCATGAATTTAAGAAATTTTGTTTTAATTTTTGCATTATTTTAGCACTAAAAATAATATCTAGGGATTAGAATTAAAATATGTATTCCACAGTTCTCTTCCCTCTCTCAAAATATGCATGTTTATAGCTGTAGGCAAGTAGATAACACACTAGGGACCAAAACTGAGGAATTACTGTTAAATATAGCCAGTCTTCTCAGAAATCATATCTGAACTACCAAGTGGTACTTCTATATCTGGTCAATAAGGTTTCTCACCTTCTCTCACGTCACAGTCAGAGACAAGTGTATGTGTTTCATCTCCCCATCATGTAATGCCATACGGGCAGGGAGAAATGCTCACTGTGCATCACACACAGCACTGAACCAGCCCATGAGGCAGATGGCATCCAGCTATGGTACTGCTCCAAAACAAAGTGGGGCAACTTTCTGCACTGCACCTTGCAGCCAAGGGAGGGAGAGCCAAGCTGCTTTTAGGCTGATGGTGGCTTTTTGAACAGTGACTTTTTCAGAAAATTGAGAGAACCTGTGTTACTCTGATAGCCCTCAGAGCTTGTTTTAGGAACACTGCTGTGTCACACCAAAGCACCAGATGCAGCAGGAGAAGCTGCACCACACTGCAGCATCAGGGCTCAATTCCCATTGCCTGTCCCAGCAAGAGCTTTTCCAACTGCTTTCTTATTCCGAGAAGTTCTGATGCTTCGACATCGAGGCCAGCCCTCAACATACTGCGAAGAGTATCTTAATGCCTCCCTAGTCCTATTCATCATAAAGGGACATAGCAAGTATTACGCCTATTCCTGGTCTTTTTTTTTTTGTCTGGGAGAAGGGGAATGAAAACAAAAATACCAAGCTTTTCCTAAAAGCTTATCATATTGTCAGCCAGCCAATCATAGCAACTTCAGCAACACTGTAATTGTCTGTTACTTTTTCTTAATAGGAAGATGATAGATTAATAACGTACTAAAGATCAACACATATACCCTACATGGCAAGTTTAGCCAGATCCACCTATCTTATTGCTACTCGTGAACTACAGACCATAAATCTACTGTTTGCAAACAGATCCTTCCTCCAACCAGACTGGCTTGTAGGGCAGACACTCAAGGTAACACGACTGACAGGACTCTGGAAACAGGAGTCTAGCTACATATCCCTATTGGAAGAATATTTCTCTTAAGTGATATCCATGTACACACATGTGTCTAGACATACATTAATAGCTCCACTACTTCTTTCCACAGTGCATGAAGACCAAATGCAGCAGCAGTCTGCTGCAGACCATCATTAACAAAACAAAGTCAAGTTTTATGATGTGAAATCTTGTGAAAGACTTCACAAGGCTCTAGTGTAGTTACCCTCTGAGAAAGGTGCCAACTCTAGTATCCCCAAGTATCCCCATAAAAGTACTTCAGAAAATTAGTGGGGAATGCATTACTCATCTAATCTTTTGAGTGATTTTTAGGTAGACAAAACTTGTCCAGACAATGCAGTGGGTCTTTAATCAAGACCTCACCTTAATACGCTATGAACAAGACATCCTAGAGCACTGGCTCAATACTGACTCGGAAGAAAAACACTCACCTACAAAAACCAGCTTAAGAAACAGCTTTTTTGGGGGACTTTCAGGGAAGTCTAGCCACATCTAACTGCATTCAGTGCATGGAAAAAGAAGGTGACATACTGGCTCTGTGTAACTGCACACTACTTCTCTGAGGTGTCAAAATCAAATAAAATTGGAACAGATTACGACTTTACTCAACATTTGGTAGTTCTTCTAATAGTCTAGATATTTCAGAGTAATCTGCAATATTCTTCTAGTCAGGAAGTAGACAAATCATGATCTACAGAAGTCTGATGTAATGAGCTATTTCCAGTTTTTACTGCTACCAATGGGAAGATGTCACAAAGCAAGAATGAAGGGCAGTGCCAAAAGCAAATGGATACACCTCTCCCCATGATACCTCCATCCCTACTACATCTCTGGACTGTTAAGTAAGGGCTAATCACTACTTTATGTCAGCAGCAGGAACAGAGTGGTAGGGCACACAACTGTGTTTTACTGCAGTGATGCTAGAACATCACTGAGGTGTGACACTGTGACTGAAGCCCAAACACCTCCAGTGACCATTTGTAGTTAAATGTAAAGACAGTAGTATCAGGAATTCTTTTCATACTACCTTTGACATGACAGCACAAGTAAAATCACATTATTTACAATTTTGCAATTAAATCGGTAATTACGCAATCAAAACCCTACACTAGTGCTATGTTCCCAGGTCTCTCAAAATCAAAAAGATACAAATGTTCCACAATTTTCCTCTCATTTTACACTTTCACAATCAACATATTGGATTTCAAAATGGGAACCAATCCATTGCCTCCATTTGTAAAGAAGATACTACTGAACCAGCACTGTATGTGTTAACTATTAACTCCCATCATAATAAAACACAAAATGTTGCATGAATTCCAGAAATCCTCAATGGAACTGCTTTTCCATTATGTTTGAAAAGCACCACAGAGGAAGAAAAGAGTCTGTTCTAGTAGATTATAAGAAAAGAAAGATACTGGAAAAATGATATAACAGTACAAGTTAGGGCAAAAAAATTACTGAAGCTTGAAGGTGCCTTCCATCTCAAATTAAATACAGGACAAGGATCAGTGGTAAAAGAAAGGAGAGGTGGGACAACTGGGAGAAACGGAAGAAAAAATACTCAGTCATTAGAGAAAGAGGAAAGAGATTATTTATCTGCAAAGTGTTAAATTGAACTTGCTGCAAAATTGATCAAATCTCTTCAGACTCGGAAATACCCTACGGCAATTATTGATCAAGAGTAGTGAATGTGCTACAGACCATGTTTCTGTGCTATACAAAAAAAAAAAAAAAAAAAAAAAAAAAAAAAAAAAAAAAAAAAAAAAAAAACAAAACAAAACAAAACAAAACAAAAAAAAAACCGCAGGGGAGAGGAACCAAAGTGACTAAAGTGTGTTTAAAACACACTTAACTCTGAAACACACTCAACTTTTAAGGTAATGGTTGCATGAGTTATTGCAGCAATGTGTATGAGGATAGATGATCTTCAGGAAAACATACCTGGCTAGATTGAATGCATCATCAATCAAGCCTGCTCGATTACTGACAGAGATAACCTGTGAGGGGCAAGCACAAAAATTGAACCTTTTAAGGTGATGAAACAGTGATGGTTCATCTATGAAAGCAGATTTTAGGAATGAGAAGAGGAGCTTACCTCATGGTTCCTTGTTAGCTGATTAATTAGCAGCCTCCAATTCCTAATATCATAATTAACTCTAAAGTAGCCAGTCTGGTTGATGTTCCCCAGCAACCAGCTTGCCTCTTCCAAAGCAGGAATTCTGTGGTGTTCTGGAAACAAAGAAGAAGAAGGGAAGGGGTCTTGGTTTTAAATGTAAACATTCTGAAGGTGCATCTGTTACATTTTCTCCTTCTTTAAGTGTATGTGAAGCCAGTAAAATTAATTCAAAGACTAACAAAAATACTGTTCTTGATTAATAATTTCCTTTATCTGTTCTGATGTAGAGATGCCAACTGACATTCCCATGGGGACCTTTTACCCACACAGAACTTCAGATGTGCTTTTTCTTTTTTGGCAAGTATTATTTCTATGAGAGGTACCCACTTTAAGTCCGGTACCCTTATTCTGGCCATGCTTAAATAGTTTTCTACAATTGTAACTCAAAAAATTCAATGAATGTACTATAGAGAGAAGAGTAAACCTGTGATTAAAAAAATTGATTCTTAAGTGTTTCTGCATGTATTTGATTAAGTTTTTACATTGGATTTTAAATTAAAGTACTTCCAGTTGTACAGCTTCCAGCTACTAAGCACTGAGAGCCTCCTCTTTAAAGCTAGACCAATTAACCTTATATCACCTAACCTGTTCTTCATCTTTCCCCTTGTTTTAAGTAATCACTTTAGGGCCGAAAGTCTAAATTTATTACCATTTTTGTGCAGTCAGGTACTCCACAACTATTTGCAGGAATAGAGACTTCAAAATTTCAACAACAGAAATGCCCTGAACTCACAACAGGCACTTATTTTTTATCATGGCACAAAGCATCAGGCTTCAACACCTCTGGAAGAGGTCTTCAATATAGCAAATTATTTTGACAAAATTAAGCATGAACGAGAACTCACTAGAAATTCAGAAACACTTTTTTCAACCAATAAAATTAGTTTGTACACTGTTGAAGGAATAGTCTTCTCATTCATTTTTAAAATAAAAAAGAAATACATAAAATTTGTTATAAATGTAATTCCACTAGGAATTGTTTGGTGTGCTTGAATTCCCTGGAGGTAACAAATGGGAAAAAAGTTAGCAGGATGGTCTTTACAATTCACTCATACTATCTTGTACATTGGCTTAGTAAAGAAATTGATTTGTTTCAGTCCTTCTTATAAAAAAATAATTTCTGAGGAAATAATAGTTAACTAGGGCTACAGATAAAAGTTGCACTTCTCCCTTGACTAACAGGAAGTCCACAAATAACTACTACTTTAAGGTGCAAGAAGTACAAGGGTCAGCAAGACACAAATATTAAAAACACATAATTATATGTTTAAATTCATGGGCCTGCATTATGCACATGGATTCAGATAAAAACCTGCAGGATTAAAATAGATAGTGCTCTTTTCTCCTAGGTAGTTCTGATACCATAAAAATCTCTGAAAAATACACTTATTAAAAATATTAAGCCCAGAATAATTCATTTATTGCCTGCTCAATTCAATTGTTATTGTTCTTTTATCTGTGGTAAAGCACCAAGCAGAAATGTTCTGTAGAATCCAATATATCCTGCAGAAATAGGACTGAGAAAATCTGAATTGAGTCCTACAACTCTGTGTACTTCCCAGGTGTTCCTACTGTCAAAGCACCTAAGATGCTTTTGCCACACAATCTGATTTGGAGCATGTCTGTAACACTTGTGTGTCAGCTCTTCCACAAGGGACTGTACAGATCAGTCCTAAGCAAACTCTCTTACACTTGCCCCTCTGTTTAAATACTTTTTTCATTGAATCCAAGTCAGATCCAGCCTGTTGCTCCATCCTATTTAGGGAAGACTTGAATCTTGTTCCTTTGTAACCTTATACCACTTTAATGCAGTACAGCTTTCTGCCCATGCTCTTTGGTTGCAAACTAACTTTTAAATGCCACCAGTCCTGAAAGCAGCTACTTGTAACTGGCTAACCTTTGCACATTTACAATGCTGCCTAAAAGCATACCAGATAGGCTATCAGCACACATTAAACAATATCTGCGTAAATAAACACATTATATGGAAATTTTCAAAATCATATGTAATTAAAAAATACATACACCCTTTCTTCTTTGGGCATTTGTATTACATTTTCCCCTCCAAAGTGAGGAAATTACTTATGCTTCAACAGAGTACGGAATGATACTTGCCAGTCAAATATGGGAAGTCCAGAATAAGCTATTTCACATGCAACAGCTGTGCAACACCCCCAGTACATATCACTATAAAGGAGGAGAGTATCTTTACAAGTCACTGTGCCATTATTGCTGTTTTGGTCAGTTTAAATACAAACATAACCCCTTGTTATTATTTTTAAATAAGATCACTCATGTATTGACCTTCTCCTGAAATAAAGGACAGAAATCTTTCACACCTTCCCAACTTACATAAAGAGGTGGATATTTTATGGAACTGCCTGACACATGTTCTATATATAGTTCTATATAATTTAGTAGAATTTGATATTTGTGTCTGTCAGTTCTCATGCTTTCCTATAATAGAAATTCTTTCTTTTGGTAATTACAGGCACTAAACATTTCTATACACCTGGGTAATGTTTCCACTTACCACAAACACATTTATTAATTTCCTGTTAAAAGTATTACAGTTAGCAAAAAGGTAGTAACTCAGTGTTAAACCTTACATTAAACCATTCATGACTTTCTAAACAACAACAAGGGTTTCATTTGGAATAAAGTCCATCTTTGAATGTTTTAGTTCCCCTCTCAAAAGTAAATCTAAAATATATATCCTGTCATATTTGAGATTAAAGGGAATTTTTTAAAATCTTCTTCCATCAGAAAGTGTTTTTCCATGGTCATGATTTGTCTGGATGCCTCAGAAAATAACACTGCTCTAAAACTTCTAGTTTTGCTACATACATATCGGAAATATTTAGGAGGAAACATTTAAATATTATGACATTTGTTTTGAAGTAAAAAAATCAGTTAGGGTCTCATTCCCAGTTTGTCTGCTCTCAAAGTGTGAGATAGTCCCTCCACTGGTGCATGTGGCTTGAAGTTCTGAGCTCTCCCAACAACTTCAATTCCATCAAAATCAGCGTGTGAGGCAGGTCTGGGAGAAGGGCACCCTTCTGCAAGAGAGTATTGCCAAAAGTATGGACTAAACACAGTGCCAGTACCATTTCAAGTCTTTAGACTCACAGTTGTTATTTTAACTCTTTATACAACCTCTAGCATACTAAGAAATTGGTTTAAGCTAGTAGAATCCCTAGTGGGGGAAGTGACTCCATTTTGCTGCAAAAATAATAGCACAATTTCTTGACAACAACAGCAAGCAAAATTTTTCTGACAAAGAAGTGTTCCATGAGGAATTTCACCATAATTTATACTGGCTTTAACTAAATTCTGCAAATCTTCTTGCAAGAACTTTTCATACAGGGAGATGGCAAACCAGAAGAAAAAGTGCTATCTATCTCACTTGCCATTTTGACATAGCTCCATGCTGAAAGAAAGTATTTTGGTATAGAGATTAGCACAAAAAATGGAGCACATCAGGAAATGTGATCATGTTCCATCTCACATACCTCTTTCTTCAAATTACCCTTACATTCATTAATATTCCTATATGATGGAACTGCTAGTGACTAAGGTGATACACAGAAGTCTTGTGCTAGGATGTTCACTCATCTGTTAGAATAAGGGGAATGATTCTGACTCACTCTGTCAAAACTGCATAGGATTCCAAGTCTTGTATCCCTGGTCCTCACTACGGCTGGCTGAAGCTCAAAGCAGGACCTGTATATTGATTTTTTTTCACAGTGCTTCCCTTCTTCCTACTTTTGAAAGATAAAAGAGCGGAGTCTGGAAGCAAGGAAGGTAAAGCTCAGCACCTGAGTTTCAAAAAAGAAAGAAAGGATATTTTTCTAAAGCTGCAACTAATGCACTGCTCCCCAGCAGGCGGCCAGCAACCCCAGCTCAGAAGCATCTGTCTTCTACAAAACACTTCCTGGAGGAGAATCTGACTGTTGAGTGGCCTAAAGGAGAGATTATCTAGTAGGAGGTGGCAAAGTAAATTGGGACTTGCTGCAGGAAGGGAATTACCCTGTTGAACTTTCTTTCCCCCATCTCATGGCAATCCTGAGGAGATATTAGGAGCAATCTGAACAGCATAGATGTTCTTTAACTGAGGTAGGGAGGTCTATCAAAGGAGTATTTCCTTGGAACATAAAAAAATCAGTTAATGAACAGGAGGTGGGGATGGAAAGGGCAGGGACTAAAGCTGTGTCAGCCAGTTCAGCAGCACTTGCTGAGTTGCATGGAGATGTTTCCTACTTGGAGACTGAGCATCAGAACTGTGATTCCCAGGAAACAGCAAATACACCTTTTTCCAAAGCCCTGCTCACCTACTGGAAATGGATGCTAGCTAAATCTCCTCACTTGAGGTTAAGGTCAGTTCTAGATTTTCAGAAACATGCACAGGTAAGCCTGTGCTTCCACACCTAGTACACCTTCATCAGAAATCACCAACACATTCCCACAAGCCCTGCTTAGCAGTCATAGGGATGGAATAGGCTCAAAGCTTGTTCTTGGCTTTCTACCCACTACTGATCCCAAAAATGCTATGGATACATGTTCAGAGATCATTACAGCACCCACGAAAGAGGCAATTTTCTAGGAGAAACAGAAACAAGCCCTGGAATACGACAGAGCAGAAGTTTGTAATACCAATGATTTCCATAGTGCCAGCAAAATTTATCATTCAGGAGACCTTCAAGACTGAGGCACAAAGAGCACTGCAGCCATCTTAGCATGATGTTTCTGACCTCACCATGGACAGGAAGGTTTAGCACAAGATGTTTCCTTTGTGACTGGTTTACAGTCACTTGAAGCAGAACAGCCTCATCCATGGCCATGGGGAGTGAACAGGGATAAGGTGGTGGTGACCTATTTGTGCAGCACTATGAGAGCAAGTGAGACAGCTCCATTTCACACACTAGACTAACAACGCAGTAAAAGGACCATCATCTGATGGTATATGAACTGATGAGTAGAAATATGGTTACATAAATGCTATGGGTCACTGGGTAAGGAGAAGAGAGACTGGCAGAAGTGCTTGCAAAATTGAAAGCTTTCAAAACTATGCCTACATACCTTCAGCAAATAGGTGGGAAGAGCTATATTAGATTTGAGACATCTTGGATATTATGCACCTTGTCAAACAAGTTGCCAAAGCCTGGCACTGTCCTCCCTACAGGATTTCCTGCAAATGACAATTACAACTCAAAAAGATACTGTGTAGCTGTAATTTCCAGTGTGTTCCTTCACTTCAGTGCAGTGAAGAATGGACAGATCTAGCAATTGTGGTGACATGCAGTTATCTGCACTGATCCTACTCAGCATATTGAACAGTGATCTGCATGCTCACTATCTCTGGCATGTAGCCAGAGACACACAAGATAAGGACAGAGCAGCAACTCAGTCATCCTAAATTCATGTTGCTCTCACAAAGCTGTTTATCCTCATATCCCTTGTTCATGAAAATACCAACTGGTATCCTACAACACCTTGCTGAGGTTGCAGACATGGTGGCAGAGAGGATGCAAAAATCACCAATTCTCTCTTTTGTCTTTCTGGATGAACATGAAGGAAAAGCCTCTTACATCAGCAAATAACCATTCTTGGTGAGCTAAAGCAAGGCATGGGGTTTACTACTGATGGATATCATTATCTGAAATACCACCCAAAAAAAAGGAACGTTTTTTGATATATTTCTATACATAGATATTTCAAAACCGCTGCGGTTTCATTTTTCTCAGATAACTCACAGACAAGGTTAATTTTATTGGAAGATTTAAGTGATGTGCCAAGATATGCCACAGTGGTAGTCAGCAACTTGAACCCTTTTTCCTACTGGCAGCTGAAATTAGGTGTGTGATCAGTAATAATGACTATGTTGGGTTTGCATGGCCAGGTTTGGTAGCAGAGAGGGGGCTAGAGAAATGGCTTCTGTGAGAAGATGCTAGAAGCTTTTCCCATGTCCAGCAGAGCCAATACCAGACGGGTATTGGGGTCCAAGATGGACACGCCGCTGGCCGAGGCTGGGCCAACCAGAATTGGTAGTAATGCCTCTGTGATAACATATTTAAGAAGAAGAAGGAAAAATAACTTATTGCTCAGATGTAATTGTGGCCAGAGAAGAGCCAGGTGAGAACGTGTGAGAGGAACAACCCTGCAGACACCAAGGTCAATGGAGAAGGAGGAACAGGAGGCAGTCCAAGCACCAGAGCTGAGATTCCTCTGCAGCCCCTGGTGCAGACCATGGTGAGGCAGCTGTGCCCCTGCAGCCCATGGAGATCCACAGGGATGCAGAGATCCACCTGGAGCCCATGGAGGAGACCCACACCAGAGCTGGTTGAGGCCTGAGAGGAGACTGTGACTTTGAGGGAGGGATCCCATGTTAGAGCTGGGGAAGGACTCCTCTCCCTGAGCAGCGGGAGAAACGACATGTGAAGAACTGGCCATAAACCCCATTCCCTTCTCACTGCACTGCTGGGGGAGAGGAGGCAGAACTGGGAAACAGGGAGGGGTGGGGAGGGGAGGGAGGCATTTTAAGGTCTGTTTTTACTTCCTATTATCCTCCTCCCATTTCGAGTCTGTTTTGCTGGGACAGTACTTGGTGAGGGATCTCTAACTCAGACCTTACCCGAGACCCATGAACACTTTGTTACACTCTCTCTCCCCTGTCCAGTTTCAGAGGGGAGTGACTGAGTGACTTTGGTAGGTGCCTGGTGTCCAGCCAGGGTCAACACACCACAATAACAAACAACAGAGAGCTGTTTATTAGCTCCTATCCACTCTTCCAGTCACACTGGAAGCTCCTTCAGCACAACAAGTTAACAAGAAGGAATTGCCTACTCTGTCCTAAAAAGCGCACAGAAACCATCCTCATGAACAGCATTTACTCCACAGTTGATTTGCATATCTGCATTTAATTACACTCACTTGAAGAACAATGTGACCACTTCCAATCTTCCAAATATCCTCTGGAGCAGTTTGTTTCACCTCCAGCTTGCAGACTTTTTCCAAGTCTACCCACTGGGACAATACTGAAACTGTGCTCTGTACAACAGAAAGTTTTCAAGATTCTTCCAGTCCGCAAGAATCCCATCTGGAAATCGTCCTTTGGAGTCTCAGAATTCCTCCCTCATCCCCATGCAACAAATATACCAGCTGCAGAAAATCTCCCAGGAATATCATAAAATCATGTACACCAGCCTCAATACACAGCAGCATGTACAATCAATCATACATTGAGTATACATTCAGGCATGTTCTTACTGACATTTCTGCATTGAGGAATTCTTCATCTGAGCTAGACCACAGTAAGTAGAAGCAAAAGGACATTGTTGCTGTAGTGTAAGTTTACAGTCTCATTTTCAATGAGGCACAGCAAATGAATGAGTGAGTGAAAGTAATGAGGAAGAACAAGGATAATGACAATAGATCACAGTGTCATTGATTTGCTACACAGGAGACTGATGACTCGGAAAGGTTCCTCTTTAATTTCTATACAGTAGCCAGCCCAAAATAATTGCTCACACTGGCCATCATTAATTTGTTGATTTCTTGAAGGCATTCCAATAGAAGCAGTAGATCTTAAAAGAGTGGGTAGCAGTTTTATGGACTTGCTCCTCCACAGCACTCTGCAAGTAAAAGGCAATGAGGAAGCGTCTATGTAGATAATAGTAATATACTGAACTTTGAAGGAGGGAGTGAAGGGAGGGAGGCATGCATGTGCAACCTAATGAGATGGGATGATCAACTTGCTCTGAAGTCAGTGGGAACCTTTCTAATGACTTCAACGAGAGTTCAATCAAGCCCTAAAGGACAAAAGTAAAGCAGGACATTAAGGCAGACTCTGAAAGTGCAAACAGGTCTTGAAGTATTCTGGAAGTGTTAATGTTAAAAAGTATAACCAAAGCAGTAGGTTTCTAAAAAGTGAGGCAGAGCCTGTATGCTTTGATTAGAGTATGTTTCCCAGATATGAAAATTGCTCTGGTTATTGGCACATTTCTGGATCATTCTATCATGGGAGCACCATAAAACATGTTAGTTTCTCATAGGCTGCAAATGATCTGGGTAAATAAACCAATACCTTGTACCACTAGAAAACTGGGGTACTCAGATTTCTACTGACCATACACCATTCATTTCCAGTCCTTCTGGCTGCCAAGCTCTATATGACTAATGTATTTTAGTAACTTATAAAAGAGAAAAATATCTCACACAGATTTGAGTCTCCTCTCTCTCATTAATTTTCTATTAGAGGGAAATCTCTCTACCTTTCTAATTATACAAGAAAGGGTCAGCTCTCCCTCTACAGCCCACATGTCAAGGGGATGCATGCATCCTTCTTTTCCCTTCTATATAATAAGTCTATTCAAGTCCCCACACATCTTCCCTCACTCTCTCTAGTTCTAGTCCAAAACTGTCACACAATGTAGCATGAAGTGCTAAGGAAATTGATAAACATTTCATGAAATTTCTATGGTGGGCTTCCTTTCTTAGGTGATAAAAAACCACTGGCATCTAGCACTCACTCTCCTCCAGACAATAACTATTATTGTCATGATCATGCAGGAACTGAGGAGGAAGAAAATAAGTAGTAAGCAGAACAATACACTTTTGAGGTCCAACATATGGTTATCTAATAGAGAGAACAAATACTTTTCAATCAATAAGGACAATTTTAATGACAGCAACCATTTCTTAGGCCTGGTTCAGACTATGGATCGAGTTTAAAATGCTAGAATTCTAAATGTACTAAATCATATTCATAATATCTGCTTCATTATACAATATTATATTTAACTTTCACCAATCAATAGAGTGAATTGCATTCATCAATGATTTGACATGTGTTGCTAAATATGAAATACTTAGCACTTTACATTTCTTTGTAAAAGCTTTACATTATACTGTCTAAATTCTGCAATGTTATAAATCTAGATTGTTACTCATCCTTCATTCCTCCTCCCTCCCTTCCCAGCTCTGGTTTTTCTGCAATTCATTTTAAGCAGTTTAAAACTGGGTGCAGAGCAACTAAACAATTATCTAAGATCAATTCCAAAGATACATTTGAGGAAAACACAAGTATGCTTTATGAGATTCCACTGGGAGGAAAGTTTATTTTTACCTGATTTGTTAGACACCCATATAATTGCCTCTGATGAGATGTGGCTCGTATTTCCTACTGCAATTGTTAATGGAATCTGCCACAAGTAGCTGCAAGACAAAGGAGGGGGAATCTAAGAACAAAAATACTGAACTGATTCTTCTCACAGCAATCAGAGATCATGTCAAAGAAATCAAAACACAATCTCAGTAGCAGTGTAAAGATCTCTGGATTCTAACAAGTTACTTTAATTTTGAAATGCAGTTGCATTAGCAATAAAACAAAGAAAAATAATTTATAAAAAAACCAACCTAAATTATATTTTACATCTTTTCACACACTATCATCATAGGAGGACTTTTTAACAAACCTTTTTCTAGTTTAAGAAAATGTTTCACAAAAGAGGAAATAATGATTACTCATAAAAAAGAAGAACACTTTTGAATATTTACTTAGAAAAAACCTCCACATAAGACATGCTTTCATTTACAGGGACTTCAAAGTTCAAAAATACCATACTCTTCTGGCAACTTCTTGAAAAGCTACAATGGGCTTTCACTGCTGCTGGTTTATAAAATCAAAATGAATGGGACAGATCTCCACTTCTTGGCATGTTTTATGACCACCTATGCATATGCAAACTGGACAAACACACTACAGGTGGGTTTGGTGATACATTGGTATAATCAGACCCCATCTTCCCTATAGGGTATTATAAATTGTTTATAATTTGAAGTAAATGTTATAAATAACATTTTTATCTCAATGAACAGAAATTGACTGTATGAAGTGAATATTTTTATTCACAGATGAGAGAGACAGATGGAAAGGATTATTTCCTTCATGTCTTCATCATCACCTCTACTTCTTAACTCTCAAAAGTAGCATTTTACCAGTCAGTGAAAAAGTAGACATTTCCCTCACAGGCCTGCCACATCATTGTGTAAATCACTGAAGGGGAGCACTCAGTAATGGTACAGGTGGTCCCTTTGCCTTAGGTGCCTTACAGGTGGTCCCTGGGTAGGTGATCAATGGCAGTATGTGTGCAGCTAAGCAAGGCAGCACGGCAAGATTCTGGCCCCAGCTCAGATATCACCGTATAGTACCACTTTGATACCAAGTGAAAATATCATTTTAGACTGATTGCATTAAAATGGTGCAAAGATGAGTGCAGGCCAGTTCTCTCCTGCTAGTACACAGCATTGCAAAACTAGCCCACCGTACTGAAGAAAAAATTAGGTTTGCTCCTTTCCACTTACACAGGATCCTGCTCCATTTAATTACAAACAGTACCCAAATGTTCCACAGCCAGAGTCAACATAAACTGGCTTCCAGGGGTTGCCTTGCTGGCATGACTTGGGAGCTGGGGGAGGGACAGAGCCCTGCCCTGCCACCACACTTAGCTCACAGCTTAGAAGAAAATCGTGTGCAGGGAAACACTTGTTCATACAGCAGTGATTCAGCAGAGATGGGGAGACACTTGGACAACCATACAGCTGAAAGAGATATGAGTGACACTAGAAATAAAATGTGGCATTTACTGCCATATGAAAGAAGAAAAAGGTTTCCATGTGATATTAGGTTCTCTGAATATTGGTACCATGACACACTAGGAAAATAATTAGCTCTACCCCTGCACTGAAGACAAGCTCCACATAAGCACATACTCTGGCAGACACTTTTTGGATAATTAAGCTGTGTCATTTGAAGATTTTATTGGCATTATGAGTCTGCCCACTCCTTGTGCTGGACATTATCCAGCTCCACAGCACAGCCAGCAGAAAAAGATGTCCATTGGTGCATTAGCTTCTCCATTTCCCAATCTGCAGTCTTCACTCAAAGTTACCTTCATTTCTGGCTTAACTAATATTCTGGACTGTGAACTGGAGTAATGAGATGCAGTGTGTACTGTGTCCTGTTGCTTTAGCTACAGCAGCAGTAACTCCTGGGTTCAACAGGTGAGGGCAGTCAGGAAATGCTGCAAAGTGATGCACTGAAATATATTCACTATTCCCCTAAATACCTTATACCTTACTAAACACACACCAGTGTTCCTAGTAAATATATCACCTTTAGAAACATACCTAGTTCCATATACACTGCTCTCCAGAAAAAAAAAAGATCCTAGCAAACTAGGATTGAGAAAAATAAGGCAAAATTTAGCATGGAGTTTCTACATTATTTGAAAGAACAGGAGCACTGGTATCTGAAAAAAAAAATTAAAACTGCTTTTGTATGATATTTTTATGACACCTCAACTCCTAGTGAAAAAGCCAAACTGCAAAGTAAAAGATACTGTGAGCTACCTATGTAGCTGATTTATGCACATATATACACACCCAAAAATATTCATGTATGAACATATTCGTGGATACCTGTTATTTCAAGAAGGAACTTCACAGAAAGCTATTCTGTACACTGTAATATCTATACAGAGAAGAATTTTATACTACCTTATACTATTTTATATTGCCTCCAATTAAGGTAAATCATATTGAAGTAAAAGATCCTTCTCTGAAAGGTGATCTAGCTGCAGAACAAGTGTCACAAAATCTACCCACCAGAAAACGTGTGGGATTTAGTTGGGAATATTAGTACTGGCAGATTTGACTTTTATCTCCCCAGTATAAGAGACCTCCTGACATTGTTGGTGCTTTCCAGAACCCTCTCACCCTCTTGGTTAGTGGTTTCCCAGAGAAACCACAGGTGTCCTTTTAGTAGACATCTAGAAAAAATACATTTTTCCTACTTTACTGCTGCTGTTTTTTCTGCTTACCTGCTTTCTCCTTCCATTCCTCTTCACTCTCAGAGAACTTCTACTGCTGTTGCAGAAGAAGCTGTAGCTAACTTCTGTGTATGGAAGGAAGATGCACCCAGCTCTCCTTCCAAAAAGGCATCTTCTATTCATTGTCTCTGAATGAACTGTATGGACTGTGTTCTCCAGGTGTGACTAGAAAGAAGCAAACTTTTCTTGCACTTTTCTGTCAGGAGTCTTCTACCTTACAGAGCAAAGAGGAAAAAGGGGGCTGACTCTCCTGCTTTCCTCCTGTTTTGTCTGAGAGTAGTGTAGACCTTTTATTTATTATTTGTATGTTGAGAGCACCATCAGCATGCTCTCAGTATGTATCTAATTGGGGAAAAAAGCATCCTGTTCCACCTGGCCATCTGCTGCCTGCTGTGACAAACCAGTTCCAGTGACAACAGGAATCTAGCCTTGAGGGCCCAGTGACCAGGGCAGCGAGACTTGAAACAACCTGTTTAGTCCTCTTACTGTCACGATTATGTCTGCAGGACTCAGATGCCTGTGCAGAGAGCACACTGGGTCCTTGGGTGAAATGGTGCTAATGAACTGTGTGTTCAGTCTGCCTGAGATGCTGCTCAGCTGCAGAGGTGTCCCACATAATGTCCTTCCACTATCAGACCTGATCACTTTGACAGGGAGCTAAAGGCAAACCTCTTATTGTGGAAAAACTAAGGGCTATTTCAGGAACTTAAAAAAAAAACATCTCTGAAGCTGAGGAGGAGAGACATGTAAAACTAGAACAGACATGTTAACATGAACTGTGCTGAACATAACAGTGTTCAAGCTCCAAGAAATGTAAGGAAAGGGGAATCTTGTTGCAAGGTAGTATAAAGAAACCTTTTTTTGCTGTGAGAAACTGCAAGTGAGAAACTGCTCATGTGAAATAGTTAAACTTAGGTTGACAGGATAATGCACAATTAAAGGGAATGCATTGGTGGATTTTTTGGTAGCACTATATAAATGCATAATACTGAAGCCTCTTCATTCAGCTTAATGATTCATCAGAGGGACTTGTTTCACAAAGTATCAGAATCTTGCATCAGCCAAGGTACATGCAATACTAGAAGCTAGCTAATTATGCTCTGTGTGGATTATATGGAATTTTTTATCTTTTTGTCCTGAGCATTACATAATGACTAGGTAGGCAGTATTAGTATACTTTATCTCACTTGGAAAATTATCATATTTGTGATGATTACTTGGTTACAACTTGATTTTCAGGAAAAAAAAAAACTGAGATCCCTTTGTGGGCAAATCCCGACACCATAAAACATTAAACAAACATGATGCCTCATGCTATTGCCTCTGATGAATAGTAATATTGTAATAACGTTGGGTTTTCAGTGGCTTCTTTGCAAAGAGCTATGCAAAGCCAGAAAAAGCACAGTAGTTTATTTCCTCTGCTTACAAAATAAAGATCTCAGGTAATTAAATATCAAAAGGTAAGGTTCCTGGCATTTCAGATTTTGCACACCTTTTTAACTACTTTTTCATATTAATGAAATGTGAAATATTTTTGCTGGGATGTAAATCCATACATTTTCAAAATTCATCTTCCCAGTAACCATAATGTACCAAGCTTCCATGCACTGCTGACAGTGAATACCACATTCTTCCAGTGGCATTTCTCCCTTCTCCCCTGGATTCAAAACTAAACAAAGAAGTTAAGCTATTCCTAGTCATTACTCACAGAACAATAAAGGTTCAATATTCAGAGGCTTATATCCTGCATTATAAGGAGTATACAAGCAATGTGACTGCTTCACATAAAGTGACAGAACATCTATAACAAAAGTACCACTGTAGAATCCAGCTTACCTACATTTGAATGGCAGAGAAAGTGAACAACCACACTCCTTTTATTCTGCTTTTACAGACCTCTGGGTTAAAGATTTCTAATCTATCCTGCTGTTCTTTACACAGAAACTGTACTCAATCCTTCTTATTGTCCACCTCTGTATTTTTTCTACCTACTATTTCAGGTTAGAAAACCAAGCCTTGCTTCCGGGCTTTGAAGGCATATCTACCAGGGATTAAAAGTGGCGTAATTCTTTTCTCTTCTACACTCTTTATACTTTTTTAAATGCTCCTTTTCTACTAATCCCTACTGTCCTATTTACCTGCTTGACTATGTCTGGACAGTGAGCTGATGTTTACAGAACATTACTTACCACAGGTCCAAGATCTCTTTCCTGAGAGAAAATAGTTTCTTCAGAACTCACCACTGAGAATCTGAATTAGAACTGCTTTCCCCACATGTATCACCTCATTATCATCATTAAGCTCCATCTGTCTTTTTATTACCATGTCAACTAGCACTAAGGAATACTTCTGTCATCTTGGTAAGTAATACTTGTTTTTATTACACTCACAAAACTCCTATTACCAGAAAACTCTTGACACCTAATTTCCACACCCTTTATCACATGGCTGAATTGGAAAAAATTCAGTGCAGGTTTCTCAAGAATTTCATGGGCTATGACCTTCCACTATGAAATGCAACCATCTAATTTTTCACTTTTTGCTTCTGTTTCTCTCTTATCCTGGTACAGATTAATTTCTTTAGGGATATTTAAGGAGGAAGTTGGACCTCATAAACCACATAAAAACCCAGTTAAATTACAAGAAGCTACATACATCTAGATTCAGAAGACATCTATTAATAGTCTTTGATTATATACTTAGACAGGAAATCAAAGAAGAACTATGGCAAGACAGAAGTATAGAACAATGTACATATTTAAGGAAAAAAAATTACTTGTTTTTAGTACATCCAACAATAGAAGAATGAGTGACAACATTAAAAAGCTTTGCACAAAAGCAAATTAAGTGAATTGCCTCTTAGCAGGATATAATAAGGATAATTAATTTAAAGTGTAGTGGCAATCATAAACTAGAATCATACAATGATTTAGCTGGGAAGAGACTTTAGGAGATAAAGCCTTCTGCTCTAATATGATCAGAGCACAGGAAAACAAGTTTCACTGTAGGTAGAACATAATATCAGAAGAGGATATACAGGCACCACACAAAATCAATCAAGTCAATTGAGGCAAATGATTTGCCATCTGCTTTTTTTCCTAATCTCTCCCACTGCAAAGCTGCTACAGAGTTACTTTCATGAAAGCTTAACACCAAAAGCTGTATGTACTTTTAAATACCTCAGTAGGCTGAGAAATGAAATTGTGAGTTATCTCAGGCTGGAAGAACAGTAATCATGTACCCATCAGCTGGCACTGGTGAAATCCCAACCATCGCTCTTCCAGGACTCAGCTTCTCTGAGATAAATTCAGTTGTTCAAGGTGATGGCAAATGAGCAGTCATAGGGTAATTGAGACACCTGCTAAGGTCCCTAAGACAATAAGGATGCTCTCACCTGGGTAGTGGCAGCACAAGGCAAAGTAAGTTCCCTGGTGGCACCTTGAATGGCACCAGTCACACGTGCAAGTAACTAAATGGGCCTCTCCATCCACTCAGTGTTGACAAAGAAACTTTCCATAATTAGTTTGAGTTTCCCTATGAAACTTCATTTCTAAGTGAAGAAGGCAAATTTCCAAATCCAAGGTGCTTGTAAGAAAAAGAAGGCTTCAGCACAGATTTTCAAATACAGTATTTAAAAAAGGAACTGCTGCAACATTTTATGACTACTGTTTTAAATAAGAACTTTCAGTTTACTGATTCAAAAAATTGCAGGGAGAATTTAAAATGACTGAAACTGAAATGTAAGGTAGTTAAATTACAGAATTGAAATTCATGTTCTAAACCAACTCTTCCCCAATTTTTGCTTTGATTTTTGTCCTGATTCAGTGCAGGGTAATGTTTTGATATGTCAAAAATTTCTGTGGGATGGGAATCCGTTTCTTGTTCATTGGTAACACTTACTAATCTTTGTAAAGCACTTTGAGAACATAAAAATCAAAGACCTCATATGACTGAGGGATATGATTAAAGTTATTTAACACAGAGCTAAAGTGAGGCACAAAAATAGTTTAAGAGTAAAAAGTATAAAAAAAAGAAAATCCAAGAGTAAAACTGACTGGTTAAGACACCTATCTCCTTATTTTAACCACCAGAACTTAATACCCAAAATGCCAACTCTGTCTTTTCAGTTAAAGATAACAACCTGGTATATCCAGAGTGGCTGAGGATGAGAAACAGGCAGCAAGGACTCCTTGGCATTAGTTTCCTGTTCTCAGCTGTCTCCAGATGGAAATGCTGAAGTCTCATACAAAAAACTTATGCTCAGCTGAACAGCACTGAGTCTGAGAAAGGAACACTTTCCCAGTGTGGCCTTTGCAAACACTGGTGATTCCCTGAACAGGTTAGGATGCTGAACAGGTAAGGATGCTGACATTAGTATTTCTTATCAAGGGAATACGTTGCTATGAATCATCTACATGAACTCATGTGCTTGGATTTCAGACATAAAAAAAACACAAAAGCAAAGTAATGAGAAAATATGACCTTTTGAAAGCAAGTAAATCTTACAGAACAAAAACTAAGATTTAAAGATTTGTATTTTTACTTCCATTGAATGTTCAGTTGAATGTTTCTGGCTGATCTCCAGAGACATCTACAAATAGTGGAGAGTAAAAGAAGCATTTAGATGGATAGCTGCAGATGTTTCTGGCTAATGACCTTAATGCTCATTATAAATTAAAAGGCACAGAAGGTTGATAACAAACTAAGTAAAGGATTGTGTGATATTTGGATATTAAATCAGTACAGAAGGCAGACAGTAGAGGCAAGACAAGTACAGTTTCTGTTAGCAAGATTAGCAGGGTTTGGACTTCTACTTCATAGTAGCTGGTATGGGGCGCTATTTTTTGACTGTTGCTGAAAGCAGTTTTCATAACAAAGGGGGTGTTTTAGCTATTGCTGAGCAGTACTTACATAGCATCAAGGCCTTTCCTGCCTCTCACCCTACCCTACCAGCAAGGAGGCTTACAGTACACAAGAAGCTGGGAGGAGGCACAGCTGGGACAACAGACCCCAAGTGACCCAAGGAATGCTCCATACCATGTGTCTTCATGCTCAGTATATAAAGCTGGGGGAAGAAGGAGGAAGAGGGGACGTCACAGCATTTGTCTTCCTAAGTAACTGTTAAGCATGATGGCAGCCTGGCTTTCCTGGGGATTGCCGAAAACCTCCCTGCCCATGGAAAGTGGTGTCTTTGTTTTACTTTGCTTGTGCACACAGCTCTTGCTTTCCCTTTTAATCTGGTTTTGTCTCAAGCAATCAGTTTTCTCACTTCTCCAATTCTCTCCCCCATCCCAACACGGGGACTGAGCGAGTGGCTGCGTAGGGCTTGGGTGCTGGCTGAGGTCAAACCACAACACAAGCCAAAAGAAAGCCTTTGTTTTCAGAGAATTATGAATATTGAGATAGTGAAAGTTCAAAGATAAATTTTTAACAGAAAACCTGAAAGTGTATTCAACTAATCTATAAAATCACAAGCCTTGCTGCAGTGATACCTGGAAGCATTTAATCCTAAACTGAGAGCACAAGCACATGTAAGGTGGTCAGTGGAAAATAAGTGAAAGTTGTTAAACAGCAGAACAGCTTCCTAGCTTCCTACTACAGAAAAACATTTTACAAGAAGCAGAACTCAGCAGGATACAATTTTGTAAGCCACACTTTCTCGAAAGATTGTGTTGGGAAAGATAATTTAAAAGCATCATAGAGATTTTCCCAAGTTATTATATAGCATAGTATCTCATTCAGTAAGGAGTAATTCAGGTTCCAGGGGAAGCTCATGTGAGTATCACAGGAAATCACACATTTTTATTAAGTGCAGTTCTACAAGAGTGTTAGTTCTGTTTAATGGATAAGGAGCTGACAATATATTCATGTTGTGAGTATCATTCTCACAAGACTGAAGGACACAGAGATTTCATTAGATTTAATACATGCCAGTAAAGTGATTGTAGGCTGTTCCCAGAGGCATAACAACAGAAGATGATGTTATTCCCTCTTTCACAATTATTACACCTCCTACACTGAGACAGGGTGTCAAGGGATTCCTTGTACCTGTGAGCATGGAAGATGGCAGATAAGAAGGGAAGATTTCACTGACTTCGTAGCAAAGACAAATGGAAATGAAAAATGAATAAAAAAGAACAATTTGAAATAACTGAGATCCCCGGAACACAGCTTGAGGTAATCACTGGTCATCTGCATATGCCCAGTGTGATCTTAATTCCTGAGCTCAAAGAGAGAACAAGGAGGTTAATACAAACAACAGTGAGAAACACGTGAGAAACACTGGCAAAGGTAACAGATTAAGTTGAATTCCCCTACAAGAGGGATGAAAAAGCAGACAACATCAGACTTTTTCATCAAGGAACAAGTTGCAGACAGCTAACTTGAAACCAGAAAGGACAGTACTTTAGTTGTGTGAACAGGAGAAGGCCTCCTGATGTCTGAATCAGACAGGACTTTCACAAATCCTGCAGACAGACAATTTCTGACTGCAACACTGTATGCAGTGCAGAAATGAAACAGCAGGGCACAGTAAGTGTGACACACACCATGCTAATTGTAGGATCCTCAGTTTCCTGGGTTTAAGCAAAATGAGGAAAGGAAATGGTGCTGGTATCAGGATTCTTGGTCTGCCCTCAGCCAAGACTAACAGACTCGTCAACAATAAAAACATAAGCTAAGGGGGAAAAAAAAAAAAAAAAAAGAGAGAGAGAGAAATTTATAACACTGACTACATGAGCAAACAGAAACAGAAAAAGACTGGAAGAAAAAGGTTGTGGAAATGCTTATTCTAAGATTATTCTACACTATACTGGGTAGAGAAGTTTCACGTTCCTTTACAAAACTGGTGGACTTTGACGGATTCTGTGAATTAAAGACAGTGTTCTTTAATTGAAAGACATTGTCTTTAAGGAGCTCTATCTGGCTGTAATACAGACAGTAATTTTTTCAGTCAAGAGTCCAGATATAGTGAAGGTATGGTGCAATATAATATGCACACGGTATTGCATAAGTAGGTAACAAAATTCCAAGTGAGGCACACATCATTACTCAGAAATTATTGGTCTTCCTGTTATCATCTAAGCCAAACACTGTCAAAACCCACCTGAGCTTTTTGTATCATTTCTTCTCTTCTTTCTACCTAATGCCCCAACCATGAAGATGATTAAATTTTTCAGTCAGACCAACGCACCATCCAGAAGAACCCAACAGGGTCAGGTCGTGATAGGTGCTGCCAGGCAGATAATGGCTTCACCACCTGGTGGCTCTGAATGGGCTTCACACCTGAGGTGTCAGATTTTGAAGGGTGTTTCAAGTTTTTAATAGTAGTGAACTTAGAAGATGTCTCACGGATGAACAGAAATCAATTTATAGAGCAGTCTTGCCTCTTAACTACTAAGATTTATCTGCTTTGTCTCAGGCTTTGATTGGATGGGCACTTCTAGAATACAGCTAATATAAATTTCAGAGGGAAGCAAAACTCTGGGATTTGGAAGGTATATGGAATTGGGAACCTATTATAATTTTGAACACAAATTATATTTAGATGCACACATGAAGGAAACTGAATAATCTTTTTAGTTTGGAGAAATATTCAAAATTGTACAGGAGTGACTAGAAAGATTATATTCTAGTCGAAAGAGGCTAGCACATCTAGGATTACTTTCTTCTGATTTTAAGCTTCTTTATTTGTAGGTCTGCCTCAATACAGTTGCTAATTTTATATATTTGTCTATTATATGTGCTTTTATTTAGAAACATTAAAAAAGGCAATCATATTGGTATATTCTAAATGAAAGGTTGACAGCTGCTTCTAAGAGCTACTACTTATATGAAAGATCATAGATTGTTTAGGGTTTTTTTCTGTATAAGGACCTAAATACAAATATATCTAGAGAAAATATCTTCATTGTCAGTACAGGATTGCTGGAATATATTTTAGAGGAATGAATTTTAGAGGCATGTATTTTAAAATAGTAATTGACACTATAATTAATCTGTTGTCATAACAGTGATTAACATATTTAACAGCAATGTATTAAAGATGCAGATTTTGTGGTTTTCCTTTACTCTGCCATAGTCCTAATTCCTTCTGAATTTCACAATTCACAATAATTTTTGGCAATACGTAAATCCTAGAGAAGAAAAAGGGAAAAAATTTACATTTTCTAGGAGTCTTATGCAAAATATAATGCCCTTACCAACATAACCACAACACAAAGTTCCAGACATAAAAAAAAAGATTCATTGCTGTAGCAGCAGCCCTAGCATGAAAGAGCCCCTGTGTGGCTCTGCACTGTGGGTCTGCCTTAAGATGACAGCCTGCATACTCTGTTAGGAAACAGCTGTATGTCTTCAGCCATTCTGTCTAAACTTCATTACCCTTCTGTTTTTAAGGGTAGACACAAGGTAATTCAAATGAGTACATTTGAATTAAATTATCAAATTTGAGGAAAAAAATGAAAAGCATTGTCTGTTAATAACATAACATAGCATAACTAATATAATTATCTGATTACTAAACCTTCTATAAAATTCTGTGTAATATCAGCTAAAATTTCATCAAAAAATAAATTATAAATGAGGAGGTTATGAATATTGTGAAGCTATCTAAAACTGACTCATTTCAATGCCAGTGCTAGCAGCATCCCTTACCAAATTTAGAAAAATGATGTGGCAAAGAACCAATACTACAAATTCTTTGTCAGCACATGCTGTCTCCTTCCTGCCTACCAGTAGCTTTTACACTAAAATACAAAAGGCTTCATTTTCAGAAGTGACAAGCAACTTTGGGTGCTGAATCAAAGATGGATATACAGAAGCTTTAACAGTGTTAAGTGTCTGTCCTAACAGCTGCCTCTTTACCCTGCAATAAATGCACTTAATCTCTCCAACATCCTCTGTTCTGCCTTGCACCAATGCAAAACACCCTTACAGAATTGCACACGAGGTGCTGATCATGCAAACCCCACGTCTGTGTCGTCCTTTACCCATAAGCACAACGCCTTGACTAGAGCACAGATCTGAGATTTCTCTGAGTGGAGCACAAGGATGTGTTATGCACTGAAAGGATCTACAGGAATAACAGAGTAGCGCTTTAGCTATGTTTACAATCCCCACTTTGCTCTCAGAGACTTAGTACCAAATATTTTTCAGCATATTCCAGTGCTTCGTTCTGATTTTTCCTTTGAATACTGTAAATTTAAGCAAGATTAAAATACAATTCCTATGATGGCTTCTCTTTCCTCAGTAAACTTCCTAAGAGTCCCCTACCAAAGCATCTCCTCCATAACCCAAGATTCTACTATTGAGTGTAAAGGCTCATGCAAAGGGGTAAGAAAAGAAAGCCTTTATCAGCAACTTTAAAAAGCAGAGGGAAGAAGACATACAAAATAGGGCATGTTAGAAGTTTTATCCTCTGATCTACAATGGGGAACACACATCTCAGATTTTTCCAAAGCCAACAAAATACGACTTTTATCCATCCTCATTCCTCCTATAAAACTTGTCTCTGCCAAATGCTGTCTGGGCCTTCCCCAGTCTGGTCTTTCCCTCACTAAAGCCCTCACTTTAAATCCCTTTTCCATTCCCCTGGTACTCCATATTTGCCTATTCCAGCTACACAGCTTTAATGCTCCAACCGTGGCTCACGCCTACACCCTGCCATGCCACGCTGCCTCTCCTACCCCCTGCATGTTAAGCAGCTCCCCACAAGCACTGCTGTCCTTATTCTCTTCAGCTCCCAAAGACTTCACTCTATATTAAAACACAGCACTGCCCTCAAGTACATGCTCCTTCTCTCAGCATGGAATTGATTTAATTAATGTGAGTCAATTAACTAGATGGGGTATCTAGCAATGCCTGAGAGTTAATGTTAGCAAATAAGGTGAGGAAAGTGGCACATTCTGCAGTGACAATAAAATACAACAGCAGCTTTTCTCTGTCAGCCTAATTTCTATCAGGATACCACCTGACAGTGATGCCACCACACAGGAAACAATGACACAATACAGTAATATTGTCTTCTTTAGCATTCTGCAAATTCTAACACTGAAAGTTGCCTATATACTGCACACCAGAGAGTGCTGGAAGTTTCCCAGTGAGAAGAGCTTTTTGCAAATAGAAGCTGTGAAATGATTTTGGAAATGAAGTGTTAAATTATAATTGGCATTTCTGCCATCTTTGATAGCAGCAAAATCTTGCTGGAAACACAAGCATAGATACATCCTGCAAGAGACTTTAAGAGTATTTCCTATTCAGCTTTTTAAAAAATGCAACAATCAGAAAAGCCCCTAAAAATGACAAAGCAAGACAAAAAACAGGCTGTTCTGGTGGCTTTTACAGGAAAGAAAAAAGTCTATTGCAACAGGGAGTGCACAGCACAAGGGCTGGGCTAGTAAACACAGCAAAGGCACTGTTCCATCATGTGCCCAAGGCAACCAGGCTTGCTCCAGGCAGCTCCTCTGCCTGTTCCTATGGAGAAGCAGCACTCAGCACAGCACTGTCCTCTCTGAGGCTGCTGGGGTTAAGGACTGTCCTTATGCACACCAAAGGACAAGATCTATTGGTGTCATCGAGCTGGCCTCTACTCCAGTGTGCATTTCAAGAGTGGGAGCACCCCACGCTCTCCTACTCTTCTGCAAGAACAAGTATTTTCAAGTCTCTGCTTGACCAGCTAAAAAAAAAAAAATTGTTAAATCAATATCATGGCACACATGGTTTTGTGATCCACTAAGGACTCTTGATTTTTTCATCTCATTCCTGTTAATTCCATTTCCTCTGTGCCTAATACACTGGTACCTTCCTTTCCTGGACCCTGTTCCCTTCATCATTATTACAGCTGATACATTTAGGTCACTCCAGATGAACTAGGGGTACCACATCTACTCCCTAGGTAACAACAGGTTGTTTCTCGTAGAAACACTGATACAGGCACAGTGTTTCAGGTATAGTAAAGATGAAAGGCATAACAAGAAAACACTCAAAGGACCTGAGAAAATGGAAGATGAGAGGATATTTTTCAGAGACAGGAAGGTAAATGAGCACTTTGCTTTCTATTTATATTTTGTTATCCCTCTTTTCTCAGTTTATGGAACAATATTTGTCCATATTATGGTCCTTTTTTATTACATAATTAATACTACATATGCTACATTAATCTGCAATTGCTCTAAGAACACAGCACAGATACTAATCAGCACTCCCCTTGTGCTCCTAACATTTTGGTTTGTGTTTAACCAGCTCCTTAGCTGGTAAGTGGACAGAGGAAGTTCCCCATCACTGCTCAAGTAATAATGCTATACAACTATGTAAGAAGACACATGGCAATATCCAAACACAGCAATGCTTTTACTATGCAAATCACTATCAGTAAAGGGACAAGCACAGCCCTTTTTCTGCAAAGCCTGAATAAATAAAGGAGCTTTGTCCAGGAAATTCAGAAGAGACTTGAAGGGAAATAAATTCTGCAGTTAATCATTTATCTCGGTGCCTGCTGAGCAGCTCTGCAGCCCACTCTAAAGCCTTTCAGCTGTCACAATTACTACAGGGTGTTAGACACATGGGTCTCTACAGCTCTGCTTTTGCTGGTCATGTCCGTGGCTTGCACTGCGGAACTGAATTTTCCCCAGTTCAGCTACACTGGGAAAGGCACCGAGGATTACCACACTACAGCATGTATGCATAGCCTGTCCATATCCCAATCTGTTCATCTTCCTGTTTTTCTCTTTCCTCACACCTAGCTGTCTTCAGTGCCTGGCAAGACATTCCCCTTTAGGATATTATCATGAACAAGCCAAGATTAGCTATGGAAACTGCATGCATGATAAGAACACTGTATAAATGAATATTATCCCAGCAACATTAACTTCATTATTTTGATAACATTGGAAAGGTTACTTCTCCACTTTTACAGAGACAAGCTCTGTATATTTTTAGAGGGCAAAACATACCCACAACCAGAAAGCTTTGGTCTGCTCTTCAATACAGTATATAAAAGGTTTATGGATTTCATCAAAACTGGTTAGTTTATTGTCTAGACCACAGATTATTTTTCATAAGATTTTTTGTCATATCTCTGAGCTGTTTTGTAATGATGGATGAGACTACTGCCTTAAAATCATCATTTTCTGTAAGCAGGGAAACCCACTGAACCCTGTCAGATGGAATATCACCTTCTCCCCTGGAGCCTTATAAACTAAGGGCATAATCTATTCTCACAGGGGTTTACAGGAGTCCAGGACAAAACTACACTTAAATAAAAGGTTGTTATACAGGGATAGAATATGAATTATACAGTTATAATAGGAGTTTAAAGTTTTGCTTGCATAAGCTGAAATTGCCACTGAAACATTATACCAACCACAGGCTTTGGCACTCAAATCAAAGTTGGTGATTTTGGCCCTTCTAAGGAATGATGTTTCTAGAAACAGTGTCTGTCATTGTTAGTTTTATTTTCTCATAAAATAAGAGCTAAGGATCATGTGAAGGCGTAAGTGTCAAGTAAAATATATGTTCAGTTTACAAAGAAGTAAAATTGTGTACCTTCTATAATTTCAGTCCAAATGTTAGAGCTTAGCAAGCCGTACAGTCTATTGTATGCACAGAAATAAATCACAGTTTGTATATGTATGGCTCTTGAAACACATTTTTCTACAGGTATAACAACAAGGAGTGCAAATACACAGGAGATTGGAAAATGTGTAGTCATTCTCTTTTGTAGAAGAATTAAAAACATTTACAAAAATGGATGAGGCATCAACCACTGCCAAAGGTATCAACAATTTTCACTTTTATCGTTTATCACTTAGAAAAATCTGCTTGCTGCTTCTGTCTTTCTCTACATGGTTTCAGAGTTAAAAATTAAATATGCAGCTTCACATTTCATTTTTAACAGTTAATTGCTGCATAAATACACAGCATAAGGCAAAGCAGAGACATTTTATAAAACCAGAATGGTTCCAAAATATTCAGTTGCCTCTTTATTTACATTTCTTATGCAGTAGGTACATTTGAAAGACCTACTCTGAAGTGACTCTTTCTACAGTAAGGCAAAGTTAAATTTGCCTAGACAGCATCAGAACCAAAAATTTAAACTCCTCATCATTTTGAAGGCAAGAGAATTGACATTTATTGCTGTGCCACACCAAACTACAGCCCCACCTCTGGATAACAAAAGACTACAGGGTAGATGGATGCTTTAAGAGACTTCCCTGGAGCCCTCCAGTGAGTTCTGTGTTATCTGTTTGGATGATAAACTCCTGGAAATGCCAGGACCTGAACATTTTTCTGTGTTTTGTGCAGATCTGCTTCTTATGGTGTTTAGAATGATCATCATGATTAATCCATAGATAAACTACCCTAAGGAAGCCAGTGTTGCCTGCCCTGCAAGGGGACAGCTTAGATGTGGCATAAATACCATTTGCCCTCCATTATTTACAGTGCCTATTACGGCTCCCCAGGGAGACATGAGCCCAACGCCTAAATTCATGGGTCATGCAGGGGAGGTAAGCACCAACTTTATTAGACTGTGAATTAGGCCACTGATCTGTAACACCCACAGAGCCTGCATGCTGATGATATTTATATATATATATATCTCATCAGCAAACCCTTGCCAACTTCCCGACCAAAGCCACCCACAGAACGAGCCAGCACACTGCACTGCGCAGCAGTGCTACCGCTCCCCTTGGTGAATCTGCAGAAAAACTGTGTCATGTCATACAAAGTTCAGCTCTTTCAATATTAAAAACCAAGGCAGAGTAATGCATCTCGAATTATCACATGACCACACACTAATGTGATTTTCCCTGTCTACTGCTTTCACAATAACTGAAGCAATAGCCACTTCAGCAGTGGAAAAAAAAGTAATAAAAAAGCCAAACAACTGAAAAATATCTAGGTCACTACCAACTAAAAGATTAAATTTATTTTCAGTATCTCAACCTTGTTTTTCACTTAATTTTATGGTATGAAAGGAGACTATTGACACATGGCCATTGTGCATACTCAGCCACATGTGCCTGTGGGCAGTGCATGAATGAACTGCATGGTCAGTGTTATAACATTCAGACAACAATTTATAACTAAATCATAGGACTTTAATGTAAATTGATGGATGATTTTTGAAAGGTGAATGGCATAGGTAAGTTTTCTCTTTTGCTAAATGTATACAGTTCCTGCTCTTTGGTATTTATACTTAGGTAAGATGACTTCAAAATAACTTCAAGCGGGAAACAGCGAATTAGCTCTGTCTGCTAACTGTCTGGAGTAAACAACCCATCTGTAAAGCTTTCCTTGAGAAAGGGGTTTCTTTCCTATTTGTGCTTAAAAAGAAATGGAAGCAAAAAAAAAAATCCAAAGGGGGAAGGATACTAAATTCCTGGCAGGGCTCACATGGATATCTTTCACTGTGCTCTCTCTAGCACTAAATCTTATTTCCAATGTTTAGAAACGAGAATGGTAATAAAATCTGTACACAAAAATCTCCTAAGAAACCCAGCAGAATATGCCCTGATGGTATTGCCCTGGCCATTCCACATACGACAACATACAGTTTGAATTACAAATTAATGTCATGTATGAAAATAAAACTAGGTCTAATTCTTACCTGCATTGGGTTTGCATGGCAAGGTTTTGGTGTGTTACAGGGGTGGCTTCTGTGAGAAGCTGACAGAAGCTTCCCCAGTGTTCAGCAAAGCTAATTCCAGCCCCAGGAGAGACCCAGAGCTGGCCAAGGCCAAGCCCCATCAGTCACTGTGGTAGCACCTCTACTACAGGTAATGTGGGGAAAAAACTGCTGGGAAAGAGCAGTTGGAGAAAGGAGAATACGCAAGAGAAACAGCCTTGCAGACACCATGGTCAGTCCAGAAAGAGGGACAGGAAGTGCTCCAGGCACTGGAGCAGAGATTTCCCTGCAGCCTGTGGTGCAGCCCATGGTAGGGGCATGTCCCTGCAGTCCATGGAGGAACAGAGATCCAACTGCAGCCTGTGGAGGAGCCCACACTGGAGCAGGGGGAGGCCTGAAAGACTCTATGACCCCATGGGAAGCCTAGGCTGGAGCAGGGTCCTGCCAGGACTTCTGATCCCACAATGGATCCACACTGGAGCAACCTGTTCCCGAAGGACTGCACTCTGAGGGAGGAACCCACACTGGCGCAGTTTGTGAAGAACTGCAGCCAGTGGGAAAGACTCATGATGGAGCAGTTTGTGGAGGACTGTCTCCTGTGGGAGGGACCCCATGCTTAAAATGTAAAAATGCTAAAATAGCAAGAGCCCTCCACCTGAGGAGGAAGGAGCGACAGGATTGTGACGAACTGGCTCCATTTTCGTTCCCCTGCACTGCTGGGGGGAAGAAGGTAGAGAAAATCAGGAGTCAATTTAAGCCTGGAAAGAGGGAGAGGTACAGGGAAAGTATTTTAAGATTTTTGTTTATTTATTCAGTACCTTTCTCTGACTTGATTGGCAATAATTTCCCCTCCCACCCCCTCCAAGTTGAGTCTGTTTTTCCCATGATGGCACCTGGTCAGTGATCTCTCCCTGTGCTTATCTCAACTCATGAGTCTTTCATCATATTTTTCTCTCCCCAGCTCAGCTGAGGCAGATGGTGATAGAGCAGCTTTGGTGGGCACCTGCCATCCAGCCAGGGTCAACCCACCATATCACCCTCCTATCATTCACACACCCAGTAGTCTTTACTCATATATTACAGCAACAGTTACTTCAATCAATACTGAATACTTAGAAAATCTATTCTTAAAAGTCTCTACAATACTTAGAAGACTTAACGTATCTGTTTTAGTCATCAAAAAACTAATAATTGCTGTTCTGAGTAGTAAAATCCACTCACATTACATTACACATGTATAAACTTGCACAAAAGAAATTTTCAAGATAGGAAGGGAGAATTTCTCTCCTGCTGCACTGAGCTGTGAGTCATGAACACTTCCAATAGTCCACATTCAGTTGTTTAATCTCTTTTTCACAAAAGAACTAATTTCAGCCCAGAATTTAGACAGATGCTTAATACCCTGTTAGGTTGTTCCAATACAGCCAGAAAAACAACTATTTACTCTGTGTCATGTTTGAGTTCCATAGTATTCACGTTCTAAAAAAAGATAATGAACTTCTAAACACTTTCCAGTAAATGTTACTATAATTTTAGGCCTCCCTCAACAGGAATATTCTACAAGCTCCGTATATGTCAATCTAAATTTTGTATTAAATTTTACTTTTAAACAATTTAAATCTACTGGACAAACACAGAATATTCCAGGTTAATAGTGTGCCCTCTTTCACACTGAGCATGAACAGGTCAACACAGAAACTACAAAAGCCATCTTGAAATTCTCTAGTAACAGCTAGCAACAGCTATTCTTGGCCTTAACTGCCAAAACTGCTTGAAACAATGAGGATACCCCAGATCAGCCAGGAATGTCAGCTTGTCTCTGGGATGAAGGAAGCGTAGAGAGTTAGCTGGGAGCAGGAACAAAACAATCTAATAAATGCAAAAGGAGTAGAGACAGAGATGCTGATTTCAGCCAGTGTAACAGCTCCTATAGGACCAGTTCAGCTGCCTCCAAAAATGAAAAGAGCTGGAACGTTCTGCCTTGTACAGAGGTCTAGTTCAGCTCCTGAGTGCTTCCCAAATCAAGTGAAGTCTGTTGCTCACATATATTTACATCTGCCTACTCAATGTATGACCATCGAGAGGTCCACTCCAAAGAATTTCTTAAGAACTATCAGACCTTCCAATCATATTCCAAATTACTTAATGGAGTGTGACAAAATCAAAAGAAAAGGGGAGGAAACAGATGAGTGATGCAAGAATACACTGCCAAAGAGAACTGTCAGGATCCAATTGGGCATTTTTTTTCCAATGCTTTTAATTAGCCTCAACTTTACTGCACTTCAAATTAAAGCACCACCACACACTATTGATCCCAAGCAAAACTCGGATTTCTAAAAAAGCCATTTTCATAAAAATACACATATAAAGCACCTACTTAAACAACTATGGCATCTTGAAAGATAGTAATTGAGAAATACAAGTACCTGTTGTCCCCACGGGCAGGATCCTTGGGTTTAGTATCACTATCGTAAACAAAACGCTCTTGGGAAATTCCTATGATGTTGTCTGTAGTTCCATTTCTCAAGATAGTGATAACAGGATAACCCATCTGTAGTGTCCACTGATCCATTACCTCTTGGATATTTACAGATTTTCCAACCCTTTTTAAAGCCTTGAGAAAAAAAAGGAAAGTTTGAATACACTGAAGCAGTATCAACATGTAAAACTTTTTTTCGTCCCTGGGATCATAATTGTTTTTGGAGGGTAAAATAACCATCACACGTGTATGCAGCTACACACACACACACTCTTACACCCAATACAGACACACTACATAACTGAACTTAAGGCTCTGTGTATCTTAAAAATAAATGTTGAGTAATCTTAACAGAGAGGAAAGTGACAGTCAGAAAGTCATGTTTTCCACGTCATTCAAGTACTTCTGCTGTAACGAAGAAATAACCTGCTTTAGAGGATTTTAACAAGAGCCACAGAAATACTGGGTAGCTATTCTTAACCAGCTAAGGTTAAAAAGGACACAGTGTTAGTTGATCTAGGCCACTAGATATGCCTAGGATAAGGCATATTTGAAGGGCCTTAATTTCTAAAAATACAGAGCTTCTCTGTTCTGAAAATCAAAACGACTAGTTATTTGAAAATACTGTCCCTTACGTCCAAAGTGAGGCTATGTATACCAAGATATCCCCTGCTGCTTCACCAACTGCACCTGTCACAACACATGGAGGATTAATGTGTTTAAATTTGATTCCATATGTCAATAAAAATGCTGTTTTACAAGTGGATTTTCATCTGAAACATAAAGAGATACTATAGCATCATGACAGATGAGATTGTATAAGAGGAGAAAAAGGCATCATTTGTTCTTCAGCGACTGACATGCTCCTAGCTGTCAAACAGTCCAAGATCACAGACTGAGGAACCTCTGAGGAATACAAGCAGAAGATGTCTTCAGAACTGAAGCTGCAGTTGCACTGTATTAGGAACGAAAGGGCTGGCAACAAATGCATTTGCAACCGAGGCAAACAAAATTATTAGCTGCAACAGTAGATATGAGCCTACAGTACAGATATAGTGGTTATGGACCAGAATACCATCTCATTTTTGTTCTACTTTATCAGCTGCAGATTCTGCTGTTCTTTCAAGACAACATTCATTCCTCTGACCTCCCATCACCCAGAACTGTCCCAGAGGCTTTAACAGAGGAAGGCAAGAAACGTTCTTGTAGTGACATTCAGCTACAGACTAAGACATAGATTTAAAAGCCTGACTGTATGTTACTTGTCTCAACTCTCACTAGCAGTCAGCAAAGACATAGGACTTGGTTCAGTTACCCACGTGTAGGTGACTAATGTAATTTGACCTTTACCTGTTACTCCAGAAGAGCTCAGATTTCCCCATATATCTTAGGCTGAATTGGTTAGATACACCTGAATGTCTTAAACATTCTACTGCACCTAATCTGGCACTCGTTGCCAGATTAGGTTGCCTATATTTGACCAACTATCTCAAGTCTCTAGTCAACAGTCAGTGCTTCAGGCTTATTATAAAATAAACATGTAGTGGCTAGCCAATTGAATTACTCTCTATGCTCTGCTGACTACATTGACCAGGTTTCTGGGACTCCAGTTGTTCATTTTCACCAGTGTCAAATGACACATCCTAAAATATTTAACACATTCTTTCAGAACCGGTGTGTCTACAACAGATGTGCTTCTCATGTGGCAGCTGGAAGCCAGGTAGGATAAATTAAGGTAAAAGCTGCTAGAAGTCTATGAATCAGCAACTGAGGACTCTGAGAACAACAGGATCTTGGACACCCAGTTTACATGTATATACCTGCTTGTCTAGATGTCTTGACCTCCAGCTGAATCCTAGCTTTGGTTTCAATAGTTGCAACTAAACTGTCATGTTTTGTACGGCTTGAACTGGTATTTGTGCCAAAACTCTCTTACTGTACTCCACATTGTCCTCCACTCAGTCTATTTCTGGGGAAGACTCAGACTAGTCCCATAGGGGAGAAATTCAGGCACGCTTTGCTCATCTTACAAAAATTATAGCTATTGTGGAGCCCTGTACCAAGTTCTACAACTCGAGCCAAGCCTGGATATATGTCTCTACAGCATGGCAAATATTACAGTAAATAGTTCTCTGTTTACATCATGCTTTGAAGCTTTAATATTTGTCCTTCACAAAAATCTTAACTCCATACAAAATCACAAACACATGTGAGGCAAGTGCCAAATCTCGGCACTTTCATGTGTTTTCCAGCTTATGGGTCTCAGTGTGCTGCCACTGCAGTCAGTGAGAGATTCCATGAAGTATCTTTCACTGCACATCAGTGACATAGCACATGCAGGGAAATACATTCTAACATAACAAAGAATATAAATGCTGCAGAACTTGTATTTTTAATGTTGCCACTAGGCTAACTCAAATGGAATTTCCTTGTATCAGTTTTTATATTTTCTCTGTGGTTTGAAGATCTCAATATGCAATATTAACTCCTGATCTCACCAAGAAAAACACCATAGCAAATTCCTGTTTCTCCCTCAGTGCAATAGATTAAAGCATTTTACCTTTGACAGTGTGTTCCAGAGATCATTTCTGGCTGCATTGCCATACTTGTGAATGGTTAAATAGTCCTACAGAAATAAAATAAAAATAAAAATCAGTATTACAATACACAAGCCAAACAACTAGAGCTGTGCGTCACTGCTATTAGAATTAAATCACATCAATGTTTGCATTTGTTAGAAATCTAGAAATATACATTATGTTCATCCTCAGGGAATAAATAAACAGTTTCTTAAGCTACTTTGCAATGCAAAAATTGTTGCTAAAAATTTCATTTACAACATTAAATGTTCTTCCTTTTCTGTGTAAGCCATTCTATAAGCTAAATATCTTTCATATATATATATATATATTTAGAATACACATCTAATCTTGGGAGGTTCCTAGGTAATTCTCAGCAATGAAAGGAGAAGCTGCTGAAACACAGTTCCAGTTGTTATTTTAGGAGGTCATTCTGCTTTGTCTAGTGTCAAAAATTTGTTCACTTGGATGACAGTTGGATTACTTACATAAGATTTAACTGAGCAATAGTCCACCTGAACTCCAAACTCTTATCTACGGAGATCCTGGCCCTTCAGTGTCAAAATACATCATCCTGGCAACCAGGGTTGCAACAGGTTATCACAAAGCTCTCCTCAACAGGGAGCAGTGGAGGACACGTGACAGGAATCCAACTCCATGCTTGTGCCCAGGAACCTGTATGTGTGTTTTCATGCCACCTGTGCCTCAGAGTCTGAGGAGGTTGTTAACTGAATGCTTTCACTTATTCCACCACAGTTTCAATAACTGAAGGTCCATTCTTCTCCCATAACAACCAGAAGATAATTCCCAGTAAGCTTCCACCAGATTACAATAACTTCCAAAATTAATAGTTTAAGCATATTACCAGCTTGGGGCTAGGTCTTTCAAGCATAAAATACTTCCTTTTTAAAATTACTTCTGGAGAGACAACACTGTTGTTCCCTACTATCCCATGTCCCTCAACAACAGCTCATTCAGTTACAAAAGTGAAATTCAGCAGTCATTATTTCAATAACATACATTTCAAGCATTTGATTGGGAGAATTAAGTGAAAAACACAGATCAGAGGTTGTACATCAGCTGGTTCTCCTACAATTGAATTTCTACCATCTTCACTTTACACAATGGTAGAAAAAAACCCCTAAATTTACTGCACAATGATAAAACTAGGACAAATTTGCTGACTGTGCTTTGTGTGAAGTAAGCTACTTTGGGAATAATTAGCATTTGGAAAGCAAATTTTCTGATACACAAATTGTAGCACCTGTGACAGATTTAGCTTTTGTCAGCCAACTTATGGTAAAACAAGCAACAACTCCCATTTAATCACAGACTAGCAAGGCTAAATGAGAACACTGACTCTTTAAATGCAATGCTCATTCTTAACAATGTCATGAGACTAACTCAGAAAAAAGACAGTATTATATAGGCTGCCCATATACCACACTGTGCTTCCATTTTGTCTAAAAATACAGAATCATTTAAGGCACAGTTAAACATTCAATAGCTTCCGAAGCTGAAGAAGCTAAACTGTAAATTAGAAAGCTAAAATAGGAATAAACAAAAGTGGGACAAGGTAAATAAGTAACAACAGATATATGATCCACATTTTAAGCACTACTAGAAAATAATGCATATATTGGTCCTTCTAAGAGATGCTTTTAGAATTATTACAGAGCAAAATAAAATGGGTGGAACACTTGAGGACTTCATCCAGGCAAAAATCCTGTTTACCAATCTACCCTTAGACATTATATTTGACTTCTACATTTTGTGTTCAGAAAGACTGCAAAGAGATTAAATGCTTCTGCCTTTTCTTTTGGGTTTGATTTTGTTTGGGTTTTTTCCCTCCCAATACATAGATTGGGAGGTTTAAATGTGGCTTGTCACTCAGTTAAAAAGCTATTATTCTCCAATCTAACATATTTACCTCACAAAGAAAAACAAAAGGAATCCTAAACTTTACCATGAAATAAGAATATACAGTAAGAAACACAATGTATTGGTACAATCCTTGTACCATACAACCTAATCATCAATTTTGCCATTATTTCATGAAAGTTGCATCAAGAGCATAAAAATAGCATAAACCTAGGGGCGTTATCAAATGCATGCACAAAAGGCAGTCCTAAGTGACAGCGTGTATCAATATATGCTTTTAGTAGTAAACCCACACTGCAATCTCAAATCTGAGTGTGCTTTCCAGAGGCACAAGAGCAAAAAACTTCTGAACCAGGTCCCATCAAATAACCACTTATGCCTATCCTCACGTTTTTTTTTCAACAATGACCAGTAGCAGACACCTGGAAACAGTATAAAACTAGAAAGGCATACAGTGGTACCCCCCGTAACTGCTCTTCCATCATCCAGCACTTCACAGCACAAGCAATCCTAAGCAGATTAGCATCCTTGCATTTAATAGTTCTGTGAATTTGGCTGGCTGCTTTCTGAACAAATCAGCATTTGCAATACCTTATGAAAAAGCATTTCCCACTTCAGTGATCCGTTGTGTGATACCTGTTCCAAATGCCTGCCTGTCCACTGGTTTCATCTGCTGCTTCCTACTTCTAGCATTAGAAGACACAGTGCATTACTGTTCCCCACTTCACTCTCCCCAAGCCACTCATGTTTTTACAGATCTTTATGGAATGTGTACAGGTTTTATATTGAGAACTCTGCCAGACCCAACCACTCCCAGCTCTGCTGCAAAGTTATGCTGCCACCCCAGCTGCTGACTCCAAAGGCAGTTTGTACAGTTTCTGACCCTGCCTGAACTTTCATTACCAGATGATGAGTGCCACTTTCTCTTCCTTTGACAGGCATTCAGCTTAAAAAGGAAAAGACAAATCAGCATCAAATACATACCAGGAAATAATAAAATAACAGCCAAAGATCTAAACATACCCTGCTTGTCTATTCTAAGGATGGAACAAGCAGAATTATAATCCATTTTTCCTCCTGGGGACTCATATCCAAGTCTTAAGCCGCTTGCAGAGGGGCAGAATACATGCTCTCATTCACTGTAACTCTCCAGGGCAGGAGCATTAGCCACCCCTTTGCCTGCACATTCAGTAGAAAAATGCAAGCAAACAGAGATGCAACCCACAGAACAGAAAAGGAGGATGACACTGAAAACACAGCTGTCTGAATCTAAGCTGTGCTCAGAACAGCTCCAAAGGAGGCAAAGTGACTTAAAGCCACTTATTCATAAACACATATGCCCAAAACCATCTGGCTGCAAGGCTGCTTCCCATCATAAACTTGCAAGTCTATCACTGACAAAAGCTGTTCCATCGACTCAAGTATGCTGGAGCATGAAGATAGGCACCAGCCACCTTCTTGTCAGCTCTAATCCCACAGTGTATGTGAGCACAAAAGATGGCACACAAATCTCTTTAACAACTCAAGACTTGAGTGCTCTTCTACAACTCTTCCATTCTCCTTCACTGTAATGCTGCCTCTAAAGTTTTTAATTGTCATGGAGAAAGTAGGAGGAGTTTGCAGACCCTAGGGCACTGTCACACAACATGAAAATTATGCAAAAACACACACTCAGAAGTAATCATTTGGGTTTACATTTTCAGCACGCATCCTCTTGTATATAACAGTCTTCCTAATATTTTCACATTAAAACATGATGCCACTCTTTGCCAAAAAGAATAATGGAATGTGATCCATTCACCTCTATCAATAAAAAATTAATCAGACAATGCAGTGTTCTAACATGTTTTAGCAAGTCTTAACATTAAATAAGTAAATAAATAAATAAACAACTAAATATCCTGACACTGTGATACCATGAAAACAAAGTCCATTTACTGCACAACCAAAACATAAGATCCTTCAAAACATCCCAATAGATTTAGACTACAGCATAATGTGTTATCAAACAGTAATCTTAATTGTCCCCCCAAAAAAATAATAGGTTCAATGCTTTTTAAATTATTTCTTGAAAACTGGAGAAGATAGCTTGAACAGTAGTAGGAACAGTGAAAAATGCTAAAAGATTTTGAAAGATGGTTTTAGTAATGCTGTATTGATTAAGCTTTCAGACCTTAAATGGTATTATATTTTTTTAAGAAAAGGAGATTATTTAAAAGGGAAAATTCTTCCATTTCTTTGCAATATTGCCTATTAACTAAGCCTCTTGGTTACAAAATAAATTAACTAACCCACTATCCAAACATGATAATGCTCACAACTAACAAAAGGTAGTGACTGGTAAATACCAAAAAGTTAAGCAAGTGTAAAGGAGGAGTGAGTGTCCAAACATGTCAAACATGTGCCTTCCTTTCATGGGAGATTTTAGATCTATAAACAGAAACTGAAATATCAAATCTAGGACTGAACTCCCTTCTCAGTTAATCTGTATTAAGTTGATTGCTCAGCTGAAGGAACAGCTCCAGACTTACACGAGTGGTGCTGAGATCTGAAACAGATTGATATTGAATAACTTCATTTTTCTCCAAAAGATAAGTGGAAAATTCCACTATGTGAGGGAGGAAAAAGTAGCCAACTATTTTCATCTCCAATTCTTGTGGCTATGTTTCTCCTTTCTCGAGGCTCAGGAAAAGCAGACCTGCCTCCTGCCTCCCTTTTTTCTATTTCATTCCTACTCCTCAGTGCATATCCTCTTCCCTTTGGCCTACAATATGTTCTTGTCCAATGGTTTCATACATGACTGCTACAAATTTAGAAGATTTAATGCTACAAATAAAAACATTTAGTTCAGGTAAAAATCAGGCTCTAAGGCTCCAGGTATCAAATCCAGTGTGTTTTCCCAGAAATTTATATACTAAAGCCACCAGACACGATCTGACAGATGCCGACTCTGACTACAACATGCCCCCTTTTCCTCCCTTCCTTCACACTGCAAACATCAAATTTGCTATCACACATTAACATTGTCTAACACTCAAATAAAAAAGCTTGGGCAAGGGTCAGAGGGTAGTGCATATGTTCACAAAGGTTAGCAATAACAACAGGGAGTGAGAACCAGTGGTAGAGGACACCCTTCCTTCCTTGATCAAGTTTACCAAGGAGGACTCCAAACTCTTCCATAGTATAAATAAAGTGCTGGTGGGTGGCCATGAATGGAGGAGAACAAGCAGCTGAAGGCAGCATTGAGGAAAACAGAACAGTGGTTTCCTAAGCCAGTGTCCTGTCCAAGTACGTGCCAAGTATTATGAAAGAGAATGGACAGAAAGACACACAGTGATGATTTCAAAATACAGCTAAGGGAAAGATTACCAATGCATCACATTTTAGGGGAACAGTATTTCATTTTGAAGTGTATTTCTCTAAAAGTGATACTCAAATGTTTATTTTCAAATGTTTAAGTAATAGTTGGTAGTGCAATTTCTCATCAATAAGCTAATTTTTACAGTAAATTAGTTAAACTTCATCAAAAATTATGTGTGGACACTGCATTCAGAACTAAAGTAGACTAAACTCAGAAGCTTCAAATAATAATAAAAACACTATCATAAATCAAAGAAAGGGAAATAACATTTAACTTCAGTTTTTAAAATGTCCACATGGGGCGACCATGAGGTTTAACTAATCCAATTATAATTCCAACCTTCTGTAGCTTGGAATGAACTTTTGTGTTACCCTGTTTAAAATGTCCACTACCAGGAGCTTCTTAGCTAGATTCTAGTTCAAACTCACAAATAGGTAAAAAGAAGTTTAAAAAAGCCTGAAAGGTGTGCAACATACTTCAAAGCCATTGTACAAAAACTCATTTCAGCTGTGTTTTGCCTTCTCTAGGGGTTACTATCTCAGTTAACACATAAAATCCTAGGGAAGGAACTTGGTGGAATCTATCACTGTACATCAGCTGAAATTCCAGCCCTTTATTTCCAAAAGGCACATTTAGACTTTTTTCATGTGCAACAGTGATATAATGCTGACAAACCACCAGCAACTGGAAACTATCCAGTCAACATGTAATATCCACAATTAAATCAGTATGTCTAAACAGCAAGCTATAACTACTAATCAGAAAGAGTGAAACTGGAACTGCACATGGAAATAAATCTTAATTTTCTCTGGAACCAATGATGCTGAATGGGCCACATAATTACAGCATTTTACTTCGTCCTTCTTCCTTTGTAATTCATGATACTCCCATTGATGCTTACAATAATCAGATCAGCAGAACTGACATTTCTGGCATTATATGGGCCAATGGGAGTTTTAGCATTGATTTTTGCGGGAGAAAAATTCAGACAATGAAGAGACTATCTCATCCATGGTATTACAAGTATAACATTCATTTAGAGGATCCAGACAGGACCTGTGGCCTCTTATGTGCAGGCTGAGATACAGGAGAAACCAGTAAGAGAAAGCAGGCAAGAGCCATCATTAAGTCAATAGGGTTGATGTCTTTGATCTACCCACTGCTTGTTGAGAAGAAACCAGTACTGTAAATTAGAAATAAGCCAACTAAAATCGACGTGGCCCTTCATTTTCATTCCAGCACAAGAAAAGAAGAAAAACTTCAAATTAGTGTAAGGAACTCAATTTTTCAATTAATAATCTTCTGTAGTGCAACTCTGAGAACCCAATGTAAATGGGGCATCTAAAACAAATTAAAATCTGTATTCAGGCAAATTTCTAGTTACTTTAAAATATATCCTACTTTGCTGAGAATCCTTGTTAAAATATCAAAAATACTAAATTGACAGGTTTATTTCCCTTGTAAAATTCAACTTCACCTTTTAGCTATTAATGTGAAGAGGAGGGAGGTTCCATTTTGAAACACAGCAGCAGCAGCTGCAGTGTGGTGGCAAAGCAGTTTCAAGTAAAGTCTGAAGGGAACTTCTAAAGGGAATTCTAGAAGGATTGCAAAGTCAGTGCATGGCAGAGTCTGACGGTATCTGCTGTGCAGTAAGAAACCTGCTAGTATATAAACCTTGGCTTTAAAGAGAAATGTATTTGATGTATTATTTGGTAGTGGTACTAAAATACTGAGCTAAGGACAAACCTACAGAAACAAAGCACTCTCTGAAATTGAACTGCATATATTTGACTGAATCTGTATATTCATTCAATTCTGTCTTGTCTGGTTGTATAACACACTTTAACCTACAACCACACATTGCTCAATAAATATATTCTTAGTGCACACAAGAAAAATGATGCAAAGTTTCCCAAAGGTATTTAGATGGCACCTGCTAATTGTGACAGGTTGGCTGCTCATTCCTTTGCATTAACTTGAACTATGCCCAAGAATTGCTAACCCGGCAAAAAAAATTCTGCTTTACTTTTCTGTAACCATTTTCTCTATATAAACACCAGACTTGGAAAGAAGGTATTGATACTTATTATGAAAAGGTGTCCATAAACCAATCAAGAAAACTTACTGCAAGCATGTCACCACGTCTAGATCATAAGGACCTGCAACACTTGCACAGTAACAGTGAAAAACAGATAGAGAAGCAGCAACAGTGAAGCTCTGACTTGTAAGCTACTTGTAAGTTACTTCTTGTTTGTATCAGTGAGCAAATGTTTCTCATTGAGCAAAACACCTTCATAAAATTCAGTCCCTAGAGCTGTACCTTTTTTTTTATTTTGCAAAATGAAGACACCTCAAAAATAGCCCTGGCATCTGGCGATATGTATGTCAACCTAGCTACAGTGACTTAGCTTTAAATGCATGTAGGGAAAGGAAAAGAAAGAGGAAGGGGAAGAGAAAAAGGAAGGAGAAAGAGAAGAAAGAGATGGAAAAGGAGAAGGAGAAAGTTTTCACAACAGGGTGTTTCGTCCAGCATGAACTCAGGATATTTTTTTCCGAATGTCTTCCACTAGACTGAAGTAGATTGATTTATTTATTTAATTTCCAATATATATAATGTGTTAACTAGGAGTTCAATCCTGCAGTATTTGTTAAGAAAATATCCCCTGACTGACTTCTAAAGAGCTAATGGAAATTCTGATTGCATAAGAGCAGCAAAATCACACACAAAATGTTTCACTTCCAGTGCCCTGTAAAAACCCACTGAGCTGCCTTGTAGCAACAGAGGTAAGGTTGGCACTGAGCTGCTATCAGGAAAACAGTGTCATTCCATTCCAAAAGAAAACATTTTTGTAAATAGCTGCTGAGCCTGCTGACATTATCTGGGCATTCATACCTATCACTCTTCCTCTTAATAATTCCTATAATAAAAATGAAGGAGAAAACAGTCATAACTGAATTGCATATGCAACAAAAAGCTCACTGGAGGCACGCCAAGTGAATAGCTATGCAGCATCTGTAACATGACTGACTCTAACATTGCCATAAAGGGCAATGCTGTTCTGAGAAAACAAACATTGCTTATACACAGTGTGTATACCAATTGTTTTTCTTTTTGTAAAAAGCTTTGGAAGCAGAGCAAAGTAACATTTTATCCTAGCTGAAGAACACCATGACTTCCTCCTAATGAAGGCAATACTGTTCATAACCTTGCTCTGAACCCAGGCACTGGGGACACCGCTGGGTACTGAGGTTCAGAAGCACCTACCTTCACCACATTTTATGTTCCTTGCTGTGACCTCCAATGTGGGCAAAGTGTAACTGTTGGAACTGAAATCTTATCTTCAAAGAGTCCATCTTAGACTGAATTCTCCAAAATTTCAGTCAACACCAGAAAGTACTGAAAAATATCACATTTTATCTCTTTTTATCAGCATGTCCTTTCCTCTGTTGTGCCCATGCACTGGAGCACAGCTCTGATAACTTTTAGATAACCCAGCAGCTATAGAGACCCTCTCTCTCCCTGCACCAACAGTTCATAGCTGCTTAAGCTCAGAGGGAGACTCAGGCCCTGAACCAGAAAGCAAGGAACCCATATCCCCCTTCTCCTGCCAACCCCCAACAACTGGGGACGGAAACTGTGTGATCCAAATGCTCCAGGAACACAAAGCAGAGCAGAAAAAATGGAAAAGAGTTAATATAACCAAACAGGAATATTCTGCTAATGCACCATTTAAGGAAGAAGCTCCCTTTGCAGAGTACCAATGTTATATGGGGCAAAAACCACCAGCACACATGATGTGTGGCTGCTAAAATTGTGAGTGCATTATGTTCAGCCCTGCTAATGTTCTGATTTCAAGAAGGTAATAGTTCAACTGTAGAACTGTAGATAAACCAAATCGCTCATTCTGTCTGTGGATCAGCTTGTTGCACACCAGGACAGCACTGTGGTCTCATTTGTAGCAGAGCTGGACTTTGACTGAACCTGATGTGACATCTGTTCTGAATATCCCAAGTGGTTTCTAATGCTAAATATTTTAACAGAGTATCTTCTTGGGTTTCGAAATAGATATCCAAATTTCGTGGCCCTTTTTCATTTTACTCACATTGGTCCTATTTCCCCTCAGATGTACAGGCACTCCATTCTCATTTATTTATTAAAAAAAATATTAGTTGAATGATCAACATTTTCTGGAGGCCCACCTTGGTGTCTTCACAGGCTGAGCTGCAGCCACACCGTTGACAATCCACCCTAGCACCATGCCTTTCTACCCTATGAGGTTTCTGTCCTCTGCATTAACTGTTGGTGATGCACTCTGATACCACACTGGATGACATTTAAGAAAATTGAATGTAGCAGTTAGGAAACTGGGCTACAAAGCAAAGGAAAAATATATTAAACTATTCAACAGAAGAACAATTCAGTTATCATGGTCCCCCTTGTGAAATGAATCAGACATTGTCCTGTGTAGAAAACACTAGGTACTTGCGTAATTAAAAAATCTGGTAAAGGTGCACACACAGGGAAAAAAAAAAAAAAAAAGGAAAAATAAAATTAACTTTAGCATTTCTCAAAAACTTCACATTTAAACTATGCAACTTCAAACACAATTTTCCTTTAAGCATTAGCATTTTGCTACACACAGTATACTCAAATACTCTTGGAATTAGAGGAAGAATTTCCATTTTTGGAGTGACACCCAAGACTGTCCCTTACTATATATCTTTAACACTTTCAAAGGAAAAAAAATATTGTGACACAACATCTTATAGAAGTTTCTCATGCAAGAAACTGACCTACTGTCTTTTACTGACCTGTGTAAGTCAAGGTGGGAAAAAGCTACAGGAATTCAGTCCATATTGCTGAATTCCTTTAACAATTGTAAACTAAAATCCAGAGTGATGTAAATTAGAAGCAAAACAAATGCTGAGGGGGTAAAAACGGTGAAAGTTGCTAACAATCTCGTATAATATACACTGTAAAAAACAGTGATGTCAGCTCCTATGACATTTCCTATGATTTCTGAAGTCCTCCCTTTAACATGCTCAAGTTTTCCAGCTGACAATTCTCAGATAAAGGGATTGGTAGCAACTAACTCAGACAGTTAATTGTCAGAACATCCATGGTGGTACTTTGATGTTCAGCAAGGTCATACACTCTGCTTTTCTAAACCAGAGGAGGTGGGTGCAGAATCAGCTGAAAAGTATTTGACTCAATATCTAGTAAATGCATCAGCTGCAACACCAGAGGTACCATAGATGTAAAGATGCTCCTCCTGAGTGGCAAAGTTACATCCTTTAACTGAGCAAAGGAAGACTCCAGGCAGTTCCATGTGCATTGTTTATCTGAAGGCAGTATTGCAGTTTACTGCTTCACTGACCTGGATCCTAAGATGCCTGATTTTTTGTTTGTCTTTGCAGATTTTTTATGTTTTTACAGAAAACTCTTGAAAAGAAGTCTCTAATGATGTCTCATTAAAGATAGCAAACAACTAACTGTTATGAACTGGTAATAAAGATATAATAAATAGGTATTAAATGTGTACACTGTTTAACACACTATGTAAAAAATAGATTATCATATAAACCCATGGAAATAGATGAAAATACTTCATGCATTACTATTTCACGCACATTGTAGGTGTCTAAAAAGCAGGAAAAAGCAGTGCAGATGAAAGGAAGTTTAAATAGCCAGCAATATGATACTAGGAAGTGACTGAAATCTGAACCTTGCTGTATTTAATAACCTGAACACCACACTTCCCCACACAGTTCCTGTGAAAGGCTGACTAATTTGTTTCAATATAGTGACCGTTCTACAGCACCAAAAGAGACGTATCTATCCAGAGCACTGTATGAAAATTCTTCCAAATGTACAATGTGAAGCCTAGAAAGTAGTTAATTTATCACAGAAGCAGAGATTCCTACAGTAACTAATTCAAACTGCTGATGATGCACTAAATCAGAGTGAGTGATGAACACATACATAGCAGCAAGTGAAGTTCAAAAGGATACAGATCTATGTGATCAATGAGCTGTCACACAGCAAATGAAATGCAGTGTTGACAAACGTACAGTAATAGAGATGAGGCTCCAAAATAATCAAACCAAATATAAGAAAATAAGCCAGTGCAGAAATATCTCATTACAGCACTGGAGGTGCCTTTTAAAACACATCTACCAGACATTTAAATCACTGGTACTTCTCTCTCTATTTAATTTGAAAAAAATAAAAACCAAGCACTGATTACTTGAAGAGATGCATTGTCGTAAAGCAGTAAAATCTTCCCAAAAATGCAATCCAGTGACACCAGACATGTAAGAAACCATCTATTTCAAGCACAGAGTTGAAACAAGAGCCTACAGAAGAAAATCACACAGACCTAGTATCGTATTGCATATTACCACTCTGAGTGATGACTGAATGATAAGGCAAACTTAGGGCTTCTCCCTCTATCAATCTGTGCAGTTCAGAAACATAATCAGAGTAAGTGGTGCTGACCAAGCCTCTTCATATTCTAACCACCTTCTTACCTGATTAATAGCTTTTTGACTGAAGAGCAACACCATTTTGTAAGAAGAGTACTGGCATTCAGTGATGTGCACTTCTTGAATTTTCCTGGAGCGTAAGAAACTGCACATCATGAAAGATGCCAGAACTTTTAAAAAGACAGAAATCACCTGCTGTGAGAAGGAAGGATTTATTAGACATTTTCTACAAAAATAACAGCTGTAACTTTCTCATATGCAAGTGTTACCAGCTGTGGCTACTACTGTCATTATATTCAATTATTCATTATAGCCAATAGAAATACATTCTCTGTTGCTTTTGTCTATGGAGTGAGAACAGTGAGACTGTTCTGTCTCTAACTAAATCTCCTGTTTGAAATGTCATATGATTCAAGACACCATATCTTTGGTAAGGGTTTTCAAAAATCATACCTTCACTAGTCTCTTGGATGCAGCTTTATTGTGGAACTGCCACACTATAATCAAATGGCCTTTCAAGTATACTTACCATCATAGGAACATGCCAGTTATTCTTGACAGATATGAATCTCTACAAAGACTGTACAACACTGTAAAAATAAGCACATCTACCAGAACTTTACTTCCTTTCAGACTCCTTAACAGAACAGTTTGCTGAACTGTAACAGATCACATGCACATTTGTACATTTCCTTCAGATCATATTTATTGGTAAAGAATATCCACTGAAGAGCCTCATTCTCCTCCATCAACTTTTCTCTTCTTTTTGATACAATTGATTGTTTTCTTTGACAGATAAGGGATTTTTCACCCCCAAGCTGTCTCAACCCGCTCTTCAAAGAGTCCACATGCCAAGTGAGTAAGAAAAAACAGACAATTAACAAATAAGGTAGCAATCCTATTTGCTTCTTGCTCTAAACCTTGCTTTTTCCCCTCCTTAACCCAAAGGTTACCTTATCTGTTGTAGTGTCTCCTACATTAAAGCTCTAATTCTTTAGCTCTTAGTAAGATGATGAATCATGCCTCGATTTGGATGAAACCACAAACAATACAAAAACTAAGAACTACTCATTTTGGTTTATATTACTTTAATAAGTAATTTCAGAATTACTCTCTTTTATCATCCATTAAACACTTAAGAACACAGCTAATACACTAAAAAGAATTGAAAGAATACTGGAAATATAATAGAGTGCAGAGGTAACATTATAGAAGGTCCTTAGAGCATGTGGAAGTTAACTTCTATACACATTTGGTGAGCAAGACAACTAAAAAAGCTGCCCTGCAGGAGCTCTTGTTTGTGAACAAAGATTGGTGGGTGATGTGATGATTGGAGGGTGTCTTGGGCTCTATGACCTTTGGAAGAAGGGGCAAGCAACTCAGGAGGGCTACAAGGGCATTGCGAGGTTATGTGGGCAGGAAACTTGAAGAGCCAAAGCCAAAGAAGAAGTTTATCTAGACACCGCTGTAAAACACATTAAAAAATGTTTCTATAAATATATTAGCAACAGAAGGAGGGCTGAGAATCTCCATTCTTTGCTGAATACAGGAAATAACATGGTGACAATGAGGAAAAGGCTGAGATACTTAATGCCTTCTTAGTCTCAGTCTTTCATAGTAAGACCAATTGTTCTTTGCGTACCCAGCCCCCTGAGCTGGACAACAGAGACAGAGAGCAGAACTGAAGCACCAAACATCTGAGGGAAATTGGTCAGCAGTCTTCTATACCACTTAGATACATAGAAATCTATTGGAAGGGACAGGATCCATCCAAGGGTCCTGAGGGAGCTGGCAGCAGTGCTCACCAAGTCACTTTCCATCATTTCCCAGTAGTTCTGGCTTACTGGATAAGTCCCAGACAAGCAGAGGTTAGCAATGTGACACCCATTTACAAGAAGGGTTGGAGGGATGATCCAAGGAATGACAGGCCTGTCAGCCTGAGCTCAGTGCCAGGGAAGGTCATGGAGCAGGTCATCCTGAGTGCCATCACACAGCAGATGCAAGACAACCAAGACAACCAGGATGTCAGGCTCAGCCAGCATGCTGTAAGAAAGGTCCTGTTTGACCAACCTGACACCTTCCTGTGACCTGGTTTGTGGATGAGGGAAAGGCTATGGATTTTGTCTACCTAAACTTTACTAAAGCCTTTGACGCCATTTCCCACTAAATTCTCCTGGAAAAACTGGCTGTGGGAGTCTTTTAGAACTCAACTACTCAGCAAGCCATTAGAATAACACAGGAGTGCATTTTCAAGTGCATTTTCAGAATACTCATTATTTGAAGAGATTTATTAATAGTAGTAATATTCAATATGCTGTTCTGCAGAAAGGACATCTAGTTGAATATTAGAATTTCATGTTAAAACAGGATTCAAGGCAACATAATTCAAAAACCCAAGTGATGGTACCAAGCTGAAGAGCTAAAATGCCTAAACTAGTGCATGACAGAGTAAATTAGTCATCCAGTTTCCCTTATCATTAGCAAAGCTATAGCCCTCCAAATGTACAGTGCAGGAATAGTATTTTGTTAGATTTGCAAAATACAAAGAATTAAATGATTGACAGATATTTCCAACTGTGTAATTTGTAGCTTATAAAAAAACTTATGAATTTTATGTTTTATTTTGTTCAGCTAGAAGACATTCACAGAGAAAATCTCTATCTGGATTTCAAACTGGTTTTAGTTAAAATCATCATCTTCCTACTGAACTGATGCCAAGACTTGCACTAGTCAGATTTTCACAGTTAGATTTTCCATAGACTTTCATTAGCAAACAGAATGGTTTCTATTTAGAGCCAAACCAGTGAAAATAAGAAATAATAGGAAACCATTCAAATCAAAAACCAAAGCTCCATTGCAACTTTATGGTAATTATGATTAATCCCTGCATAGCTATTCTTTGATCTGAGTTTATTTCTCAGTCTATTTCAGGACAATTTGTACAATTACTTCTCAGGCAAACATAGAAGAAAACAGAAAAAACTGGGCTTAAGATGTACACCTTAAAACTTTTCCTTTCTAAAACCCTGTATGACATACTGCACTGGGAAAAAGTGCTACTGAATTCCTCTATGAATGGATCTATCCAAACAAAAGTTTCTGGCTGGAATATGGAGTTTGCTGGACTAAGGACAGAAGTCTTACTGTCTTAAATGACATGATGGTTTTACCCTTGACATACACAAGATTTTATGAAGGAAACTTCTGATTTAAAAAGTTCTTATCTGGATGAGAAATTTATCTAATTGATCTGACCTGGTGTTACAACTAAGCAAATGATCAAGCTGCTGCCATGACTAAGTTATGCTACAAACCCTGATTGAACTGTAAACTCTCCAAAAAGCTGCATTTCCTCAGCAAGTTTCCTTTCATTGCCTTTGCATGGAAAATACCTCTCTGACATGACCAATGCATTCATTTAATTTTTGGTTTATATTTTATCTTCCAATTTATTTTGGTTAGAGGTAGAATTATTCTGTTAAAAAATGACCTGATCCTAGATGTAGTTCATTTAAATTTCAAAATGAAAAGCTTACTAAGAACAGATAAGATTGATTACTCCTTCCAACTTAGCATAATTGTATTTCAGGTGAACATCAATTTACTTTAAAGGACACTTCTAAGTAGCAGGCTGTATCATACATAATTCATCAATCACAGCTGCCTGTAACATGATTTACTCAAGCAGATTTCAATGGAATAGAGGGAATTGCATTGTTTTTTATGCTTTGGCTTGTTTGTTTTTAAATAGGTTACGAAACACTCATTTGTCCTGAATTATTGCTGAAAGGAGTTCATCCTTGGTAATCAGCATGTTGAATTTCTTTCTCTTTGTATAGAAATGTTGCCTCTTTAAATTTCTTTTAAAAGACAGAGTGAGTTTTCAAAACATTGTTAAGGCAGAGAGCACTCAATGCTTATTAAAGGTAAAAATAAAGCTCAAGGATTCTGCCATGGAGGAAGGGATGGCAAAAGTATTTATCTGAAAAGCATTATTCATTTTAGGGCTTTTTATTTTCCAGCTGGCTTATCCTGTTATTACTTCTTAGACCAGCAGTCAAATACAGGTGAAGAGAAGTAGCTACGTCCTCAGCTAGTCCTTCACATAGTTGTCACATGGATAAAGTGGCTTTTATGTTGCACTCTACACAAAACTGTATGCCAGTTAAAGTGCAATCACTTCATACACCAAGAAATATAGGTGAAACTGCATCTTCGAAAAAATTCAGCTTCAGGGATATGGTGCTACCTCAGGTCCTAAAGTAAAGAAACATTCCAGAAATTGATGCAAATGTAGCTTCAGAAGAAAAAGGAGAGAGCAAGAGAAACTGCTAGAAATAAACATCTACACAAAGATAGAAATGCCTTTACTTACTTGTAAGCCCATTTGAAATACAGAGTGACCCATAAAGTTAGCCAACATTCGAATCAGAGCTGCACCCTATGGGAAATAATAGAGAAACAAAGTTACCAGTTTTGAATGACAATATAACACAATAAAAACACTCAGAAGCAGGCATTTCCACCCCTGAAACCTGTACCTAACACAATCTTTATTTGTGCTAGAATGAAAAAGAGAGAGACAAGGTAATGCAAATGCTTACTAGGAAAAGCGAGGAGGCAAAGCGATATTGTTAATATCCTGCCCCATATATTGAATAAGGCACAGGTCAAACACACCCTCCCCTCTGCTGGAGCATGCCTGTGTCAGTTCCACAGGTGACTGACCCCAACCCTTCTATGCACTCAGCAGAAATGCCCAGTTTTAAATGAGAGCAAAGAAATAGTGTCAACTGCAAATTCTACCACAGTGATTATTCGTAATACTTTTATCTCCATTACACTATTGAACATCAGGATTCAGTGATACTACCTCCCTTTGTAACAGCCTTCAAGATCTGGTGACCAAAAGTGAATAATTTCCATAAAAATTTTATAAGATGTGGATATATATATTTTTGACTTATTAATGATCAGGTTATCTTCCAGACTATCATGCAAAGAGGTAAGTACTTGTATAGCACTCTTTCTCTACTTATAGCAGTTCTTAGCCTCTTCCCCTTCAGCCAAAGCATAGATATCTAAAACACAGGTGATTCTAATTCTCAGTACTTACTGCAAGAAACAGACACTTGCAAGAGTAGCTTTTTTTTAAGTATCCTTTTTTGTGTTTTCTCACTCACTTTCAGAAACAGAATTGCTGTGTATTTTCTCTTTGCACAAGTGCTCTATTTCAAGCAGAAATAACTTTGCAGATTTGATGTGACCATTTAGCTGTAATATTCCACTTTACTATATAATTTCAAGACAACCAGTCTTCCAATCCCAATATTTAAATGTTATACTTAGTACTGATCACCACACAAGAGGGAGGACACTTGTGATTGCAAATCCATAAATTAAAGGCTTTAAGAGAACATGATGCTGGAACTCAATTAGACAATAACAAAAAAAAGAGCAACATTACATAGGTTCAAATATGTACAGATTCTAAAGCCAAAAGGACTATTATAACATTTATTATGCATTAATAGAGATCAAACAGTAATTATAGGCAAGAACCCCTATGGTTTCTCTTTCTGTTTTAGAAAATTCATGATCAGAATAATGTTTCAGAGTACTATATAATGTGTCATAACTAATATTTACTCTCACAGTGAAACTATGCACCTTTTCACTAATTGGAAAGTATCTAGTTTCACTTACTTGGATTTATCTAGCTTCAGCTTTCAAAACAAGACTTTATGTCATTTCCTGCTGAATTAAAGTTTAGGATAGTTTGGGAATTTAACTGTTGTCCAATTTTTAGATCATTTTACACATGTGCCACTGATTTTTTTATGCAGTGACTATTTTTGAGTTCTGAACAGATCTGTAATAAACAACACCTGTAATAATGACATAAATCAAAAATATTTGTGAATTATTAGTAAGTTTTAAGAAAACACAAGTCCTTCATATAGGCAGCAACAACAAATATTATATAGGTTGCAGAGCAAATGAGCTGCTTTTAGGAATTGAATAGTGAACAAAGCAAAACATAGTGTTTGCACTGTTAACGCTAGGATATGTTGTTATGGTGGTATATAATCTTACTGGAAGACAAAAAAATGTTTGGAACACATACCAGAATAGGAAATAATGCCTTTCCAAACAGATTATTACCTGAGCAGACAACACCATAGGTCAGGAAATATTATTGCCCTTATATTACTAGAGAAACAGATTGAGTAAAGTTCTCAGAGACATTTACGCAGATAAACAGCAGATAAATCTGTTTACGCAGATAAAAAGAAGATTTTAAAAAATCTCATAAATAGACAAATCCTACTTATTCTGTAAGTAACTTGGGCAGGGCAATCCAAAACATCTGTAGCAGAAACAAAAAACCCATAAAACATCAGACAAAATCCTCAACAAGCAGACATTTTTCCATTCATCACACGTCCCTTTTCCTGCTCACTATTTAGTATTCCAGGATGCCCTGGTTTCTTTCTCACAGTTTAAATTTCAATTACTAACAGAAGACAAATATTTAGATAAACACCTTGACTCTACTGATTTCTGTAAAAAGTAGGCAAGCAAATAATTCCACATAATCTTGCCCACAGAGTCTTTTTTTCTATCCAGAGACCAAGAACTATCATATACATGTAAAGAAATTATGGAATTCCCCTCACAGGTAACATGTTGGATAGACTATGGCTGGCATTATACAGCAAACAAAATAAAACAGCAAGCAAAGACTGAATGGAGAGTAAAGGCACAAAGACAGGACTATTCTCTCAAGATAGATCTCTTTTCACAGCTACTTTAGAAGTATTTTCTACCAATTAATTACCTTCAGGAAACCCAGAAACCCTACTTACAGCTTGCAGAACAAAAGGCTGGTCACAGTTCTGCCATCTTTCCCACTCAGGGAAAGCAAATGCTTTCTTGGCTTGTTTCAGGAAGGGAATGGATTAAAAAAAGCAAGAGAACCTTAGGAGGGGGGAAAGTGTCTTGGAGAGATGGGAGAAGAAACAGAAGCAAATGAAGCCCTTGGTGTGGAAGGAAAAGAAATGGGAGGAAACCATTCATTTCACCTTTCCTGAACTTTTGAGAGTAGGCAGAGATAGATGATACATTCATGAGAAGAGCTCTAAGAAGCAGAGCAGGATAAGGCAGCAAACACTGGCTCTCTGACTAGGGAGGAAGCAAAAGAAGTTTGCAAGCAGAAGGATAAAAAGCAAGAGGTATAGAGAGTAACTGGCATAAAGAAGAGTAGCTTACTAAAAGAGAAGCTTGGAAGATGATCCTAAACAGAGGATCATGGGAGGTGAAGAAGGTGCAGTAAGTTCAGTTACAGGAAAAACAGAATACATAGCTTTTGGGGTCATCTGAATGGCCCAATGTGCTGACATTCCCACTGCCTATCTGCCTGGCAAGCAGCAAACTACAGGGAGTCCAGAGGACTTATGCTGCCTTACCTTCCAAAAGCTTCTCTGACCTAGACCTAAACCTACAGAAAAATCCCAGAACAAATCTGTCGCGCTGCAGGAGATGCCCTTTGGAACCTATCAGCATCACTCTCTGAACGCCCTGACATGCAAGGAGCCTGCTCTCCACTTCACCCTCAGAGCCACTTCTGTTCTGCCAACCTTTGTCCAACAGAGCAACAACACAGGATGTCTGGAGAAGTGAACTTGCCTCTCCTACTGGTCAGAATGACTGTTTATTGATGATTTAAGTGCTTTCCTCCAGGCAGTGGATGACTCAGTGCCTTGTCAAGAGGTAAAGCACATTGGTTTAAGAGGTCTAGTGGAAAGCAATTCTTTCCTATTCAAAAAACATACCTAGTTCCTGCCAGTGAAATATCTGACTCACCTTAAGCCACTGTACCCCATCTTAATTTGTCTACCCAGACAAATACACTAGTTATTCATCCAATGGCACTACCTGGGTCTGGTGAAGCTCTGCTCATTAGCAGATCTCACAAGTGCTCACTAAGACTAATGCCAATATTCTGCAAATTAAAAGGAAAATGTGGCACGCCCTAGCGAAATCACTTGCCAAAGATTACCCCAGTACACTCTTCATATAACCTATGATACAGCTGAAGCTTTCTCAGCCTCAGCATTGTGATTCCACTGCTATAGGAAAGGAAAGTAGAATATGATGGCTACTTCATGGAAATTAGGTGCATACAGCTCTTTTTTGCAAAGTGCTCTTGTGAAAAGGCTCACTCATGGACAGTAAGCCAACACTGCCTGAAGGGATGGAAGTTTATGCACTTTCTTCCCCTGAAGAAACTTGTATACTCACAACATGGTAAAGACAATCCATAACCAAAATTAGGAGAAGAATTCCTTTGTATGCAAACTGAACATGTCTTTGAAATCTACAAAATGCAGAGCCCAGCTAAGGTATTTAGTCTCCATGCCAACATAAAATAATGTGATTGCATCCTTGATCCCGGATTAGATCTTGATCCTCTTACGTCATTACAGATCATGATTACTGAAAGTCAATTTAATTCTATGACTTATTGAATATCTCAATTTTATTATACTTGAAATTCCTGAATTAATTGTTTCACTTGCAACTTGCATCTTATAAATTTTTTTTAACACAAAAGATAGTACCAAATGGAATTTTATTTTACAGGAAACAAACTAAGTCTTATGTATGAACCCACAAAAACATGACGACTACTACTACAACACAGTACTGCCACAGAGCCACACAGGAAGTGACACACTTGATTCAATACAGGTATCTGTAGCACCATCACTTTAGTTGTTTAGACTTCTCTTACAGTCAATGGGCTTTATGAGTCACCTCTGGATGCACTTTATCTAACCTTTAAGTAAACCTCAGATCAGGAGAACTGTACTCTAAAAACGCCCATCTCTTGTAATTCACTCCAAAAGCAGGCTTGAGTGACTGGCTCATATGTACACATCTGTGCCGCAGACATCTCAAGTGCAGTGAGATGAATTCAACTGCACTGTCCAAAAAGGCCATACAGAGATTGGTTCCCCTTTCTGGGGGAACTTCTGAATTGTGGAGGTACAAAACCGGTGTGATGCTTCTGTGTATACAGTGTACAGGAATCATATCTCGCTTTATTCTACACACCATACTTTTACATAAGAACACTAGCAAGGGTAGGTATTCAACAGAAGGCCCTGGAGAGAGGGCAGAGTGCTTGCTAGCTGAGGGTAGATGCTCTATACTGAACAGAAAGTAAAGAAGAGCACTTGAAATAAAGAACTGGTGAAGCAGTTGCAGGGAGGGGAACAATATAAAAATCAGCAAACCAGCACATAGGGTTATGCAGGAGCCAAGAGGCAGGGACAAGAGACCATATGTGAAGAGATACAAATAGCTAGAAACTCGTTCAGCATTATTCTTTGAAGAACCAAAAATTATGTCATTATTCTAAAAAGTTCTCATGAGAGAAAAACGTTAGCAACACAAAACAGAAACTGTGAACTACAGCTGACTTACTTTGTAAGGGCAAAATAATCAATTGTTCTGTAAATGCATTAAGAGTGGGGGAAGGAAAAGACATTATAATAGGCTGACCTGGAAAACACACAGCTCCTTCCCACAAATTTTTCATTTTTTCCAGCAATAGCAACTTCTTTTTCTTTTTAGTTGTCCTTCTGTGCGCTTTGCTGTTTTTGTTTTAACCATAGGATTGAGATTCATCTGACTGAGTGCAAATGCCTACATTGTAGCTAAGTGAGGCTTACTCAGTTGTACACAGCTGAGGCAGCTGCCTAGACCTCCTTTAAAGGAGAGAGAAGCAAGCACTTCAGTTCATCCTGATTCATCCAAAGACATGCATCTAAAATAGGACACATGAATTTCACCCTAAAGATGCCTGTTTATCTTCACTGATGATACAGGGAGATGGGGGGACTACCCAGTTGCAAGTGTCTACATGGTGACCAGCTCAAGTGAGATGACACCAATCTCTCTGAAGATATTTTACCCTGTAAATTAAAAAACAACATCAAACACGTGAAAAAGTGGAAGAACACCTCCTTGAGTTTGCGAAGGCTGATACAGCATCTTCAGGCTTACCTATCAATTTACCTCACGTAACAGCAAGTATCAGTCACAGTAATTACACACAGACCTCAATTTATCTCTTCGTCACCAAATGTCCACCTTGCCAGCTTTCTTTAGGAATTAAAGCTGTTTGATTTAGTTCATAAAAATATTTTTGTGACACAAAAACTAAAATCAGAAAAGATCCTGGTAAGAGAAACACCCCCATGGTATCCAAGGTGTAAGCAGGGAGTGAGATGCTGAGGAGGGGACCACTGGACTACCAGAAAAAATTACATAACTGAGGTTCTAAAACAGAAATTTAATACATCAATTTTCCCCAAAATCTCCACCCATCCATTTTGCTTCTTCTTCTCATTAAATAAACAGAACCAAAACCAACACTAAATACAGGTGATTTATTAACTTTATTCTATTGTGCAGTAGTCAGTTCAAGATCAGTCTTGATTAATATGTAATACCACCACCTGTTTTTCAAATTCAGTGGGACACAAACAGAAGGCCTTACTTTTCTGTGTGCTGATAAATCTGCAATTCAGGATTAAGGTTCCCTTTTCTCTAGCTAAGAGAAATGTGAATTACTCTATCCTCTGCCTCAATTACACTAAATTTTATTCATACAGTTAGAGCTATTGTTATCAATAGTAAGTTCTTATAATCAGCTTCCTTTTCACTGATTAAAACAAGACTCAGACCACATACAGGCACACACAAAGGCATCATTCTTTAATAAAGACCTCCTGATTTAAGATGAGAATCAGTATGCAAAATTTCATGGCTACTAGTATATACGTGATGTATACTAATATTGGTGGTTTTTAATTAATCAGCCACAGTACACATACATTAAATAGTTCTTTCCTTAAATGATTTACCCTGAGCTATAGGTGGCGTGCCTGGTCAAAAACTTTTTTAAAATCCATTGTCTACTCACTCTCCCCTCACAGCTGGAGTAAGAACGAATTCCCCTTTGCAGCAGTGATGACCAGGCAAGAGCAACATACAATCTATGCACTCAGTTATCTTTACAGAGTCTTTATATACCCTTTATAGAGTCCCCATCTCACTGGAGAAGGAAGATAAACTCACCAGCCTATAGCTCCCAAGCAATTCTCTGCCACAGCAACTATTTGTTAGGATGGTCTACATCCCACTGCCAGAAGTTCTGCAGCTCCATATCTGGTTACCCTCAGAAGGTCCAAGTGGATACCACTCAGATGTGCAGACTTTCTAACAAATAACAGTTCTTTTAGCTAGTGTTTCCCACACACTTACCTCAAATTGATGGTTTTTGCAACCTGTTACAAAAAATAAATTGAGCATGGGAATTAACCCGTTCTTCAGCAGGAACATCCAACACAAAAAATTCATTGCACTCCCCTGGTAGATCCTTAAAAATCTCAGTCCCCCTTTTACACTTTGACCATGATATGGTCCCTCACTAAATAAGCCAGAGACATACCTGTTGCATACAGTCAAGTCAGGAGTACACTAGCTCACCAGAATCACCTAAGAACACAGAAGATGTTCCAATTTTTGGCTAATGTGTTTTAAGCACTGGTTGAAACATACAAAGAAGGATTTTCTTTTAGAATTGCAAATGTAATAAAAGCAGCATACAGGTTGTGATTTTTTCTTTCAAATGTTGAACATATTCTTACAGTTCTCTGTCAAATAGAAGCCTAAGGATATCCACAATCAAATGGGCTTTTAAGTGAGTGAGTATCATTTCATTTCAGGTCAAATTTCTTGAATTCATACATTATTCTTTAGTTCTCAAAATCTTGAGTAATTCTGTGAGTCTAAGTTCATTTCAAATATTAGAAGAGCACGTTACCAAGCACTTATATAAAGAATGCACATTTGCACTTTAATTTTGTAATGTGAACACTAGCCAAGAAGTAATATCCAAGTCACGTTTTTCAAAACAATCATTCTTTGTTGGTACTAAGCAACCACAGCTGGATACCCCATGAAATTTAGCTTATTGGGAAAAACACAGCATGAATTAAAGCAAAAGAACAATGTACATCAAACACGTAGCAAAAATGTGACATTTAAAAAAAGAATTACATAAAATTTTTAAAAAACCCACCATTAAATATGCTGAATCTTGGGAATATTTAACAGAAAAGAAATATGTTTTGACTAAGTTACATCTGCAGAATTTGTTCAAATGTAGACAGAGGTATATGTATGTAAATGAATTATTTAAAAACTTGGTTAACTGATCTGCTGTGTTACACTACATGCAGTGCACTGGATTTACTGAATTCTCCCATATGAACAACTGAACACTGGGTAACCACTTTCAAACACAGGTATTGCACTTCAGCTGCGTTTCCTTAACCAAACATATTCACTGTATACCCTCCATTTTTTTCATTTTCCCACAAAGGAAGAAGTTCAGCCATTCCTCAGCTCCCACTCAGAAGGTTATGCAGAAATGTATTTTACTTTCCTATCTTTATCACCTGAATAGTATTTTAACTTACGTGGCCTTACTCTGACAATTGTGGAACAAGAGTGTCCTATTCATGACATCAGTTACAACATGATCCTGTTGCAGGCTCCAGAGAGACCTTTGCTAAAGTACTTCTATCAAGTTGTAGCAGCAGAGATAATTGCAAAGGCTTCTCTGGAATTCTTCAGCTGTCTCTATCAAAACTATCTCATCTCTGAGAACTGCGTAAGTACCCACTGAGAAATTCTTTTCAGGGAATTAATTAGATGGTATCATGAGTCACCAGCACTAAATTCCTCTTTCATTTTCAGAAACCGAGCACTGCAATACAACAGCGTAGCTATTTGCTGTATTCTCCAATGGCACTTCCAAATATTACAAGAAAAAAAATGAAGCTTAATGCAAGTGAATTTGTAAGTGCAAATGCTTCCTTATTTGATTAGGGTAACAGAACGTACTTGTTCAAATGAGTAAACATTTGCCTATGATTTCCTCCCTGTGACAGAAATGTACAATGTTTAAATTAACTCCTAGAGGCTTTGTCTCTGGATAACTTAATAAAAGCCATGGGAAGAAGTACAGAAGGAGACAGGTATATGCAGATCATGCAGCATACTGGTACCAAATGTCACAATATGAGACTATCCTGGGGATCTTCACCCAGGCAATCATTCAGTGATGCACTGAAGTACCTTAAGCACACAAGCAACCCAAGTAAATTCCACAGCCCTACACACATAAAGTTGAACGTCTATGTACTTGGCTGATTGTGGCTCTCACTGGTTTCCCTGCACTTGGCAAGAATTGTTAAAAATTAAGGGACTACACTCACTAAAAGGAGCCCAAACAAAACCATCCCTACTTGATTTTAATGATACAGACTAGGAAAAAAAAATCAGTCATTTAACTAACCTCTGTTACTTTTTACAGCAACAGAATTTCCAATTGATATTATCAGGCAGTTCCCACTCACAAATTAACATGCTGTTAATATTCAGCAATACAACCAGGATATATTTTAATAAAAAAATAAACTTACATGGTTTTTAAAACTTTATTAACAGCATGGGTAAAACAGTATTTTTCAAATCACTAAATATACCTACAAACCTGTAATGTATTTATTAAATCCTCAAAGATGCATAAAGGCACCTTCTGTTGTTTTTACAGAATGAAAGGCCATTTATCTGATGCCAAAACATCACTGAAAAAGCAACATTATATTCAAAGAGAGGCTTTTCACTTGGAAATCATAATCATTTTCTATTCTGACAAACACAGCTGTTCCAGGGCTCGATAATACCAAAATGGTCAGACAGTAAGATGGCTTTGGCAAAGTGCTTGTCTTAGTCATAAATTCCACTGAAAATTTTAGGAACATGACACAAAGAAGAAAATTCAGGGGTATATGACCATAACTAACCATATTCTTCAGCTGGATATTGTCACATCATTTTCCTTGAATAATAAAATGTTATCCATTACCCAGATAAAATGCTATTGTGACTCAACTTACAACAGGAATTTTACTTGGCCTCACCACCGAAATCCCACTTCCATGTTCTGACACCAGTGACAAGAACAAACGAACATTACACGTTTTTATTAACTCCCTTTATATGAAAATCTTCAAGAAAAATTAATATTCTTTTTAGTTCACTAAATACCACATAAGAATCTCAATCCATTTGCCTAAGACTGATTTGCAACTATCTATAACTAAACTCGTCATTCTAATTTCTCTTTTTTAATACCTCCTTTAAGCTTCATAAGTTATCTGGTACTTAAACATGCCTTTAGAGAGAACAGCAACAACAACAAAACAGTGTGCCAGAGGTTTTTCTAGAGAGTGCCCTTTTGAATAAAAAATCTTACAGGATCATATTTTGATCAAAATATTGACCATATTCTTATGTCAAGTTTCTTGTGCCTTTTACTCTATTTTACTAACTCAGATTTCTTTTCCATTTCTAATTCTCACCATTTCTTCCAAGCTACTTTAACACTTTAACTGTTACTCTTCTGTAATTGATCTAAACCAGGATGTGTATCAGCAAAATCAGCCTTGCCTGTGCACCGGCATTTTTGTTTGGACTCCTTCAGGGAAAAAAAAAGAAGATACCTGTAACTTTCTGCTCTGCCCTTTGCTGAAAATGATCATTACAAAGCAGAAACAGAGAGGCAGAAAAGGCAAGTGCATGTCAAGTGCAAGTGCAAGTACCTCCATGTCCATCTATCTTTATGAACACTCTATTTTAAGCCATGAAAATATCTGAGACACAGATGCACTATTTTGTTCCTTCTGATGGCTTCCTTCTGGGGGAGAAAGGATGGTAGGACACAGTGTCTAGACCCACTGTTGCCATTTCTGCTTCTATCATCTCTTCCAGCCCTTGGGAGCTGCCATTTGTCACTGCCTTTCCATGGGAAACAAGCAGAAGGCTTGTACCACAACAGGTCGTGTCTTCCTGATAACTCTACCTTGATGGAGCTGTCTAGTCTAATGAGCTCTTCTTTACAACAAAACACTTAATTATTAACACTTGTGCTCCATCTTTATTATTTCCAGTCAAACCCATATGAAATTGGGTTGCATATCCTGAGGCACTGTCCATATGTAGCTGCTTATATGCCACACACTGTAGTTTCACGTTTCTTCTTCAGAAAATAATAATTAGCATACAATAACCAGTGTAAAGGGTTAAAGACCATTTGCTCCTGCCTTAGTCAGGATGGTAGGAAGATGAGTTAAGAGAAGTATTTTGGCACCCACCTGCTGAACTGGGACAGCCTCCATACTTTAAGAGAGGGGGGCTGCTTTGAACTTGAACCTGTTGGTATTACTGACTGCATTCAATGATTTTCATATAGGAAGCAGTAACAACCTACAGCCTTTTTATCTGAACAGAAAGACATTCTTTTCATTACAAGATACCTCCTCTGTTACAATACATTAGGAACAAATGGCTCCTTCTGCAATCTGGGCACTGACCTGTTGCACTCTCCCAAGTCATGGAAGAAAAATCAGCATCATGCAAATGTGCACCCTTTGGACTTAATGGCACTCACAGACAACAGCACAGCTAAATTAGGGAGAACAAAAAGCTCTCCCTTTATACCATGGCAAGCGAATGGGTTCCAAAGCCATCTCTACTATATTGTAAGACTTTCAACTAAATTGATAACTTTATGTTATCAATTCAATAAAAAGAAAAAATTTTCTTCTTTGCCAGAATGCAGGTAAGCATTCTGTGCATTTTTCTTTGTGTAAAGTTTAAGTTGAACAGATCTCCTAATGCAGAATGTTGCTTTTGAGGGGAAGCAGGAAGCACGGTTTCCCTTTATTACTATCAGAAATAAATCTTCCTTCCATCATTTGACACTGAAAGCAGAAAAAAGGAAATTTTAAAGATGTGGCATAGAGTTAAAAAGGGAAAGGAAGTTATACATACAAGGTTTAGGAAATAATTATTTGTTTGCATACAAAGTCAGGGTCAGTAACTTATCTCATTGCTGAGGTTAATTTAGCTTACATGGAGCGAAAAAATTAATATTCTTCCCTATTCTAGTCATCCTCTTCCTTGTTTTGATTATTGTTTGTCACTTACCAAGGCATATTCTTTTAGGGGTGGTTTTATAGCTACACTCCATCATAATGGTCTTGCCTGCTCTGATTGCTGCCAGAATCTCCAACCTGCACACTTCAAAGCATGCAGCAGGCTGACAGAAATTACTTCAGATATCTGGCTCTCTACATGTCCTTTCATCCCTTCTCTTATCTGGCTGTGGCTGCTCATCTAGGGCTATGATTCCTTTAGTTCTGTCTGAGATGGCTCTCCCTCAGGTTGCTCTGAGTCTGGCTATTGCCTTTGAGATGCAGCTGCCTTGCTTCCCCACTTTTTTAGAGCCGATTGTTCCATGCTGATTGTTGCTCCTCATATTATTGTTGCTGCACTCTCTCCTCCTCTGATGCTGCAGCTCTCCAGGGCTATGATTCCTGCTGTCAGTTATTTCTGGTGTGGAAAGGCTGTCACGCTTTTTGCTTTGATTTAACAATTCTCAGTTCTACTCTTGTGTTCAACAGGCTATATTTTCTACTGCACTTGGGATATAACCACTTTTCCCGTCATCGTGGGAGGACACTATCTCACTTCCAGCTGCACTAGGAAGACATATGCACTCTCTGATGCAACTTGAGAGCCTTGAATCATCTACCAGTATTGTTTATTAATGAACTATCATGACTTTCCATTTTTCTGTACTTATTTGTGGCCCTAGTGGAGGATGACATGCTTCTATCTGAAGAATGACTAGCATGATGCTTTTCAAAGAGGCAAACTTTACCCTCAACCACTTAAGTGGAAAAATATTGTGTGCTGCCAGGCTGTAGTGTCTGTTTCACTCTGCTTGTGGGATTACCTGAATGCCATTCTTCAGGGATTTATGTCATGGATTTCTTCACATGCACAATCACAAAGGACGAGAAAGTGGAAATGAAAAATATATTCAACTCTGAGGCAATTAAATTGCACATTTTCAATGGTCATTTCTGAAGTGTGTAGAAAAAGGCATATCTTTAGAATGACAGCTGAGTGTCTAGCAGGGATGGGTACTTTCATGGTGTCTGATTTATGCCATATTGATGACAGTAAAGATAATGAAATAACAGTGACATTCTATGACTGTCATTTCACCGAACAAAAGTTACATGGGAGAAAGTTTCATCATTTCACTATCATGTAGAAAATTGTGAAGAGAGAATAGAGATCATATAGGCAATCCAAGGGCTCAGGGAGCACAAGACGGACATTTTTAAAAAAAGTTAAAAGATAATAAAAAAATCCAAAATGTAGTGAACAGATACTGCACATAGTGGTAAACGGTTTAAAAATATTTTATTTAAGATAGTAGAAAAGTCCCTCACTGATGGTCCTGACCCAAAGCTTAGTAGGGTCAAGAGAAAAAAATGCCTGACAGCTTAATATTTTACAGCAATTTAAAAAGTCGCTCAACCAAAGACAACCAAAAAGTCATCCCAGAAACACCAGGAATAATATCCCTCCAGCAGGGCTCATTATGCATCAAGGGCTTTGTGGCACCTGAAAATATTTGAGCACACACCTGACCAGGTGAAAGCCTTCAGTGTAATTTTCCAGTTTGGATTTTACTAACATACTATTCACCACAGTATTTGTATTGGCAGACACTAGAGAGCCAGAGGAATAGGCTGTATTCTGAATATCTAATAAATGAGCTTATTTCCATAGCTGATTTTCAGTGTAAGCAATGCATGCATGCATACAAGATTTTGTAGGAAAGAAACAATATAAGATTTAAGATATGTTAAATTTGCTCTAATTTATCCTCAGAAGGAACGGTGTCAGGTGTTTTGAGGAAGGTACAGAAACACTGAAAAGAACAGTTACAAATTAAGTCAGGAGAGTTTGTTCCTATTAAACAATAGGATTGTATGCTGTTAATTAAACTTGTATGCTTCCTATTAAACAATTAAGCTTGTATCTTTAACCAAAAGGATGAACAGCTACAGAGAATAGCAGACAGACAAATTACCAGACAGGAAAAAAAAAAGACTTCATAGGTGAAAGAGTGGTTATTTTAATCTCCTCATCTATGAAGGTGTGTAAGTAAATTCTTCCATTGCCATTCCCTAAGGGAGTTTGCTAGATCTGGAAACTGGGCTCAAAATTTACAGGATCATGCCCTGATATGAACACATACAACGTCACCTAAGACTCAGGAAAATTGGCCACCAGAGCAGCTAAGTGGAGAGATGCTGCTGTATCCACTGGGCATGGCCACAGTTACACTGAAAAAGAACATTCACATAGATAGATACAAGATAAATTTTGTACTGTAATCTCCACAAAAAACAGGCTGATCCTATGATTGCATAAAATAGCTATCAGAATACAGATGTGTCCTATTGTCCTATTTGTCACTTCAATGTAAACGAAAATTACTTGATGGTTGCAGAGTGTTCATAAAATTGTCGTGTACTACAGTTAACTATAAGATAGTACTACTACTGTATAAATCAGAAAAAATAATTAGATTGAAATACGAAGATACTAATGTGAGATAAGCCTCTGAACCTACCAAGGTCTAGCTATCACCAGAAAGCATATGATTGAAAGATTTAAACAATGGGAATATTCAGTATGCGAAAAGCTGCGGTTTGTTATAGCTTAATTGACCTAGAGCAGTATTTTCCAAGATAGCTAGGGATTTTTGAAAATGTTACTTGGGCTCTTGAGCAACTGCAGCATTTTAAAATATTTTCCTAAGTATTTTGTGGTTTTATATTACATCATAGGTACCTATTACATGGTCACATATACCCCCACACACACACTCTCATTTGCCCATGCTTACAGGCATATGATCCTTTCATGGAAGAGGAACAAGGTGAAGTTATTGCAGTCTAGGAATAGCCTATTCCTACAAGAGAGGATAACACCTCCTTTCCAGCCCAGAATGAGTGCTGGAAAAACTGGAGTTCAGACACCAAGTCAGTTCTATGCCGCCTTACTACAGTCTGAAGTTAGGCACAAAATTATGCAGAAGAAAACATTATTAGACACAAAGGCCATAGTCAAAAGACTCTTGCAACTGAACCATCATCCTGTACAGGAGGGCTGCAGGCAGCAGCCACTGTCTCACACAGCAAATACATTTGCCATGATGCTCGGGCACAGTTTTATTTGTCATAGCCTGTAGCAGAGAATAAGCATGTGCTATGATGGTGTGGGAAACACCAGCTTTCAGGTCATGTGCTAACAGCAAGCCCAGTCATGTTATAGAGGAGGGGAAACCCTCTTACTCCTTCACAGAAGCTGTTGAATCCAGAAACTGGTCAAGAGACTTTAGAATCACTGAAATGCAATTTGAAATTGATTGAATTCAATACATATTCCTTCACCACACCAGAAGGCAGTTTCTCCACGCCCAGGGATCAGCAACGACTTCAGAGTTTCCACTAGCCAACAGAGAAACTCTCATGCATAAAAAAAAACTTTACATTTAAATTCAGCCCTTGGTAAGTTTTCTAGAGAGTTTCAATAGGACAAAAACTAAATCATTTTGCTTTTTAAAGCATCCAACACAATTCAGACTCTGTCACAAAATAAATAGTAATAAAAAGCCCTAAATCTTCTTACCAAATTCTGACAGCCTCCCAAGTTTATTTATAACATTTACTAACACTTGATATGTTGAATGTAATTGCCTATAATCACTGTATAATATTCCAAATGCCTTCCAAACATATTCATTTCCCATATGTAGATTTACAATAGTATTTCTTTTACAAATGGAACATGATCTTCTTATAGCTACTGACATATCTGTATCTATCTATCATATCTATAGATAAGCTTTGTCAGTCTCACCTTTTTATAGGCAATCCAGTCAAACACCCTGTCGATGTCTGAGGCTTGCTGTACTTCCTGGGATACTGGATGTGAACTGGCCAACCCATCCAGCAACATCACTTCATGTAGGACGTCTGTCAGAAATCTTTGCTTTTCCTGAAATACAGCATATGCAGTAGTATCGCAGACAAACACAAATTTACAGAAATACAGAAACTGACAAATGACTACTATTGAAGTTGACTAAAATCAGAACTTCTGCTTTGAATGTAAACCACCATGACCTCCTACAATCTTGAACAGGTATTTGGAATAGACTCAGACTTGAGATCCTTTGCTGCAATGAAACTTGACTGAAATTAAAGAGCATTAAATGAATCAAAATGCATCCATATGTGCAGACTGGAATTCTGATTATGACTATTCATACACACTTAGAAGGGGTGGAGAGAGAGGCAAACTGACAAAATCTTCAATCACAAAAATAGACGTCCTTGAGCTCATTGCATATGGAGGTACAAAAATTTTTGACAAAGATGGGCAAATACAATTACTACTTTTTATTTAGGGAAATTTAAGTTACTTGGCTCTTAGTGCAAGTTCACTTAGCAGATCAGTGTGGGACAGGAGAATGAAGAGAGCACACACCAGTGTCGCAGCAGATGCTTGCACTGTCTTTCATAACTCTGGTATAGAAATCCTTCCTCCTCAAGAACTTGAGCCATCTGCAAACTTTGTAACTTCCATCTGAAGGAAACCATTACCATCTCTCTTCACAAGTGGGAAAAGAGCTGTAGTTAAATTACTTAGTCAAAGTCACAGCTACATCAGAGGCAGGTACAAACCCAAACCATATCCAACATATGCATTTGTTTCAACACCTTCTATAAATACGGATAGCAAAGGTATTTCAAAACTGCTGCCTATTTACTCTGGCAGCAACATTAATGAAATGTTCATGTATACTCTATGTATTGTGCTGCACTCATTTGTACAGTACAACTAGATGGGGCTGAGAAATTACATGCCCTAAAACTCCTCATATTGCGTTCATGTAGATATCTTTTATCCAAAACACTGTGTCAGGAAAGAAGAGATTTATTTACTTTCTTTTTCAAGTCACAAATAAATGCAAAGAGTGAATGAAAAATTACATAAGGATTAAATAAGCTTTTTCACCTGAAATTACATATCTCAAACTTCATCTAAATTATAACAATTCCTGAATCAATGTCAACCTACTGCCATGATATAAAGAAACTCTGGGGAATGCTGCATTTTTTTCAAAAGCCACCTTTATGTCTTCAGGTAAAATATGCACACAATTACATAATAAATTCTATGTTTAATTTCTTGGGTGGCAAGGTTTTGGTATCAATGTGTTACTTTAAATTATTTTTATAAGACAGCTGAAAAGCTCTTCCAATGCTGATCTACCTAGAAATAAACCCTTATGTTAAAATTCATTAGAGCACAAGAAATGTACCTTGAGCTGACTACATATCCAGGCAATTAAAAACACAGGGTGCAGGAAAGCCAATTACCTACACACTCTTAGTGTTCTCATCTGGCTGCATGAGGTAAGGTGTGTAAAACAAAATGTAATGTCTTTTTCACATCATGAATAATTTCCAAATTTTCTCAGGCATAAGCAGTTAGTAACTGTCCTTTTCTAATGGGAAAAAACGTGTAGAGAAACAATTATAATGACAGTCCTACTCAGGGGGAAACTGCTGAGCTATAAAAACTGTAGATATTTTGGTTACACTTCACTCACATTCTCTATCAGTCAGTAACAAAGCCCCAGTTTCATCAACTGTATGATATGTAACACATACAGGTGTGAACACACAGACCTGTCTCCAAATTCAGGTTTGGATCCCTGAAGACAAACAGCTGTGTGAGTGGATTGTTACTGTTTGGAATTAACTCACTGAAAGGACCCTGGATAATCACAAATTAATACCTTAAATACAGAACCAGAATCAAGAAAATCAGCACATGGCAAACATAAAGTGAAGCTGTAAGAAGAAAATACAAACCATATAAAAAGAATAGGCTACATTTTCATTTTCTGTTTGTTTCTTTGGTTATGTCCTGAAGGACTGGAAATGAGAACTTCAGATTCATGATTGTTCATTCAAGTTACCATAGCTGAAAAGTCTTCCATGAAATTTACTGCGGACTTTCGCACTGGGGTACAAATGGAATAGTTAGTATGCCTCCAAAAATGCAAACCTACAGTTTAGTGAGAATTAAGAAGGCTTTTGACCTATAAAGCTAAATTTATTGAACTAAAGGGATTTCCCTTTAGTATAAAGCCCCTGAGAGCAGATTGGAGAAGTAGACTCAAATGTAACTCGAGGGAGGCACAGACAGACTGCTGGTTGACAAGGGGGCTGCACCTTGAAGAGGCAACAAGAAGCAGAAGTGCAGAAAGATACTAAAGCTGCCTTAATTATGTTGACAAAACACCACCTCAGCTCTTGAAGTCCTAATATCACATTAAGGGGAAAAAGTCAATACGTGTGACCAAACTGCTTATACCGATGGAAAAAGGGCTTTCTATTCCCTAGTTATTTTACCCTATGCATAGAGTGGAATTGATCTGTTTTAACTGACACCTACAGGAGTAAAGAAACACTCATGACAGAAATTGTAAAGGAAATCAATCTTGGAATGTGTTTAATGAGACCAGCAAGCTGGCAACATGATAGGTGTCAGGTTTGCAGCTACACATTGAAACAACGACAAAACGCTGTTAAAGATGACCCTTCCCTGAGGGAGTTCAACTGCAAGAAAAAAGATGAAGACTGTGATCCCCATGTGAGGGAAAGAGGGCTTCAGGTGAGTCTTGCAGCCTTGCTTGGAAAGTGTCAGTAGCCACATGCAAGTGCAACGCTAACACAGGGCCAGGGCTCCGAGCAGAAAGGGTATCGCAGCAGCATCTGCCGCACAAGGACAGCGCTGCTTCCACACAGATTTGTGCCTCACTTTAAAGACAAAGAGGAAGCTCCTCTACTCCCTGCCTTCCTGCTGTGCACTTGGAATCCCAACTCTTCATCTCTTCTCCTCAGAGCTTTCCTTGAACTGTGTATAGCCCAAGTCTGAGACACCAGACCTGTGTTGAAAATAAAATACATGACAATTATATCTGGTTGCTCTCATTCTTTAGAATGCTTCCAGGTGCAGGGACGGAAGTGCTCTTATCAGACCAACACTTCTTTAATATATCTACATTTTCTGATTATTCCCAAACATCTGTGGTCACTAGATTCAAGTATGTGTCTCTTCATAGGAATGATTTCTTTCAGTCTTCACCAGTAAGACCTTCTCTGCTTTGCACAAGATTTTCCTGAAAGACTTATCCTTTTTCTGTACTGTCTCCTCCCTAGCCAACACTCATATTTCACCTTGTTCTTGGGAAAAAGAGAGATAGTGGTCACTCTTCATGTATAGATATCCACCAGGGTGCCCAACGTTTAACTAGCCTACCTCTAAATGGAAATAAAGCAATTGTGAAATAACATTTTTGGCAAAAAAAGACTGTACCTTCAAGAAGCATTTACCTTCAAGAAAAATGTACTGTGTACTATAGGGTAACAATGATGTAACAGAAAGAGGTTGCTGCTGGTGATTTTACAATATCATATTAACGTATAATGTAAGAATAAAAGCATAACAATAATGTAATACTTAAGGACTGTCACATAAAAATAATCTTTAAAAATTAATATGAAATACCAGGAAGAAGAACTAAAATGAAAGGAAAAAAAAGGAATTAAAGAAGCTGCATAATGAAAGCTCAAACTGATAATTAGTATGTAAAAGAGATCAAAGGCCTCAATATTAAAGGCATTGCCTTTGTTCTGGGACAGCCATTTGAACACTTTATGGACTGCGAAATCTACATGAATAAAGCTTAACGTTGCTGTGCAAGTCTGCAAATGACTTTCTTGACAAATTCTCTGAAAATATCATCTCCACAAGAACTTCAGTAGCCATCAAGAATAGAAAGAAGATAAGTGATCTTTCATGCCTAAGAGAACAAGCATGTGCAAGACACAATATCTGGGTTTACAGGGGAAGTGCACCCTAGGGAAAAAGAAATAGGGGCAAAAATTTAAAGCCATCAGAGAACACCAGCATATATACTACCAGCAGTCAAGTTCTAACAAAATATATTACAGAGTGAAGCGTAACAAACCAGAGGAATATAATCTATGAGGAAATCTAAGATTTGGTAGAATACATTAAGGCCAGATAAGATCCACTGAGAGCCAAAATCAAGTTCTTTCTGTGTACATGCTTACGAATGCTAAATTGTCATAGCACAGGAAGTCTCCTGAGTACTTGCAAATGAAAGAAATGTTTCTTGCCTTCCAATAGTAATCTTTTGTAACTATCTTGAGCAATTTACAAACTGCTTTTTTTTTTAATTTACATCTGTGATGTGTACTTCAATTACGTGTATAATTTGTTGAAAGAGGCCTGCAACACATTCTACACTGATCAGCTGTGAACATGTCACAGTTCCATACCTACCTTTTTTGCATTTTCTGTCAAAGATCTTGCAAAGTTTATTGAGAAACTTTCACACTGACTGACAACTTTTGTTGTTACAAAACAAGGTAGGTATCCTAGGAGTTCATAGTTAAGGAAGACCAGCAGGTTTGAGCATTGGGAAGGAGAATTGGATATGTATTTTTATTTCAATCATGGCCACCTGCTTACATTGCCAAGCAGATGGATAGCTGATTTGGAGTTCTTAAGCAATTCCACCAGCTACTTCAACATCTATTTCGTTCCTCCACTCTGTTTATCAGATATACCTTTGATTGGGTTGTACATCAGAGGCATTATGCCAAAGGTATGTCTAAGAATGAGAGGATGCAGTACAAAAAAGGGAGCATTAACAAAGGAAACAATACATACTGACCACTAGCACTTCACAAAAAAAGGCCAATTTCACTCTCCAAGATCATGTTTTGCCAACATATATGTAGTTGCCTTCACTGAAATAGAGTCGTTAAGCAAACAGATGAACAGAGAGTTTTCCTCACTCATTTGTCTTCAGAGCATTTTAAAATAGCAGGCAACAAAGTATGAAGCTTACCCTCAAATTCAAACACCACAGAGGAAATCTGTAAAGGAAAATCACCTCAATTCAAGAAACAGTAAATAATAGTTGAATGACAAGTGGCTTTATGATGTGGTTGGCATACTGAGTCAACTTCCAGCAACTGCTGTCAGAGACTAGCATTCATGAAAATACTTTTCAGGTATTGTACACCTAGACTGTGCTTCAACCTGATAGAGATGAGATTCAGCAAGCTAAGGCCTGAAGGAAGCAAAGAAGTTTTGCAGACACACCAAAAATTACTTACCAGTTTGTGCTCCAAGTAGATGCACACTGACACAACTTTAAAATAAAGTGGTAGCAAATTCAGGATTGCTGAAAATTTGAGAAGCGGTTTTTCAGTTAAGAATGCCCTCAAAAACACAACTAAACTTTTCTATTGAATTTCCAGTATCAACCATACTTCTTGTTGAAATGCATATTCTTGTTTCAGCAAGGCAACCCTGTAATGAGTCCTTACTTTGAGGCAAAAGCTACTGCAAAGTTTCTATCTCATTTTTACTGAAGATGAAGTGTCTATTGATTCAAAGTTATGTGAATTTCAGACAGCTGAGTAAATTTTTTTTCTGAAACTAAAGCTTCATCTAATCCCTGAACTCAGAAGGTTTGAACTCACACGACTCCAAAGCTCTCATCATAATGTCATTTAAACTGCTGTCTCAAGATAAGCAGAAAATGACACGAAGCTAGAAGAGACTGACGTTCTCCAAACCTGTACTTAATCTCTTGAATAAATGTTTCATCTAAATGTTGATATTCACTTATGTCTGATCTCTAATGTTAAGAGTTAACTACTTAAAGAATTCCCTATATATCTACTTTGCCAGAGCATAAAAAAAATGCAAACCTGTCTTTATGAAGAAAATGTGGAAATGGAAATTCTTTTTTTAGTTATAAGCAAAATTTAGTGTAAGGATTTCTTACCTGCTATACTTTAAAAGGGCTAGTAATTAGGAAACAGAAGATCTTGAACCTTACCTTTATAATCTCTTTTTTTCCTGCCATAGTCAATTATACATGAGATTCTAGTTAATTTTACACGGAAAGCTTCCCCTATAGTCAAGTTAAAACAAAAAATCATACAAGGATTGACTTCACTGAGCAGTTACTGGAGGAAAAACACTCCATGTGGTATTAATTAAAGGCTTACTTTTCACCAGCATGGGGAGCCTTAAACCAAAAAAGAAAAGATGAAAGTAGTTTTAAAAAACGAGAGGCTGAATCTCTCTCCCTCAATGCTGAGCCAGCATGATATTTATGTTGGGTTAGAAGGATCAAGCAGGCTATAGCTAAGGTATGAAATGCCAAAATAATAATGAAATCAATCAAAAAGCTCCATATCTTACGTCTACTTCAAAACTTAATAATGATTTTCTGGGTTTTCTATGAGTCAAACAATGCCTTACAAATCTTTACTGATGGAGGCAAACACATTGGGAGGCATGTGAGGCAAAGCACATTAAAGATATGCGTGTGTCTAGTGGCTGACTTCACTCATTATTCCAACAGAGTCAATGAGAAAGACAGGCAACTAAGATCATTTATCTATTTCTTACTTACTATGATACAGACATGTTGATACACAACCTCATTATTATTTTCAACTGTTTGTAGTAATAGCAGGATTGTCCAGACTGTGGAACCTAAAAGTGTAAAGGAAGCATGGCTCACTTAAGGAAGGAGGGAAGATACCCTTCTATACAGGTACAAAGTTTTTAATTTAATAAGAAAAATTAATTAAAAATTTAACTTTTAAGAAAAATTCTGGCAGATATGACCATCCTTAATTATAAAAGTAGTAAGCAAATAAGAAAGTAGGAAATCCTATTCCAAGGCATTAATGGATCAAGAAGAAATTGGATTGAAAGCTATTGCTCATGTGCTACACCTTGACTCAGCCAGTGAAGTTGTCAGCAAAGCTAACTTTTATATAATAAAGAAAACGGAGAAGGCAGCTGGGTTCTGTGAAATGCTTTCTCAGCACCAAGCCAAGTACTGACTGCTAAAGTATTTGATGCTCATTTGATGGATGTAAGGGTAAATTACATGCCAGTAATTCCTGCTGTCATAGTCCTCAAAATCTACCCCAGTACCAGAGACATTCAAGGACAAACATGATGGTTCCTTCTACCAGAAAATAGGGAGAGAAAAGATCAGCCAATAAATTCCTGGATCTGCAAGCCTCAGCCAAATTCCTTCCTTTACAAAGCCACATGCAAAGGACTTCAGGATGAGAGAAACAAGCCGAGAGGAAAATGGAATACACAGCTGCAACCAGGCCTCTGAAAGGAGGAAGGTGAGAACAGCAGATGAGACAAGACAGAGCTCTGAAGTGGAAATTACCAGTATGGAGTTTTCCACTGTAATTTTCTCTTTTCTCTGATCCTAAAACCAGCAAAGACCCCTTCCACAGAGGTGAGATTATCTTGTATTGGTCATATAATCTTACAGCTCAAGAACTCACATCCACCTGTGGCTGCTTTCTGATGGCATGGAGAGACAACCATATGGTAAGCCTCTAATACAGAAATGTCATCTTTTTCTAAGTAATGAAATAGCAACAGCCAGGGAATTCACATGCAGATGACTATTCTGAGCACACATGATCAAGCAAAATTCTCTGATCTCAGAGGAACACTTCGCAAAGGCAGCTTTCTTATTTAAATCATCCTGACAACACAGAAACAACTGTTTAAACTTCCCAGGGCTTTAAGAATGAGATCTAGCTGTAAGTATTTGAGGCATTTCAGAATAAGAATTTCAAAAAACTCTTAATTTGGGGGACAAGCAAGGGAAGAGGCTGCAATGGGAAGAATGGTGAATTCCTTTCCATGGCAAATGTCTAATCACTGTATAGCAGAGAGAGCTTTCCTACAAAATTAAAGATAGCTTCACCTTCACAAGGTAAAAAGTAACATGCAGGGGCTTATTTTTTTTTAGCTAAGGAAGGAAATGAGAATTTCTAGCTTTAATCCGAAGCGACTTAGCTTTGAAAAAGGATATTAAGACAGTCGGATAACCATTAAGGATCTCAGCACAGAAAGCTCATCTTCCTCTTTTAAAACCAGAAAAATTTCATTCCCTTACTTGGGAAAGTTCTGATGTATTTTACATTAATTGCAATGGATAACGGACACCTCCATTATATTACCTCTTCATTCTGTTCTTCACCCAAAATTTTAATCACAGGATAATCTGACTTGGAAGGGACCCACAAGAACCATTGAGTCCAAGTCCTGGCTCTTGACAGGACCATCATTAAGAGTAACAGCATGTGCCCAAGAGCACTGTCCAAACACTTCTTCAACTCTGTCAGGCTTGGTGCTGTGACCATTTTCCTGGGGAGCCTGTTCCAGTGCCCAACCACCCTCTGGGTGAAGAGCTTTTTCCTAATACCTAACCTAAACCTCCCCTGACACATTGGCAGTTGGCATTGTTATCCATTCATTTTTCCTGCTGTAAAAGGGTCTATGAGACAATTGAAGAAAAAGTGATAAAATGAAAAATGGCAGGGGGAAGAAATATTTAAGAAAGCTAAAGAACCTAGAGAAGACGGAAAAGCCAAGAAATGGGTTTCAGAGAAAAATCAGGGATCCCTGTTTTGTGCAGAACTTGGTGCTGTTGGTTTAAGTAATATTGGTGTGAACATGCCTAACAGACAGCTCTTCTCAAGAGTCTCAGGGTGAGCCATACCAAGGCTGTGAATGCCAGATAAGATGGACACTGAAAAATGCTCAGCTCTGCTAAAAGAGAAGCATCTTCCGACAAGTCGTACCAAAACTTTAGTGGTTTATAAGCCTCAGTGGTGAAAGCTTATGTGCCTGTAGCCTATAAATATCCAACAACTTAGAGGAACCTGTGGACAGATCCTATTTTTTCAGATGTATCCATATTGCTCAAGTTGTATTTCCAAACAAAAGTCCTGTCTCTGGAATGGACTACCATTCCAGAACTAGCAGTCTTCTCCTTCTACATTTATCTAAAAAAGAATGTGACAAAAAGTCTTTAGTAAGCTAAAATTAAGCTGATTTTGACATTTTAATCTATGGGTGTCCTGAGCAAACCTTCAAGGTTAACATTTCAGAACTGTGAGGGAAAGAAGTTAGCTATCTAACTTTCCCAGTTCTTTAGAAATAAAGAGAATTTTGGTTTATCACTATTTTCCTGACACAAAGAGCTGTGGTAACATACGTCATAGATTTTTTTAATTTATGATTCCCAGGTATGAATTACTACTGAAAAAACACCAACTAGAATGATGGAATATTGCACTGTTTGGCCATCATGACAGAAAATAAGGTTTGTAGTTCTTGTTTTTGCAACTTGTACTTCACCCTTCTCTTCGGAGAAACAGTAAGTTGCTTGGAACAGTTTCTCTTTTCATACATGATCACTTTAATTTTTTCAAGTTTATAAATGTTAGTCAATACGTCAAGCCAAATTTCAATAACTGTAACTTTTGTTTCCTCTTCCTACAATCTGTGTAATCAACATGCTGAAACATGACAGTATTGATTCCTACTCCAGTAGTCTGCAAAAGCATGAAGCATGTTTAACCCATTATGAGTTTAATAGTGAAGCATGTTTAACTCATTATGAGTTTCATCTCATTTTGTCATCATTTAAATATGCCAATATGATCATTTTTATATCAAAGGCCAAAGATATCCAAAGCCTTATGAACAATTTATGTCTCTGTTTTTTTAATTTAAGGAAAAACTTGACAGATTAATAATTTTTCAGGCACAGCAATATTACTGTAGTTCATTCTAATTTATGCAGCACATTTCTGATTTCCCAGTTTAACTGCCATCCCTTGTTCAATCCACTCTTCTTGCTTGTATTCTGCTAAGATGCCAAGATTTCACATGATGGGCATGTTATTTGCATAACAGTGAACCTTATATTCATTCCACAGAAATTTCAAGCAAATATACTAGATTCCAAATGACTTCTAAAGCATAGTTATTCTGAATTTGTTAGACTGATTATGTGAAGAACAAATGACTGATGATGAAGATGAAATTCAGTGTATAAATGTTGTCATCTATGACACTTCACTATGCTAAAATCACAAAGGCCTGCCAGATTTCATTGCATTCATAATTAGAATCATTACATTGTAATTCAGGTTGTATTCTTTATAAAGATGAATAGAATGAGTTTTAATATAGCCAAAGCCAGGGAAACCCAACAAGCCTACCTATGCAAGACAGTTGTCAGTTCAAATAAAGATTTGTTTTCCTTTTCATAATGCAATTATAAACCAAAATTGACATCTGAAAGAAAAAATTAAAATACTACGAAGAATTCAAATTTCACAAGAAGCATAACTAACTCAAGAGTAACCTGTATACAACTATTTTTTTTAAAGCAGCTTTAACTCATAATTATAGCATCTTCATTTTATGGCACCAAAAGTTAATGGGGTAAGTATACTCAAGAAAGCACACAGAAATGGGAAAAAAAGTTCAGACGTTAGTTTTTAAGATTTTAAGCAAAATATCCAAGCCCTAACAAATCTCTGTCAGACAATCACGATCTGTTATAAATATTTTGCCACATAATTAAACATACATAAGCACAAAAGGTTAGCAAATATAAGCATGCCTCCAAAGGACAATAAAATCTCTACAGGAACCTTCAATCTGGTCTCATATACGATTTCTTTGTACTGAGGTCTCATCTCTCTTATTTTTCTTATAAATATAATATAGCTAGACTACAGCAATTCCTATAAATTGGGACCTGTCTAGGTACAATACGATGTAACAGAAGGATTCCAAAATAATGTCCCAGCATGGAATTCCCAGTTCCCTCAGAGAGCTCCAGTATTTGCACACTGGTTGAAAAAGTATGTCCCACTGTGTACAGCTAGAAATCATACCAAAACACAAATTCTCAATTTATGTAACCCATGTTAATTTAGCATTTACTCTAGATAGTTAAACAATACCAGGAAGATAAAAAGAGCATATTTAGGGAGAGGAGAACAGAATACTGTAAGAAAAAATATGCTCAGTTTTATAGAATGTTTTAGCCAAACACTTCTTTCCAATTTATCTTGTGGATAAAATTCAATGTTCTCAATGTTTTAAAATAATCCATGTGAAAAAATAACTGCTTTAATCCAAAATATTTCTAAGCAGAGAGACAGTAGCAGTTTTAATGCCAGGTTATGACAGACATGACATTATTTCTTTTGCAATAAATTGCAGATCACACTTTTGGAATGCTGTCAAATTATATCACACCTAGTGATTTCGTTTCATTTGACATCTGATACTTGCATGCATCATTTGGTATTTTTCAGCAGCCCCTGTCTATATCAGAAGCAGGAGTCTAACAGCAGAGCAACTTTTCTGTGGAGTGTCCACATTAACAAAATAGAACTAACTTACCATGTTCCACCCTGGGTAGAGGTAGTCTGTCCCAACAAACTCAAAATAGTGAGCAAAACCTTCCTTCAACCACACATCCTCCCACCATACTGGAGTCACAAGGTCACCAAACCACTGGAAAAACAAAAAGTTCACATGAACAACTTTAACAACCTTTAAGAAACCACGTTTGCAAATATTTCACCTAGACAAACACATTCTCCACACATATTAATAAAACAGTAGTATTTACCATGCACTGAAACTCACTAACTGTATTTTTCCTGTGCTAATTAATTCAACATTTAGGATGCACAACTTAATGAAGTAAAACATTAGAAAAATACTAAGTGGGGCAAAAGAAGCATTGAGGACAGTATTCACAGTGACAACTTCACTTCTCTGAAGTAGATGCTCAGCTAGGTTTAACAGACTAACATACACACTGGAGAGAAAAAGGATTCTAACTCAAGTAATCTGATCCATTACATGGAAATTTCCTGATGCATAGTGTGAATACTGAAGAACATACATGTAAGAATGGGAACACATTCTCCACCCCAGACCTAAATTTTAACATTGCTTTTTCCTCACTCTCTGCCCACTCTCTGCCCATAAATCAATATTACTGATGCTCCTCTCCTTGGCAGGTTTCTTAAAGAAAGTAGCTTTACACAGTAAAGCCAGCTCTCTGTGGATAAGACTCAGCTAAAAGCAGGTAGTTGATGCCATTTAGGGAAGATACTAGGGTATGTGAGATACCTACAAAGGCCTAGGAAATTCCATACATGACTTAAAGGACATGTGCAGCCTTTGCAAACAGCAACCAGAAGCAGAGGTGTCTGAAACAGCACAGCCCACCTGTGTCTATTCAGCTGCCTGCCTTTCCCATTTCCTCCAGATGATTCTTCAACATCCCCACTGACTTCAATCTAATTTAGCAAGAAGAACAGAAATCTCAAGGCTAACTGAAGTCTATAAACTACACAAGTAAATAAAGATCAGCTGAAAAGAGGAGAAGGCTCTGAGCTGAGGGCAAGGCAAGAACACAACCATTACATACTCTGCTCACAGAGTATACCTGAACAGAGACCAATCTCACAGTACAGGACATGTAGGTGTCAGAGGGATTTTACACAGAGCTGGGATGATCATTGGAAGACACATGAGGACTAGAATTCATAGGAAACCATCCATCTGCTGATGGATGACCCAGTTTAAATGATTATTTAAATGATTTAAATGATTGTAATGTGTAACCTGACTAATGTTACACCAGTGGGAAGAACAGGAACATCAACACTATTATGAAAACCTATTTCATACTCTCTGTAGCCTCTCTTCTGCCAAATACCAAAACTTTGTTTAAGTAATGTTGTCTGCCACTTTCCTCTTAATATTTTTTAAAAATTTGTTATAATCAACAGAGATAATAATCAACAGAGATAATTTTTGATATTCGTGTGTAAGCAAGATCTAAAAATACAGAGAGGGAGCAGCAATTAAGTATTCTAGAGGGAAAGACTCAGGTCAGATGCTGAACTGTAATGAGTGAGGAATGAATGAAAGCAGAGCTGCCCCATAAGCAGTTTGATTTCATGACAGCTGGCTTGTTTAAAGGCTTTGTCTGGGACCTGAAAGATGTCACTTCTGTGCATGTCTTTGTGGAGTGAGAATGACACCACAGAAGGATCAATGCTGCAGTGAGGATCCATAGTGATGTGAACACCAGAGCTTCAAAGAACAGACTAGCAAGCAAAGACCAGACTGGCTGGAACATTACCAGACAGCCACATAAGGTTCAGCAAATAGAATTCAAATGAAAAAAAAGGAAGAAAAACATGGCAATGAATGTCACTGACAACCACCTTAAGAATTTAGAGAGAAAATATGAGGCTGATAGAAGACATATTCATACACTATGTGAAGCTAAACTTAATGCACACTCAGTATGCATAATATAGTTGAAGGCCATCAATGAATTTACTCTCTACAAGGCCACTAAACGAAGATCCTAATCTTAAGAACATTTAACTGAAAAGACAAAGAAATTCTGGAAATATTTTCATATAGCTTATGCATTTCCAGAATTTAAAACAATAAAATTAATATAACTCTCATACACCGAGAAGTATGGAAGTTTAATTCATATTAGAGTAGGTTGCTTAAATGATTTCTAATTACTAAACAGAACACCATAGAGTTTATTTCCTGCATTGCAGTAGTGATACTGAACATATATGAAACCAATGCCAAAACTGTCATTTTGAACTATGATTAGCCAAAGAGATTTTAAAAAAATAAAGGTTGTTAAGTTTGTAATACCTTGTCCAGTAATTTGAATTAATAACATTAATTTATGGTGCTACAAAAGAGAAGTTCTTCTACTCTTTTGTAAGTTTTCTGGGTTCATTTATTAATGATACAATTAAAACCATTCGTTTAATTATCCACCTAAAGGAAGAAATGTCTTAAAGGCATTAAACCAGTATGTGATATCAATATGACAATGTAGGGAATTTGCTTAACTACTTTTGAACAGTATCAGAGAGAGTTATAGATGTCAGAGACAGAGCAGTACCCAGAGGCTGTAAGCAAGAAAGCCAAATTTTCCAGCAGAAAGATGCTATTATCTTCCTAGGTGTTACATGTCTCAAAGGAAAACTGTAAGTAAAGCACTTAATTTATTTGAGCAATTATTTATTTATTTATGTATTTGACTACAGGCTCTATCCGCCTGAAGTGAAGACCATCACTTCATTTTGAAATGTACTGATCACAAAAATTTCTCATCTCCCTCAGGTACTATGTTCAACCTGATACGCAGAAAGTACTTAATTTACAGATACACTGAAAGAACACTCTTTTCCATATCTTTTTTTACAGATTATTATTAAAAAATGTTGATTTAGAAGTTTTTAATTTTCTTTCTGCTTTCATGCTTCTGTAACTCAATCTGTCACACCAAGTTTTGTGCTCAGGTGGGAAAATATCATAAAAAATCATGATGCATAAATTCAAATGAAGCTTTCTTCAAAGGCTATAGGTGGAACTGATCTATGATATGCAAATAAAGCTGATTACTACCTTAACAGAATTATTTTAATAAATTATGGTAATCATTCAAGCTATCAAATTAAGCAGGTAGAAATACATGTGTTTTGACCAACTCATGGTTTGGAGCTCCGAGGACAAGCTTTTATGCTAAAACACTCATATGATCAATTTTTTTTTTAAATTAAATAAACAAAATATTCTGAAAGAACACTCAAGCTGAAACATCAAAGAATTGTACCCTACAAAATCCCTGAACCAAAACTACTGAAGTAACTTTCATGCATTTCTCCCAAAACTTGTATCTAAAATACCTGATCAAACATGAAAAGTCAGCTGTGAAGAAACTGGACATGAAATCCTTTCTTACATGCTTTTCACTTGTATTTTAGCAACCACTGAATTTGTCCTTTTGCAGTGCTGTCTCTCATTTTCTATCTGTCCTGAGCGCTGTACTAAAGGATTAATTAGAGCAGGTTTGGTAATTACAATTTTTAAACAGTCAAATCTAAAGGCAACGATCTGGATTTTTAATATTAATATGATTTCTCTAATCTTGGAAACAACATTAGCAAAGAAATTGCTGTGTTACTCTAAGTAACAGGGCTCTCATTCAGATCCGTTTACTACATGCTCAGTTATGTTCCATAAATCTTGAAGTCATGATTTTAAAGTCAGGGAAACTGGACAATGACACAATTCTTAAAAAAAAAAAAATTAAAAATTTAAAAATATTTTAGAAGAGCTCCATTTCCCCTTCCCTGAAATCTAAAAAAAAAATAAATAAATTAAAAGGTAAAACTGGAGATGGGATCCCAGTTTTGCTTGCACAAGAGAGATTTTGATTAATTTTTGTTATTTTATGCGTAAAAATTAGTGAATGGGATGAATATTCATGTGTCACCACAAGCTAACAGGTGATATGATGCACAGGAAAAGACAATGAAAAATGCGGTGAATAAATAAAAATTAAACAGAAGAGGTAAGACATCCTGGACCCAACTTGGTCTCAGTTCAGTACATTTTCAGCTAAGATAGTATTGTTTAGAGTTCCTTGAGGGGCTTCTGAGTATGGTAAGATAAAAGTAGAAAAAAGGGCTAAATAAAGACAATGCGATGGAGGTGCCAGACTGTTTTTTTAGATTATATTTTTGAGTGTTTCTCCCTTTAAACTTTACTTGCAGGCAAATAATCCATATTCTGTGTGACAATTCTGCATGCAAAAAGTAGAAAAAATGCTTCTTTATCTTCAATTTTTTCTATCTTGTCTAGCTATCCAGTAAAGCAGCTGAGCCAATACCTAATCTGCATGGCACTGAAACAGAAACAGCAGCAACAGGAATAGAGGAAGTTACTTTTAATTAAGCAAACAGCACTGGAAGGAATATCAACATGGACATCAAGTAAACCTACTCATCTGCAATTTTAAGGTCACTTAAATGCACTCTATGATCATATTTCTACCTTAAAATTAATTCATTAAGTTTCTGCCCACTTCATGATCCTCTAAAATTCCCAGAACAATGTAAAAAGGCTTCAGTATCTACAAGAATCAAATAAACGAACTTGGCCAGTTACTGATGTAATGATTTCCTATATATGAAGTACAAATTGCTCTGGAAGCAGAGGAAATTATCAAAGCAGTGCAAAGAATAACTGGAAGTAATGAAAGGACTTCAGAAAAACCAAGACTTAAGCTGAACACTTGGAAAAAGTTACTATCAGATTTAATTTAAAGGTTTTAAGAGAAGCTATATAACCCTGTAATCAGGAGCACAGAATGCAGCACTACAAACACATCACATGGAAAAATCTAATACTCACAGGAGCTGGGACTTGATGACCTAATGTATGTTTTCCACACATGATTCCTAAGGCACTGTAATTTTTCTAGCTGAACTGTGTACTACTCTATTGCACTGCACAGTGAAGAGTTTATAGCAAAACCAGATGATAGTATCAAGATCAAACCAGCAGTAACTTTCAATAAAAATTTCATGTTTTAGTTGAAGACTTCATATTCATCGACCAATTTAATGTGAAATACAAACATGAACTGAACATTATTTTCAGGTTCATCTCCCAGAATGCCATTTCAATGGCTCCCTTTTACACGGTACTTTTTATTTGCAGAAAGTGTTAAGAATTTGCATCGCCTTTAGAGAATACTGTGTAAATTCACAGATGTAAGCCATGGTGATTACACAGTAGGATTTCATTCATTTTAACCTGAAGGCTATGATTATGCCTCTTATGAGTGTAAGAAAGCGTTTCCTGCCCCTGTAGCAAATTTCTTCAATAACATTTGCATTCAATTCAACATTACTAACACTTGTAATGTGTTTAGTTTGAGATAAGAAGATGGGAAAAATGTAAAATAAATTGTAATATGGGCTTATTATTTTAAGTTCTCTTATTGACACAATAGTTTCTGTACACATAACGGCTTGCTTATCCACTGTTAGTGAATAGAGAGGGTCAATACCAAACTGGGAAAAAAACTGAGAAGAAAAAGAAAATGGATATGTGTATATATGACAGAAGACAAAGACTACTACCAAAGTGACTTCAGCTAAAACATTTTTGACATGAACATGAAACTTAGCATGAATCTGCCATCAATATGCTTATTCTAAATACCAGTAACAAATAACACTGACAAACAAACACACAGAATATACTGCTACAGGAGACAGGGAAGCTGTTCATTGCTACCAATTTTCTCTTCTATCCCCATTTTGAGTCTTCACAGTTTCTGTATTGGAGGATGTGTCTTACAACCTCCATGTTATATGGATTCCAGTTACAACAGAAATCACAACCATACACATGTACAATACAAATTCATTTTCAGTTCTGAAAAGGAGCACATAGTTTCTGACATTAAGATCAAATACGTGAACACCTTTAATACCTGATGACATAGCTCGTGTACAATGACCATGGTGACATCCAGTAGGTATAAAATAGAAGAAATGCTTGGATCTAGCAGTATCCTTTGCTCCACGAAAACACTCAGTCCCCAGTTTTCCATAGCAGCATATGGATGCTTAGGCACAGCCAACAGATCTAGAAATAGAAAAAATATACATTAACTCCTAGTGGGAGCTACTATGCTGAAGCGCTATTGTAAGAAGGACCATAAATCATCACTAGAAGCATTTTAAATAACATACATGGGGGGGGGGGGGNTAGGAAACACTTAATAAAATACTCATTTTTAAATTATACCACTATCTGCTCACAAATGATTACCATGTTATTGATGCAATACAGTACTTAATATTTCTAATGAAGCCTTCTATACAGAATCCAGCTTATTTGCAACACCTTGTTGATTACTTCTGGGTTTGATACTGCTTCTCATGTTTACTATAACGTATCAGCACAGTAACACAGACTCTTACTACAAGTATTTTTCATCTTTTCATTAAAGCAACTCCTTTATTAATATCTTACACATCAAACTGTATGTAATGACTGACATTTAGGGGTGCACTGAAGAAATATTGTTTCACAACATCAAGAAAAATGGCAAACTGTTCAGAACCCCCAGTTCTTACTAAACAAGGCATCTTCCAGTGTGCACTGTTGCTAGCACACATCCTCTGGCACCAAGATTGCTGACAGCCACCTCTCAGCCCTGTCAGCTGGAACAATGGAACCATATGCAACTTAAGGAACTTTACTTCAGTTTTGTATTCATTAAGTGAGAAATATTAGGAACAAGATGGGATGGTCCTTCATCGAGTTAAAAAAGCACCAAGGAATTTCTCCCAGTGGCATGAGGTTGAACAACTCAACACTACAATATACATGTCTTAGAAAAATCTTACTGCAGAAGATTGAAAAGGAACTAAATTGACCACCAGTCTGGAAAGAAATCTAAAATTACAGTAAATTTCCAAAGGTTCAATATAGGTTCATAAATGAACCAATATACAATTCTGTTTCACAACAAAAAATATCTAAAAGAGCCCAGAAAGAACTTGCTTTTCTTTTTGAAGCTTGGTACAACCCACGTACAAATCAGACAGAATTTTGGAAGCTACAATGTGACATCAGCATGGGGCTCCCTCCAGTAAAACTAATTAGCCTGACTTCTCAATTAATTAGCCTGGCTGCCACACTCCTCTCTAATTTGCCTCTACTACTTCTGCTTCCAAAGCTAGTTCATTGGCAGTTATCACAAGTCTGTCTTGGTGGTCCTTCACTGGGTGACTTCCTAACATGAACAAGAGAAATTCTGACCTAATTATTCTAAATAATGCTCTAAATTGTATTACAGCACTGACACCTCTCCTAGGTTTGTCTGTTTTGGCTTCTGATGCGTGTGCTGGAACTGGCTTGGAATAAAAACAGACTGCAGGAGCCCTACTCCAAGATTCAAAGTAAGTTGCCACTGAAATACTGGGAAATGAGAATTTGGGTATATTCTGGTATTCCTAAAAAGAGCCTGCTTCAAGAAGCATAAAAATATCAGCTTCCTCATGAAGTCAAGGCAAGTCTAGCAGCTACTTCCAAATACATGCAGAAAATATCCAAATCACAGAGGCACACTTCAAATGCTAAAGAATAAATATTTGATAGAAAAGCAAACACTAGAATATAAGCCTAATTAAAGAAAATAAAGTAAAAATCCAAAACATGGTGTTCAAAATTAGGCATGTGAGTACATTCAAAACTATATACTTTTTTTTTTTCTTCAGTTGAAGCTTGAACTGTATGATTTTTTTAGAATAACTGCAATTTTTTATAAATGACATGCAAAATGAAAAGCTCCTGTCTGCTATAAAAAGAAGGAATAGGGATGGGGAGAAAAAAAAAAGATACAAACATTACTGGATGGAATCACTGAAGTTAATGGCAAGTTGTCATTCACATTAAACAGGGATCTCTCCCATTCTCAACTCTGTAATGAAAGCCGTAACTTCTCCTACACCAATTAAACTTTCCTCCAAAAGGTGTCTTCAGAAGATGAATACTGTCCTTATTTACCCCAATTAAGTTTTCAGCATTTCCCTTCAAACACAGAACAGAACTAGCACAAAAGTAAAACTAGGTCCCTATTTTTCACTGATCCTTTCATCTCTTTATTTGCCTTTGGATTAATTTGTAGTTTTTGGTCTTTCAATCAAGTCAAAATGGATAGATTTTGTCAATGTCAGCCAGTAATATACTAGAATAACTCTTGTGGAACTGGAAAACAAGGGGGGGTCTCACACTAAACACATTTACAGGCTAATTACAGACTGTCTTTCAGTATTTGTGTTGTTGCTATTGCTTTTCTGGTTTAGACTGATACTTTACAGCACTGACACACCAACAAAACCTTCCAATCTGATGGATAGATAACTGCCTTGCAGGAAGGCAACCACAGAGGGATATTTTAAATCACTTTCATCCAACACAACCCCATTTCTCTGCAAGCCTGAGAAGTCCTTTCACGCACCGGCTACTGCTGAAAGGGCTTTTCTGAAGAGAGAAAACAAAACATATTAGATAACCCTGTCAATTTCCAGAACGGTAATCCCTGCAGGTGACATGAGCATACCAATAATGTTGAGTGAATATGAGCACACTACCATTTTCTAGTACAGGGACTGATACACTACACTTTAATGCCAGAGAGAGACTTTCTTAATCTCCACTGACTGACAGAATGGTCTCTGAAAATAGTCATCATCACAAAATTTCTTGCTTCTTATTGTCCAAATCTAAATTCTGAATATCCAAGTCTCTATGTTAATTTTTCAGTGGCTGGTCTTTGCTAGCTTCAAAAATTTCTACTACCTTTAAATAACATTCCAAACACGTCTAGTTTTGTGGTAGAAGACACAATAATCTATATCTTTCTCTGGGGAGTAATAAACATTTGATTTCAGAGGAACAATGTGCGATGTTCAAGTCTCAACATGAGAATTTGTATTTCTCTGTTTACCACACCATTAGAGCCCTGAGCAAGGTATCCTGTGATCCTGGAGGTGACATCTGTTAAGGTTTTAATGTCATTTTTAAGGAGTAAGGTACAAAGGGATGAGTGATAATGCACATTTTGATGGAAATATCATTCACACATATTACTGCATGAAAGTGCTCTGCACTAACTGCAAAATGGGAACTACTGAATATATAACAGCTTGTGTACATGCTGCATCCAGTCACTCTCCACACTATTTAATTAAATTCTTTGTAAAGCACTTGTGAATGTTTGATTATGTGGATATTGCTGGGGAAATAGAACTGTGTGTTATTGCTTGCAGAGAATAATATCCTCATGTGTCATAAAACTGTTACTTGAGATTTCCTGATACAGCAGTGCAGAGTCCCATGTAGTGCTGAAATAATAAAGGGTTTCCACCTCCTGGCCTTCACAGAGGCTAAATTCATGACCAACAAGTAAAAAATACATCTAAAATAAAATCACAAGACAAAAATATGTTGGAGCTTCACCCTAACATGCTATACTGGTACAATTATTTGAATACAAGGACAGCACTTGGGTTTTTAAAATATCTATTTCTGTGTGACTTTCATGAAAAATAAATTAAGTTACAAAAATTGTACACAGCTCAACAGCTTGTTTTATTACCAAACATTTAATTAAGGCATCATAACTATGTGAGCTTACATCAAAATATAATCCTCTGACATTATCAGCAAGTTATCATCATAGTGCAAAACAGAAATTAGCAATTTCACACCTAAGTTGGCCACAAAGCAAATACACATTTGATGGAGGTTTTTTATCTATGAACTTAGTATCTGTGCAATTTGCACAAATGATACTCTTTTTCAATCTTTGCCACTCAGTCATGGTATCTTCTAGGTTCTGTTAAAACCATTATGTTCCCCAAAGCACAAACTGGGATCATCACTCTTACTTTAAATGAGAGCAAGGTTTGAACAGAAAAGGATTAAATGCAAAATGATTCAGCTCTCTCATGCAGAGCACCATGAATTTGTGGAGCCTTTTCCCCTCCTTTACCATCCTACTCTTTTGCACACATCAAAGCATCTTCTTTATCACTGTGAGTCTACTATATTTAACCACCCCCATTTGAAGCTGGACAAGGATATTGCACACATCCTCACTATACATATAAATATGACTGCATGAATAAACACCAACAGACATCCACATTTACTAACATTATGTATTGCAATCTTACTTGTTTTAACTGCTGGTTGTAATGTAACCAAGGGCTAGATACTCCAGAACATAGGACAGTATTACATTTCTAATACTCATGGTGGAAGTTAAAAAGCACTAAGGGGAAAAAAAGAAAACTAGAAGTACGAATTACTTCTGTACATTTTCTGTTAGCATACATGAGAAGTCTCCCAAATAAATATCTGAGACCCTTGAAACACTGCAAGTGGTAAATGAGAACACAGAGTGAGAGACAAGAATTTTCTGTCAAGCATCTTTACACATACATTTTCTTTAATAAACCCAGGAGGCATGCAGGGATAAACCGTTCACTCCATGAACTACATGTTTTTCCCTTATAATCCCTACTTTTATTACAAAAATGACACTACAAAAATAATTCAGATTTATCTCTGTGCCTCTCACAATGTTATTTTCATTCATTTCTTCAGAAACTTTCTTCAGGATATTGGTGCAGGTATCTTGCTCCCAGGATTTCCACTTTTTTGACAACAAATTCAACAAGTTAAAAGGAAGCATGGACTAGTATCAGTTTATTTAAGTCATACCATAAGTATATTTTTTGCCCTTTCCTAGTACTGCATAATGCAATCAATAGCTTTATTAAATCTCTCTAAAGGTCTTGTGCAATTTCCTAAATGATTGCTACCATACCAATAGGAAAAAAAACAACAACTGTTTACCAGAAGGGTGTATACTTCTGCCACTCAGATTCCTTAATCAAAGTAATTTGTTTTACTAAGTAGAAGATGCTTTTCTGTAGCACAATACCATTTTGTGATTTATACAGATTTTAAGGAACAGGCCAAATACAAAAAGTGACAGATCTCATTAAAAAACATGAAGTCAAACAGTAGTTATTGTAAGAAATATTCAAATTTTGTACTGATAAAGAACTACTGATAATGGTACTTATAAGAAATATCTAAATTAGTCACTGATTTTTTTTTTTTTCTGCGCTGTTTGATTAGTATATGTCAAAGAAGTTTGTTCTGGAAAACCAAGTGACTTCTTTTTATACTTTCATCCCCTTAAAAAGATACTGGGGGAGAGAGGAGGCAGGCAGGGGAATGACACAATGGAATGACACACCAAAAAACCCAAAGTTCCCGGGGTTAGCAAAAGCTCTCTCAAGCCAATGTTTACCTTGAGACACTTTGAAACACCCTATTTTCAGAAAATACTAAGTGCATGTTTCCTGAAAACTAAATCAATTCCGTATTTCACCTGTGGCAGTTAGGACCTAAATACCCCAAATTAGCTGTCTTTAAACTTAACAGTATCCTTCTGTCTTATCTCAGTACACGTAAAGTATTCAAATGCACAGAAGCCACAAATAACCTGGATGACATCCCCACAGGAAATCTATTAACTTCGATTTCTGTTCAGCTAAATGCTTATTCTGGCACCCATCAGTTTTTATCTCCAGGACTATACCACCACACCACCACCCTTGTGTAAGCTTGACACTTAACAACCCGCACGGACACTGGCCTGCAGAGTTAATGCAAAGGTCTAAAATTGTTTGCCATTATTCCGGTCAAATCAAATGGCGTGTTGCAGACCCTGAGGAGAAATCACTACCACACAGCAGCAGTTTATTGCTGGGGGTTTTATTGCTTCTTATTGCTGTACAAAGTATTACTTAACATTAACTGACATAAACAATGGATGGATTCTCAGAGTGTTTGATACATATAGCAGATGTTTAATGCAATGTGAATATTAAAGGATCCAAGAGGGAAAAAAAATATGGGAGAGAAAGCTGGGGAGGGTAAGGCGAGAGAATATGCAGAAACACAGAAAGAAAAACTTTGCTACATTTTCAAGCAACTGAGCCTTGACACTGGGTGATAGCTAGCTTATAGTTCCAGAAAATAAAACTGAAATCTGTTGATTTTATTTGACATGCATATTATTAAATTTCTTGCAATTTTGATACCCCCAGTCCATAGATCATTGCTTTGTTATTTCAAAGTATATCAAATGATTCAATGTTAAAATGAAAAATGAATGCAATCACCCATTGAGGATGAATTGTGCATCATTTAGGTTGTATCGATCTGCACAGGAGCAATGCCTTTCTTTTAAAATAATACCTGGACAGATCATTATGAATTGCTGCACAGTATTAAACAAGGAAAAAAAATCTTTCACAAAGTTTCTTGATAAATATAAACTTTTTTTCTCATTTTCAGTCTTATGTGGGAATTCGAACAGGGGACTGTATGGCTCAAAGCAGGACACACTGAAATGTGCCCAGGTTTCTGTTACTCCAGGTAACAGGGGTAGTACTGAATATGCATCCTCTACGGTATATAAACAACAAACAGAAAATATATTCCAACTCTCAACACCAAAATATCTGCAGAGAGGAAAAAACAAGAAATACTTTTGTTGCCTTCATAAATACTGTTTCTAACGTAAATACTAAGAGCACTGACATGATAGAAAATTGCCAACAGCCATTTTCCTACCACCAGAGTTAATAGAGCATGAGGATTCTATGGCTGAAAACAACACGACACTGATTACTGAGCACTATCAGTATGAATGCTGCTGCAAAGAAAATGATCAAGTGCCACTGCTATATTCCTTCTCTTTGCTGCAAAATCAAGGTGCAGGTACACAGAAAACTCCAGAACTCCATTCTACTTAACACTAGTAATGAGGTAATTTTTTTTTCATCTGGCACACATTAAACTGATTTGCATCACAGTAATAAAGAGATGAATGTCTGCGTAAGTACAACACTCTACATACCAAGATTTACCACTTTTATGTTTGCTTTAAAGTGAGATCTCATTCACAAGTGATGGGCACAGTTTAACAGGGAAAGTAGTAATAGGAATTTTGGAAAGACAGGCAGTTATTTAGCATTAGTAGTATCTTATATTTCACCTGGAGATAAAATTACAATGTACCTAATCATATTCACTACATCTGATCCTGCCGCTTTCATGGGGATTCTATCTATTTATCTTCTGTTCCAGAGTAACATGAAGAAATGCAAACAGACTGTACTGGATAGCTCCTGAGATACTGTTTTTAGATCTTGCTGTGTATCCTAAGTCCTAGAATAGAGTTTATCTTACATTCTTTATGCAAAGCCTTTCAATATAGTAGATCAAGATAAAACTTTACTATCTTAACACTAAAAATAGTAATCCATTCATCATTTTGTTTATTATTTTAATAAAAGAATTAGTATCTTTCTATGACATATCACAACAAAACCCCATCACCTTGAATTTTCAAGAAACACAAGTAACAGAGGACTAACTTTGTCCTCATGCAAGTTCAAACCCTCTTCTTCCCACTCATACCTAAGGATGCAACCATGTAAATTAAGTCTTGTCACAGAATCCATATTCCCAAGAGGCTCAACATATTCCTAAGAGGCTCAAATTACACCCGATAGATCAGAATATGGAGGTCTAAGGTGAGCTTCTTGATGCATTTAGATTTCCTAGAGAGATTTAACTAAGTGAATTTACTGCTTCACTCTCTTACCTATCAGCATGGCCACAGCCTGCAAACTATGTGCCGTGCAGCTACTCATGACAGGTAAAAACAACCACAGATAAAAAGCAGGTATGCAAGACTGTGACAGAAAAAAAATCCTGCCTCTGCACAGTTACCCTGTATTTCCCACAGTAAAATGCAGCACCAAGATCTGAACCACCAAGAAACTTCACTTTCCTGCCGCAGGAGGGCTGAGTGGTGGGCTCCACTCTGTATACACCCTGTTATACAGAGACAGGCAGTAACATGTCTGCAAATAAAAAGCATCTTTTTTTAAGCATCTGGGCCCAGGCTTAACCCCACATGGTTATCTGAGGGGGAGGGCGGAAGTAATTAAAAGAAATAAAAGAAATTAGCAAAATGGAAAAGCAGAATAGCTGAAACCTTCACCACAGCTGAAAATCTCTCTGAGCATGAAAAACAATGGGAAGAGATGAAAATGGTGCTTCGTTCTGCACCTGGAAGCAGCTGATACTAGTGACGAGAAAGACAGTAATTAGAAAGTAGCCTTATTTCTGACAGTTGTGGTTCCAGACATACTGCAAATGTTTAATAGTTTCAATTAACTCAGAGAGTAGAACCCAAACATGAAAATCTGTCACAAAAACAGAATACTGCAAACTGTAAAAATAAAATCGCCTAGAAAGACGTATTTATTATCTGAAGTTACAAAAGAATAGTGACACACTAAAGAGAGGCTGGTGACCAATACCAAATGAACTGTACTATTTAAGTGTGGCAAGGAGCTAACCAGAGCTGACAACAAAACAGACTGGGACAGACCTGGGACAAGTATTTCAGGAACAGACTCTTGACTTCCTCAGGAAAAAAGGAAAAGCAGAGCCTGGCAAACAACTGGAGCCATCTAGTCCAGAACAAAGTTTACTGAGATCAGCCAGATCTCTGACACAAGGGGTAAGATTGATAATCCAATATCCCACCAGAAAATAAATTCAAGATAGAAAATCATCCAGAGCTCAGAGAACATGTGGAGCTGCACACACAGTGACAGTCTGGACAAGCAACAGTCCTCGTCAGAGTGGAGGAAGAAATTCTGAAAAGGTGATGGATTACAGCTCTCCATTTCACCAACAGAATGACTGTACTGACAAGGGGGATGATGACAGCAAGACTTACTCCTATCAGTATTTCCTTTGTACTTTTATAATACAGAAATGCCCCATGGTATGGTTTTGCTATACTTTTATATTAAGTATGCCTTGTTCGTTCCCTTAAATCACATTTAAGCCAAATTCAGGTTAAAAATCAGTCATACGTTGTATCAATAACTTTCAAAACTGACAACACTGCTGAATGCTCAGTAAAGTCACCACCAAACAGACAAAATGTATGTTTAATGTAGTTACACTGATCCATACCTACATCCATATTGAGCTGGCACTGACAAGGAGGTAATCACAGCTCAGGTCCTTGTGCACACCTTATGTTTCACATTCTCCCAATCATCAAAAAATTATTCACAAGTTCTAGTCTGAGAATTCATCTGCCAGAGATGAACGTCTCACTGTGTACATTCAGGTGCACTCCTCCATTTCCTCTGAGATCTTCAAATTCCTTCATCAGTTAAATCACAACAGGCTTTGAAATGTTCCTGGGATCTAAATGGATTTACATCTTTCATCTTAACTCCTTCTGTTTCCTCAATTTTTGAGACACAGTCTGTCCATTTTTCTTAATAGTATTTGTTCATTTCCTTAGATATGCAAATATCTGTTTATTAGGCTAAAAAACATCTTCCCTGCTAAACTGGCTGGTAAGCAGCTTCTTACTTCAGTGAGGGATAACAACATTTTCCTCTCACTTTAGTAACTCATTTGCATTTTTTCAGTGTTTAATGTGACCTCCACCAGAGCTTACATTCTGTATCAATCATTACTGGCATTATCCAAATATCTAAATAAATACAATGTACACAGCTCGTTACTGAGACCAATAATCCCCACACACCAGTAACAAACCACTATGGGATAACAGTAGGTTTGCAGCAACTGAACCCCACTGCAGCCTCACTGTTACAGCAGAGGAAGACAACTGCAGAATATAACAAATAACAAAACATAAACTAGCTACATCTTCCATTGCTTTTGCACATGGAAGAATCTGTTTAAAATTCGAACTTTTTTTACTGTCTACAAAAGGAAGTATTTTGAGAGGCCATTGATGTCAGGCATTGCTGTCTTAAACAAATATGCAAAATTCAGGCAGATGCCATTTGAAAAGGTTATGCATTCATCTTATGACGGCATAGACAGGGAATCAAGTTCTAGAAAGTAACATTTCCTATGGGAAAAAACAGGAAGAGAGAGCAGCAAGAGGCATTCAACAACTTTGGAAAGATTAGGAAAAGGCCAAGCTAAAACCAAACACACACAAAAAAAAAGCATAAAGGACATGCATCGATAATATTGTAGTGGAAGTACAGAGAACTGTTAACGCATTGAGATGTGCAGGCAGAGTACAACAACAGCATTATCATCATGTCTAGTCAATAGAAGAGATACTGAGATTCCCTGGAATAATGGATTATGTGACCAAATTTATCCCAGATGTAGGGCATTTTTAATCAGCAATTACTGTAACCACTACTGAGAAATCCTGTTCACAGACATCTGTAGAAGTCTGAAAAGGCAACAAGAACTGAGATAAAGAGGTCTCCCTGTAATCCCACAGCCAATTCAGAAACAGGAGGAGAGAAAACATAAAGCTAAATTCTTGAGGTACATTTAACATGGCATCAGGGCAGTCCTCTAACAGACTCACACAATGGCTGGGACTAGAAGGGACCTCCAGAGGCTATCTTGTCCAACTCCCCTGCTCAAGGAGGGCCATCAAGATCCAGTTGCCTAAAACTATATCCAGATGGCTTTTGAGTATTTCTAAGGATTGAGACACCACAATCTCTGTGCTCCCTGGAGTTTAGCAGATTATCTTTCGAAGTTTAGCAGTTTGTCATTCTTTAAGACTTCGTCAAACAGTTTGAATATTACCTCAAAGTTAAATTAGCAAAATAGAACAAAGATCAATCAGGCCTCCACAAATCCACTACAGTTTACAATCTTAGTTCAAAAGAGAGTGTTTTATGCTAAAGTCTGATTAAAAATATGTTTTAAATAACACCATTTTGTACACTTTTACTAATTTATTTGCCGTAAAATATTTTTCTGTTAGTGTCCATGTTTTACTTAGAATACTACTCTGGTGTAAACACAGAACTCTTGTCATGGCCAAATGAAATAACTGTTTTCAGTACTCAACAGTCAGAAGAATTGCTTGAGACAAAGAAGTATATCTACTTTTTCTCCACATATTTTGCACTTCAAAAATTGCAGGGTGATGACCAGAGCTAAGAAGGTAGCTTGGAAAACCAGAAGAACACTATCTTAAGCTAATGAAAGATGGGATTACTTCTGAAAAAAATGAAGATATGATGCTGAAGGACCTGAAAGATCCTGTCTCAGAGTACCAGGAAACACAGTGGGAAAAGCTCAAAAATATCACTAGAAGGCTTGAGAGATAAAGTTGAAAGATATGAGAAACACAAACTGAGAAACGAGACAAAGAAATGAAAAGTTTGCCTGAAACAGAGGGCTGAGAAGCTGAGGAAATGCTGTCACAGGGACTATGAATAAAAACAGGAGAAACATTCTGAGAGGATAAAGAGGGAGCAAGTGAATACACTTTGCTAGGACATATCTGCAATTCCTCAGGCTTATACCAGTAAGGTTTTGTGTATCTTCAATGCACAGAACTAGAAGAAACAGAAAAGCTGTGGAAAAGCCCATCCACTGCTGAGATAATAACAGAGTGAGCCTAAGGCTCATTAGGTATTAAAATAATTCATTTCAGCAATTATTCAGTTATTAGAGATGTTAACACCCTAGATGTCCATGTTCTCTGCCTTTTAGAACTTTAAGTAGCCAGAATGGCTGCAGAGAAGTCCTCCAGAATTCTGGAAATGATTAACGCCTTGGGTAAACTATAGCTTGAAAATCATTGAAGGGCGGGACTACTTGATCTCCTTTGACAAGGTGACTACATAGTGGATGCGGGAAAGGCTGTGGATATGTTCTACATGGACATCAGTAAAGCCTTTGACTGCATTCTGCACAGCATTCAGCTGGACCAGCTGACTGCTCCTGGCTTGGATGGATGAGCTGTTCACTGGGTAAAAAAATGGCTGGATGGCCAAGCTCAGGGAAAGGTGGTGACTGGAGATACACTCAGCCAATTGTCAGTGGTGTTTCACAGCACTCAGTATTTGGGCCAGTTCTGTTTAATATCTTCACTGACCACCTAGACAAGGGGATCTATCTAGTGCACCCTCAGTAAGTTCACAGATGACACCAAATTGGGTGGGAGTGTCAATCTGCAGGAGGGCAGGAAGGCTCTGCAGAGGGATCTGGACAGGCTGGATCAATGCACCACGGCCAACAGTATGAGATTGAACAAGGCCAAATGCCACACTGAACACCTGGGTCACAATAACCCCTTGCAATGCTACAGGCTTGGGGAGGAGTGGCTGGAAACAGGACAGAAAAGGATCTGGGGGTGCCAGTTTACAGCAGCTCAACATGACCTAGTGTGTGCCGAAGTGGCCAAGAAGGCAAATGGGATCCAGGCTTCTATCAGCAATAGTGAGGCCAGCAGGACCAGGGCAGTGACTGTCCCCTTGTACTCAGGACTGGTGGGGCTGCACCTTGAGTTATGTGTTCCAGTTTTGGGCTCATCACTACAAAAAGGACGTTCAGGTGTTGGAGTGTGTCTAGAGAAGAACAGTAGAGCTGGGGAAGGGTCTGGAGCACAAGTCTGATGAGAAGCAGCTGAGGGAGCTGAGATTGTTTACTCTGAAGAAAAGAAGGCTCAGGAAAAATCTCACTCCTCTCTCCAACTACCTGGAAGGAGTTTGTTGTCAGGTGGAGATTGGTCTCTTCTCCAAAGTAACATGCACCAGGACAAGAGGAAATGGCCTTGAGTTGCAACAGGGGAAGTTTAGATGGGGTTATAAGAAAAAATTCTTCTCTGAGAGTGCAATCAGGCATTGGAACAGGCTACCCAGGGAAATGATGGCATTATTGACCATAGAAGTGTTGAAAGAACGTATGAATGTGACACTTGAGGACACAGTTTAGCGGTGAACATAGCCATGCTGGTTTAACAGTTGGATTTGATGATCTTAAAGGTCTTTTCCAACCTTAACAATTCTATAATTCTATGAAACAGCTTTACATGGTGCAGTTGTATTTGAGAGCAAACTATATACACAAAATGCAGTGACACGGAGAATTGAATGACCACATGAGTATCAAAGATGTTGAAGGAAAAACAGCAGTTAAACTGAACAAGCCAAAGAAGCCATAAAAAGAAGTTTGAATAAAGTGAACATAAAGCAGACAGAAATTCAGTTCAATAAATTGCCTCTGTCAGGTACAGAAGCCAAGAACCTTCCCGATCAGCCCTTGGTAACAAGAAAGATACCAAAACAGATGTAGCATGTTCCCCTCCTGAAATAGCACTATTTGTCCAAGTACAATCTTGTTTATGCCCCATGTTATACTGTGACATTACAAAGCCATGGAGATAGATGTCTGCTCTCAGTACTACTAGCCCACTGAATACATAAACTTTTCCAATTATACAGAAATCAGAATGGTTTCCCTGAGTAGAATTCCATTCTCTGCATCACAGATTTAAACATTGAAGTTATATTAAAGTTATATTAAAGAACCATAACAAAGTTAGGTTCACAAACCTCATTGAAACTTGATAACCGATGAATAATTTACATTAAGATAATACAGGTCTCATTTTAAAATGTTTCTATTATGATGACTTTTCTCTGTTAGAATCATAATTTCCCCATACCATCTTGCTTCATTATTATTTACAGAAAAAACAATTTCTGATCATTCCTCTTAAAAGTAAAAAATCCAATTAAAGATTTTGCTGCATCAGTAATGTTTGATGTAGACCATGACTGAGCATACAGGCTTTTCTTTTCAGAAAATATAAGAATAACTTGCACAAAACAAGTATTGCAATAGCTACTAGAAGAAAGAGAATAAATTGCTAGATTTTCAGTATAATGAAAGGCACAAAAGAATGCCTAGTATGGAATCAGAATCTAATAGTCCCTGAATTTAGGAAGTCTTTTTGTTCTGACTCTTATCCACACAGAATACACAGTTAATTCAATGTGCACCATAGAAGCATTCTTTAAAGTCTTAATAATTTTATGCAGAGGACCATTGCAGTTCTGGCATAGGGTAGTGAACCTAAGTAAGCCAGGACACCAAATCATCAAATCATCTGCACTGAAAGTATGCAAAATTCACACAGAAGTCTTTGAACCAAGTTCTCCTTCACACTGAAGACATGATCTCTTTTCCTCCTAAAAGACAGGCTATAAAACAAAGTGTTTACAAGTGGCTCCTGGTCCCTTTTCAATGCTGGAACAATATAAATCAGATGATAATTCAAATGTAAAACAGATTCAAAAGGACTAAGGACTTGCTTAAAGCAAATTATTATGTGAAAGATCAAAGTCTAGCGCTCTACTGGCATCTGAGAATGCAAATGAGAGATGCAGAAGAGGCTGAAGAAAAACAAAGGAGAACTGAATGATTCTTTCTTGGTGCAAGCATTAAAAATCTACTGGTTTAAATTAAACAGTAACAATTATATCAGTGGAGGAATCTTCTCCTTCTCTCATGACTTTATTTGATGGAAGACACATTACAGGTATTTCTATGAGGCCAATTTGGTTTGCTTTCTCATGCTAGTATTTTGATACTTCTCAAGATCTTTTACTCCTTAAGCCATTTTTGTTCTCTCTCTTTTAGTAAACATTGACTTTTTCCCCCCGTCTGCATTTCAAATAGAGCTAAAACAAGCAAAGGTGGTTTTGTTTAACACCTTCAAAGGTGCTAAACCTCCTCTGGCTAGGTGGAATAAAAATCCACAGCTGTAACTAGCTCTTTATGGATATTCCAATCCAAATTTCTTTTTCTTTAAAGCTTCAAAAACTGTTTAAAATAGCTACAGTTCATTCTTCTTCAAAGATAAACGAAATGGTACCGTATTTTGCATTACCATACATAATCTCAGTACATTCCTTGCTGTCTGTGCTGACTGGGAGTTATGTCAGCTTGAAGGTGTGGCAGTGATGACCAGACGGTCATCTACAGAGACCAATTACTAGCGGCTTCAAGAAGACCAGCTATCCTGCCAGCAAGAAAAATGAAACACATTTATTAAGAAACACTTTTGTCTCTTGCCACAGCTATACGCTGCACAAGGAAGACACTGCTATTTCACTTACAAGTAAAGATTCAGTGTTGCAGTGACAATACAAATCTCAGTGAATGGAGTACCATGCTTGACAAAGTGATGAGGAACAAGATTATTACCTGTCCTTTCAAACTTCAGTACTTGAGTAACCAATGGAAAATCTTAGAAGCATCAGACAAAAGATGAAAAATCCCAACCATCACTTTAGGATCTAGAAGAGCACATCCTTCCATTTGGTATTTAACATTCTAGATACTCAGCTTTTTCCACAGACGTTCTCTCATCATTTTATATTAACTATTTCTTATAAAATACAAAACTATTTTAGTTTATTTTTGTAATAAAAAATAAACTATTTTTGTAATAAAATAGCTTCAATTGAAAACAAATGTCCAAACACAATTAATTAATTATATGCAATACAGAGAAATGCATAATTATAGAAATATATTCTAGCAACTAATGAAGAAAGACAAGGAACCCCGATAACTAAAGTTATCACAGAATTCTGCTACTTAGTCTACAGGGTATCACTCTTTCTGGCATTAGCAAAGTGTCATTCCTAGAGATTTCAGCTCTTGAAGTGTTTTTCCACAGTGAGAGAATTGACTTGCATCAGCATGCAACCTGATTCACAAAAGTACTGTTGAAATCACAGTTAAGAGAGCACGTCTCCAGGCACATGATTCCCAGTAATGACTTGGCCTGGTGAAAATCCAGGCATTCTGGCCTCCACATAACTCTCACTGTCAATTTAGCATACCTCTTCTGGCTCATTATATTTGTTAACTTCTCTCCTCTCCTAGTACTGTAATGATGTCTCCCTCCCTCGATCAAAACCTGTTATCTTCTTTCTGACTGTATTAGATTACTGCCTTTCACATCCTTAGGTACATTTGCAATTTGCTGTGTTTGGATGCTGGAAGGGAGTAAAGAAAACTGAAGACAGAACTGAATCTTGTGTGACCCCCAAGAAAGGAAAGTAGTAGCGTCATCAATCCTTGAAATTCTTTGGGTGCATGTAATCAAAGACCAGAAAGAATCTCTTCACCAGCCTTTCCTATGCAGAATCAGCAATTTTACCTTTCTGACCCCCTGTTAGTGCCTCATACTGACATGCCAGAAACTTCCAGTGGTCCCAGTGGTACAGGTCCATACTTACACTGGTCTAGTCTATGCAGTGATACATGATCGGCTTACCAAGCTCATATCAGAAATTCTGTTTAACATATTTCCAAGCACAGTGAAAATTTAGACCTCTTGTTCTCCCCTGTTTTCTTTCCAACTTTTGAGGCTTTTAACTTTTGTACTAAAGGTTTTAAGGATGCTGCAAGCAGTTGGGAAGTATTTTGTAGCTTCTTCTAAACTAAATGACTATTAAGTAGGCATCTGCAATTGAAGGTGACCAGATTTTCTTTTTTTCAATTGTTTTCTTGCAGGTCTGGTAATTTTCTATCCCTCCCTCTCCCACCAGCACAGTATCTCACAAAATTATACCTATACATTTCTGTGATCAGATCTGAGGTTGAAGGTAACACACTGATGACATAAAATTGTAATAACCTGGTACTTCTTAGACTTCATACTCTGTTCAGGTCCATATTGTTTTCAGCACGCTACTGACTGAATTTGTAGGAGTTTGTTACTTTGGCTGAAGCAGGACCACTGATCTTACTCACAACAGACTGCGCCTAGAAGAGCATATCTGCTGCAGTGTGTTTTTTCCTGACTATGTCAAGGTTCTGTATAGGTGTATGAACAAAGATAGTGCTGGTAAAGCAGTAAAATGCTCAGGAAAAACTCCAACTTAGAACTTACCTAAAGCAGCATTCTTCTGCACAGTTCCAGACTACATCTATCTTCCCTTGCCACTTGATGCAAAGCTGTGTTTGCCAGCCCAAATAGGAAATATGTTCAAGGTGATTGAATGGCTCACCCAAATATGCTGAACTGGCACACACTGCCACCTCATTGTAATTTTGCACCAATAAATCAACAGTTAAAAGGCATATAATACAAGGTGACTTGAAGTGGCTGTCATTAATTATGTTCTATCTTTTGCTTAGTAACCACCACAACACAGTCTTCAATAAAACTAATCCTAATTACAGTCTGACAAGTTTCCCAAATTATGCTTATGATTTATTTTAGCATGACAGTTTTGGAAACTGCAAGAGCTGTTCATTTCCTTTTTATTTCACAAGCATATTCAGCAGTTACAGTCAGAGATAAACAAATATGTAAAAAGTGACATTTCAACATCCAGGAAGCAGCAAAGTCAGTGACAGAAGATGCTAGTGTACCCTGAAAATACTAAAAATTGAACTTTTAGTAACCACAGTATCAGTTTCAGAAACTGGTAAAAAGATGGCAACTTCCATCCAATCCCTTACTGGAGCAAATTAATCAAAAATTCTCTCCTGCACTTCACTAAAGACTCTTGTATTTTCTTCTATCTATTTCAAACCTAATCTCCTACCACTTTCCATGACCATCAGAGGCAGTAGTGTCCCTTGCAGGACTTGACGAACTGTAGTTCTGCATGAATTCATTTACAGTTTTATCCTTCTCTTTAATAAACTCTCTTTGGAAAACCCCCCTTAATAATGTATTTTGTACTCTCAAAGCCAAACCGTTTTGGATAAAAATAGGGAGACTAGAAACGAGGGAGAAAGAGAAATTTTTAATTTTAAATTCCACCTCTCAGAAGAGTGGAGTCTCTCAGATGAGAAGAGTCCTTCTCATCCAAATCATTTCAATGTTGTGAAACACACTTTTCTTTGTTGTTAGCCTCCTTTTCTCCTGAAAACAAGGAAATAAAAAAGCATGGTTTTTACTGTTACTGTTTTTGCCCACTTTACAAAGAAAATTTAGGATGAAATGTTAAAACAGGGGAAAAAATCAGCCTTCACTACTGAAAATACAGACAATTTGGAGAGCTGTGTTTATGTACATAGCTTTATAAACTTTTAATAGGTAGCCTATCAGCTAGCTTTCTATACTCCTATAACCAGGACAGGAGTCTTCACTTCTGCAACAGTAGCAGTTAGAATGAAATAAAACCTTTAAATTCATGTGTCACAGGAAGAATTTCATATTCACTCTTCAAAATCATGAGTATGTAGCTAACAAAGGAAATGTCATATCTCCCATACTCTCAAGTCACTCATACCTGGCACTGTTCACAGGAAAGGCAGAATCTTTGAATTGGCCACACCTGTTCCACCTCAGCTTTGGTGGAAAATGGGTTAGTTAATAAAAAATAAAAGATCAAATATCTTCTCTGCCTTCAGTCTGAAGTGTACATGTTCCAGCCTTTTCTATACACTTTGTCTTTAGCTGAAATTAGTCCTAGAGTGGTATATGCTGGCAAAAATTACATTGCACTGGTTGTGTAACTTTAACCCTAAAACTGATTTCAGAGAGGCGCCAGCCTCAAAGAACACTAATGCTCTTACTGCCTTGCTTGCGAGACCAGGCTTCTTTCTTCAGAAACTCACTCATACCAGTGCAAAGACTCTAGGTGCTGCTCCACGCTCTGTCAGCACTGATCCTCGCCTGATATCTGGGACTGCAGATAATGCCAATTACAGGGGTCTCGGACATTGTCAGCATTTACAGAAGAGCCTCTGCTTGACCTCACTCCCAGCACAAGGAGGCTGGCACACCTCATGATCCAGAGTGAAGCAACAGATGGGAAGGAGGGGAGAAAAAAGAAAATCAAAGCTGTTTCATGCTTTTTGCTCAGAGGTTGCCAAATCAGGCACTGATAGCAAGTAGCCATAGGGAACCCAGACAAGCTTAAATTCTAATTTCTCAGCAGGTGCAAAGCAAGGAGATAGCATTTTAAAACAGCCCCCTAGGAAACCCTATATTTTTCCTCTATCCCGTCCTTTCTTCTTTCTTTTCTCTTAAACAGTTTCATCCTCTAACAAACAACTTACAGCAACAACCCAGAGGCAACTCATGAGTACTCAGTCAACAATGCTAAACCCTAAGGCAAACAAAAAAGACTTCCATTTACAATTAAAAAAATAAAAAATAGTTGTTTCCTCTGCAAAACAGGCCTAGGAAATGTAAACTGATACAATCAGATCCCTAGGGCATTCCAAATACGAGTTCTGCCTCTGTTCCAGCACTGCAGATCTGTCTTTCTCTGCCTCACTCTTCTACACATCCATATTTTTATTATATTACACGTATTCTTGCATGTATCTCACGGAAATCACAGAGAATTACTCTGTATGCTCTGATGTGCAGACATTCACTTAACACACATTACTAACCACATGGCAAAGACTTTCCCTCATTATCACTGGAGCACACTTCTCCAAATCAATGAATCAAAAACTATTCAATGCCATTTAAGGGGAGAAGTAGCTTCTTCTTATGCCCTTGAATTTGGAACCAGGCTATACTAGGATATTTTGAACCAGGATATAATACAGTACTCCAATACTCCATTTTTAAGGAGCACTACAAGCAACAGGAAGCATAATGAAGTGAACTAGTTATTTTTAAAGCAGCCCTAAATTGAGTTAAAGTGAAGCAAACATACTCATGTCCTAAACACAAACAAGAGCCTGCAGTTAAACAAAAAGTATGATAAATTGAAGAGAAGGAAGACCAACCAGCTTTAGAAGTTTCTACCACACTTATTATTTAATTAGTATTATTATTATTAGTAGTAAACAGTAGTTTTGCCAACTCATAACTGTTATTTTCACCCTATCTTCTTCACCTACCCCTGACCAAAAATGAGTCCAAATAACAAGACACATTTTTTTCTCCCATGACCCAGGTATGTAATTGTAATTCTTCATTTTTCAGTCTCTTTCATTTACACATCTTCTGCCAGAAAAACTCTTATTTGTATGCATCAATCCAGGCAGGAATAAATTTAGTGTTTTCACCTATCTTATTGGCATATCCTGCTTTGGTAGTGCTAATGTGAGAGGTGCCAGTCCAGGCACTGGCAACAAATGAACAAATGAACAAATGAAATATTTTTCAACAAGTTATTTTCTACAAGACATAAGACTCATTCCACTGAAGACTAAACGATTCCATATTCATAGCCTGACACTGATTGAAACACATTAGTCTCTTATTTTATAGAGAGGTACACAGAGGACATGGTAGTCTGTGGTGGTAACAAGTCTCTTTGGGACAGTAATTTTGAGATGAACTGATCTTAATCCTGTCTGGAAGGGTACATTGTTAGCCTAAAAAATATCTTAAACTGACTTTACACCCAGAATTAGAAAATACAATCTCTCATCCCCTCCAGTAACCATGTAACTCCTGCATCTTACTTAATCCAAATGCTTCAGTAAGTAGCACCACTGAGAATGAAGAGCTGTAAAAAGCTTATAGCACAACCTGATCCTTTTTCTCATTTGTTAGCCTCTCTCTCCCTTCTGCCCTTCCATCTCTGTCAATCAGCAGGTGTATTATGTGCTAGAGCACGAGGATTTACATATCTCAAAAAGTCTCAGATAATCTACTGTAAATTAATGTTTTTATACACCTGACTCTTCCTTTTCACAAGAACTGCAAGGTTCTGGCCTTGATGAGAACTGGAAACACCAGGTTTTAGAAATTAATCTGCCTCCCCAGAAACTGTGGATTTTCTAAGACGCAGCTCTGGGAAAGAACTGTCTGTAGTAAAGCTAGGCATGGGCCCTTATCAATACATTAAATAAACTGAGTGGATTTGGGAAAGATGTAGAAGTGACAGCTTGAAAAAGAGAAATAATAACCCTATGATAGTATCCCACAAAATAAAAACAACATAAATGATCCAGCAACTGTTACTTCTGGATCTCAGTAGTGGCATCTAACATAAGTGCCAAACCCAGGGCATCTGGATTTTTCATCCTTCATGTTTTGTGAAGTAGCTAGGGGATCCTAAGAGGAAACAGGTTACCGTGCCATGCCTACATTGTCAGACTTTCCCTTGATTACAATGAGCCCTTTTTCTCTGACTTGTTTCTCCTTTCTGCTCAGGGCCTAAGATGTGACAAAAAGTCAAAATGTTTTCTTTCAAAGCAATGAACTACACATAAGCTCTAGATTCAGTCTTTCCTACTTATACATTTTCCTTACTGCATAGTCTTTATAGACCAATGAAATCCATCAAGTCCAAGAAGGACACAGTTCACTTTGTCCTTTACCAAATCAGGATACATTTATTGTGGAAGAAACAAAAAACTGTATACTTAATGTTTATATGCATTTGGCCACCACAACCAGAATTCAGACTTCACGATATGCACTTCTTTCAAGAAATTCTGAATTCAGAACATTTTCTGGTAGGAATATTGGAATCAGAAGACTTCAGACATATTTAAACTGGAGTTTGATGAGTTGCTGATATAGCTGGCTGTCAAACACAGAAGTAGGACTGGGTGCAACAACTCAGGAGGTCCCTTTCCAGCTGTGTCTCCAGCTACATGATGCATTCTGTTAACTTGGCACTACCAAACCCTGCATTTTCTCCTGTTCAGGGTGCTGTAGTGTCATTCTTGTCCTCATTTCCTCAGATCAGCCTGTAGCCAGAACATACGGGTGATGCCACGGAAGAAAAAGTAGTGATGTCTATCTATCTGAAACCAAGGGAAGCCTTGCTGACAGCCTCCTACAGAAACCCAGGTGTAAAGTTCAAGCCCCTTGCCTTGAAGCAGTGAGGAGAGTCTTGACTGTTTGCAACACAACAACTTGACTGAGGCACGTGATCAGCGACAGATCTATGCTGCAGACAGATTTCCATGTATTTACTTATAGGCCATGCAGACATCTGCAAGCTTCTTCTCCAGCCCAGAAGGGAATACAAATTCATAGCTACCAATCTACAAACTTCAATCTGGAGTCAGATTTTTAGCGAACAGGGATTCCGTGAAATTTGAAGAAGCTTTCTGCCATGTGCCATATGGTCTCCTCACATCTCAAATTCTGTCTTTAATGACATTTAAAGCAAAATACTAGTCCCTCTCTCAGTAGCCCATCAGGCACTTCATTTTTGCAATGCTGCAAGCCTGTCTAAAATACAAAGGGGCAATAAACCTCCTTCACATGAACAACATCACTGGTTTAGGAAGCCTATCCACCAGAGCATCCCACCAGAGTGTGGATCTACTCTCAGAAAAAGACATACATTCATTCTGCTATTGCACAGAGACTCCGCTGTCTTGAGAATCTTGCCCCATGGTTTTGACACAGGAGGAAACAATCTATATAGAGAGATAGCTTTTTTCTAGGGATTTATGTAGTGTTTCCTTGCAATAAAGGTTGTTTCTAGCCATAAAAGAAAGCAAGAAAGGTCAGAGAACATTCTTTGGTCCAAAGCCTAGAATTACAAGATGGATTAGAGCTTGTGAAGAAATTCTGAGTTTATAAAATTGCTTGATAAAAGCACAATATAGCTCTTTACATAGAGAAGAGGGGCAAGAAATGAGGGGCAAGAAATTGGCTTGCTGTTTCTGCCAGCTCAAAGCTTTGAATCAGTATCTGTGGAAACCATTTCAGGTTCCTCCCCTTGGCTACTCTGGGCATGGAATTATGCTTCAAACAACCTGTAGCTAAAGCTCCAATTACTTTGCTCTATCTGAGGATTATCCCTTGGGCTTTTCTCTGTGATTATTTCCTCCAGATGCTTTTATTCTATTCTAGAAATCATTCAACAAATAATGTAAATTGTCCACAACATGATAGAAAAGACAATTTGCTTTGTCAGCCAGTAAAAAGTCAATGCAAATGATTCTGTCTCTTTTTACATAGTTTACTTGGCTTATAGCATCTTAAGATGCCAGTGTACAGGGCCCCCTATACTAGTTCTTCAATGGACTACAGCCCTGCTCCTCTCAACAACCTTTTTCACTGCTGTCTTGTCAACATGAGCTTGACAAACGGTCTCAGAGAAGGAGAAGGAAACAAAAACAGAGACAGAACAATCCTTACGCTATTAACAACTTTTTAGCAACAGTAACAATCTGCCCCTTCACCTCTCCAGCTACTTTAACATGACCCCAGAGACACTGAAAATCGGTGACTCTATTCAGCCGCATTTGCAAAGGCAAAAAGAAATTTTTAGCTACTCAAACTATTTATGCATTTGCACACAAATTACAAGAATGCACACAAAAACATTTGAAAGCTAATAAAATGTCAGCTTTTTAGCAGAAAGCAAAAGAAAACAAACAAATCACAGGAAAAATCTGACTCTTAGAAAAGGGTCTAAAAAAGCACCACACAATGATTATAAATCTGGTTTAGAGAAATGCTGACTTCTGTCCATTGCTTTTGCATTTTGAATAAGTGATTCTGGGCACTCTTTCATGAGATATTCCCTCATATTAATATACAAGATACTGGGAGGGGTGGGTATTAATTATTTGATGTAAAGTGTCTTCTCCTTTCATGTATCTTTAAAGAACAGAACGTTTATCTTTTAAAAAGATCCCAGGGTCCAGGAGGATTTTTCCTAGCAGCTTATTTTTTCCTGAGTAATTTCAACAAGCTGATTGACAGCAATATTTAATAACTATTTTAATGGCCCATGTGTGGGGAAAGTGGGAACAAGCAGTAACAGGCAGAGCTGTTTCATAATCCAGACTTTTCTGGCAGCTGTCAATGTATGGTATAATTACACCCCAAAATAAAGTCTGAGAGGACCCAACAAAAAAGACTTCCCAGTTTTGCAGACACAAAAAGAGACCATGGATTCAAAAGCACAAGTGAAGAGTTCTTCTGGAAAGCAAACTGATTTTTTCTTTCATTTGAATGTACATTTAGGTAACCTAAGATTTGGTCCTTAAGGCAGTAATTTCTAGGAAACCCAAGTGATGGTGAAAAGGCTTACTGCTCTGTTACTCTTGCTACTGATATTTGTATTTCCAGGATGGGGAAATCCTGATGCAGAGTTTTGTACAGAGCCACACTAGACTGAAGTGCTGTCCAAACGAGCCAGAGATTCCTCAGGAAGATGATGGGTGAGAAGGTGACCCCAACCAGTTGTACCATGGGGCAGCACAAACATTAGCACTCCTGGAAATCTAACTGTATGATATATCAATTAGAAGAACACCTTTTCATGAACTGTAAATGCAGTTTAATATAATTTGCAGTTTACTTGTCATGCAGTCAATGCAGGAAATCAGCTACAAATTTGAGAGGAAATGATTACTTTCAATTGAAAATCTAGGACTGAAAATCCATATCAAAAATTCCATCAAACACAAATGAAAGCAAACTTTGTCTGAATCACCTTCCATTAACTGAAATATTCCAAAAAATTCTTCTTTCCTATTGAAGGAAATTTGAAAAATAGTTTCTTCTACAATGAGGTATCAGGAAAAAAATGTTTGAAAATTTGTTCTAAGTACTGGTCATATTTTTGCCATGAAAGTTTACTGTAGCCAATTGCAAACCATTACTTACCACCTGAGTTTTTTTCAATTCTTATGAATTATAAACCTCAGCACAGTCAATGCTGAAAAGGTCAGTTTACATGTTTGTTCAAAAGTAAAGTCTCTTGCAAGTATAAATATGTATTGCATCTAGTTCGACTTTTTCTTCATTTATATTTTAATATATGACTCTTAAACATTTCTTCTGTAAGCACATTGATACTGACATCTGTTAGTAACCAAACATTCTGTACATTTAATACCACTACAGATAGAAATCACCTGTTAGCATCTCCCAGTTATGTATTTAAAAGTTCAGGGCAAAGAGGTACTTAAGATGTTAGGTTTGAGTCAGCAGAAATAATAATGTACTTAAATTCAAAAATGACTTGTTGAAATAGCTCATGGATTGAAATCTCCATTGAAAGATTATTCATTTGAATCTATAGGGCTGCACAACTCTGCCTCTTCTATTATGTTCTTACTGTAAAAAAATAGCTGGTTTCTATGTCCTTTGAGAGCATGCCAGTCAACAGGCCTAAAACACTGGATACATTTTAAAAACACTTTTCTTCCAAAAATGTCTACTGCTATTTGAAAAAAAAAAATATTATTAGCATTATTTTAATCAAAAAATACAATAATTTTTTCCAATTATTATTTGGTGGAAATGTTTTTAATGTGTTTTGATATCACTCTACACTTTAATGTTGCCTATTCCAGAAAATCCCTTTAGCAACACTGTTAATCTTTTTATAAATCTAATTTTCAAGCCCTTATAAAACCCACTACCACATAGCCATTGTACTTCATAATGTCAAATATTTCTGGTCACAAAGATATTCTTCCAGCCTTACCCATCACTATATGAAAAGACATATTGCATGTAATTTATTCTGACATTTATAGTACAACACAAGACTTTCATTACATATTCTATGCTATATATATTCAAAAGACAACATGCAGAAATTCTCAGCATCTGACAATAATATTTCATTGAAGAAAAAGTAAGACTACAAATTATATTTTATCTCAACTATAGAATTTAGGTTGCATAATGAGTGATGACAGATTTTATAGCACTTCAGTGTTCACTTAATCACTTCACTTATTATTCTGAAGTGGTTTTGGCTTAATGGGGTTTTAGTTGTGGGAGAATCATTGACACAGAATTTACACTATGGAGAAATTTCACCAAATGTAACTATCCATATTTATACCTCACCAAATGGGCAACTATTTTAAGGCATTGACATGGTGAAGGATTTCTTTGGGTTTATTTCATCCTATTGCAAAAGAAGAATGGATTTGGTCAGAAGCAGAACATTAACTGAATTAAAAGACTCTATTCCCAACAAGACAGCCTCCATACAAACTCTGGTCGTGCCTAGCCATGTTTGATTGATGATAGCTGATGGGATTACAGCCTAGCTGAGGCAGCCCACAATGCACAAATGTGCCATTAGTAACGTAGTACATTAATCAATAGTGATGAGCACAAAAAAACTTTAAAGTACTCTGATCTTAGTATGTTTTACTTAGTTTTTGTATGCAGTCATGGGAAATTTAAGTACAAACCCAAGTGCAGTGAACATACACTATAACTTAATTGCATATTCAAAACTCCTGTTTTTAAAAGTTTTTTGTCTACATAAACACAGCCTACAAAAGCTCCCCAGTCTCATTTTCTAAAATTGTACTACATTTTTGCTTTGGACAGTAAACAAGAAAGGAAAAGAAATTAGCTTTTGTTAATTACATCAACATCTAAAAGAAGCATAAAGGAAGACAATAAAGTGTGATCCAATTGAATAAAATGTATTGACTAAAAGCATTCTAAATCAGATTTATGATAAACTCAACGCCTAAGTGAGGCATCACCTTTTAAGATCAAGCATACAAAACATTATCTTTACGTCTGAAATCATCTCCTTGAAGTATATCTTTTGGTGCCATCCCATTTAGAACATGAATCAAGTATGTGTACTGAGTACCAAGGACAACCAGTTGGTAGCCCACATGTAAAGTCAGGCAGTTCATATTGATTCTCAAATCTTGCAACTCATCCCAGCTTCTGGCAGCCCTCCAACCACATACCGAATTCAGAGTCTAACAGCACCTGGGATTCCCCATCTCAATGCTCATCACAATGTATAAAAACATGAAAGGAAGATGTCAAGCAAAGATTGCTGTAATAGAGTTTAAAGATGGAGAGATGAGTTCAACGTTAGAACAGCTCCAGTGGACATAAAAATAATGTCATGAGCAGAGAAGGTAAACAAAAGGTTATATATACGTTGCTAAGCATACTGCTGTTGGCAGGGATGCAGAAGTTAACACAGCAGTGTAGAGAAGCTAGTAGGCACAGATTCAACTGTCCACTCCACCTCACAAACCAAACTTTCGAGTTAAAGTCCAAGTAAATCCATAATCCCAAATGTCATAATGTGTGACTTCAGGTGACATAAATAAAGGAAGGGAAAAAAACCTTTTTCATCTCTAACTGCTACAGAAAAAAAAAATTTGAAGAACACAAATCTTAGTATGCTGCTAAAACCCATTAAAATTTCAGTTTGACTCAGAGGCCACTGCCATCTTAAAATGGCACATACAGAAAGACCAGGAAAGGACAACAAAGGCAATTAGACTATAATAATGATACTCAGCACTCAGTCTATACAGTCAATCCTCCCCAAGACAGCAAAAATGAGAAAATATTATTATTAGATTTTGAAGTAAAACTCAGTGATCAGCATAAAGAAAACTGTAAGCCAAGGTTCTAATAGTTCTTTATTATAAAATCCAATGGAATCTGCTGTTCCATTTTTCACTAATTCTGCTAAGACAAGAAAGGAAGAATCTTTACAGATGCAACTTTGTAATATAGATTATACCAAAAATGTAACCTATTCATGCTGAAAGAAATGCAACATGGTCTATGCGTTTGAGAATGAGGCCCCTGTAATAGATGTGTGAGACGATGAAGATACCTTTCCTTTACTGGGGTACTCCACACACACCTCTAGAAAAGTGTCAGTCACTGGAAAAGAAAGAACTGTCTATGAGAGGAATGCACTCGTGCAATTTCTCCATTAGAGCATGAGACACAGAATTACAAAAAATCATAAACATGTATTGAGGGAACAACAGCAACAAATAAAAATTACTACCTTTCTACAACACATCTTTCACCAGCATGCTTAGTCTAAGGAAGAACAAGGTGGTAGAGTATTAGGATAAAGGAAAAATGTCTTACTGAAGAGACCCCCACCCACATGTGGGTGTTTATCTAAATCCAGTTCTATACAGTTCTGCATCACAAATGGGGTTTTAGCAACTTGAAGAAAGGTATTATCCCTTGTAGGTGATGACAGATGGATAAAGACATTCAAAAAAGCTTTTAAATATACCTGAGTGGTTTTGCATTTTAATATCATGAACCAATAGCAACATTATCAGAAATCTTCCATCTTCACACAAAGATGGAATAACACTGTGCCACCTGGACTTGTTCATAATCCCTAGGTCAAAATGCCTTGATCCTGGATGTGCAGTGAATCCAAATTCCCAGCTGGGAGTGTTAAAATGAGTTTCAGTGAAGCTCACCAGTCTAACAGATCAAAGAATATGCTGTCAAAAGATTGGTTTTGCATGGCATTACCTTCCAAAATATAAAACAGCTTGCTTGTCAAGTCAAAAGTTTTGATACGAAAAGAGACATTTTTATTATCTCTAGTCTTATTACCTCTCTATAGGAGCCCTCCTCCTAAATATGAATATTGAAGGGAAACAATTTTACAGCTTCTCTGTCTGTCAACTTTTACTTATAGACTATGTGAATAATGGAAATGAGCTGCTAGTGGTACAGTATAAGACAGTTCTTTCTTTCTAGGTGGGTTGACTCTGCCACCTTTATTTTGCTGACAGCAATCAGGAGCTTTCTGGTGCTGAGGTCCCTGATTTTGATAACATACACAATATACCCTAGGATGTTACAAGCTACCTTGGAATTACACTTAGCTTTACGCTGCTGTACCATCTGTGACTGTATCTTCCAGGGTTATAGTTTCATGCATACTGGCAGCAGACCTGACTTAAGAAGTTCTGGATAGCCCAGCCAGCAGCAGCTTTCTCAGCAGTGCAGCTGAACTGTGGGACCAGCCTGAAAAACACTTCTCTGGAAAGAGCTGGTTAAAAATAACCTCCAAAAATCAAAGGGAAGAAAACTACTTCACACCACTGAAGTTAATGTCTTCTAAAACTGCATGTAGGACAGTCTGCTTGCCTGATCTTTCTTGGGTCTGATGAAAAAGAACTGCAGTGGTAATTTGTAAGTGGAGGAGGCAACTAGAAAAAGGTCAAGAGACTTCTGAAATGAAGGACAGCTAGCTCATAACCAGTGAACAGGACCCATATTCTCCATGGGACCCACAGATAAGAGCCTGAAAACTGCCCCAATATTGTGGTTTAACCCCAAACAGCAGCCAAGCACCACCGAGTAGTTCACTCCCCCACCAGTGGCACCAGGGAGAGAAACAGAAAAACAAAAGCTGGAAAACTTGTGTGGTGAGATAAGGATAGTTTAATAAGGAAAGCAGAAGCTGTGCACACAAGCAGAGCACAACCAGGAATGAACTCATCACTTCCCATGGGCAGGCAGGAGTTCAGCCATCTCCAGGAGAGCCCCATCAGGTGTAACAGTGACTTGGGATGACAGACACCATCACTCCAAGCATCACCCTCTTCCCCCCATTTTATATAACTCAGCATGATGTCACATGGTCTGGATACCCCTTTGGTCAGTTTGGGTGACATGTTCTGGCTGTGTCTCCTCCCAACCTCCCAGGCACCCCCAGTCCCCTCACCAGTGTGGCAGCATGAAAAGCTGAAAAGGCCTTGGCTCTGTGTAAGCCCTGCCCAGCAATAACAAAAACATCCCTGTGTTCTGAACACTGTGTTCAGCACAAACACAAAACAAAGCCTCACATCAGCCACCAAAAGCAAAGTAACTCTACATTAGCAAAAACCAGCACACCCAATCTTCTCATTATCCACATTTCCTAAGTCATCACATGCTTGTAAGACTGTCTGCTCCCACATTCCTTATCCCACAGTGCACACTCCTTGGTTCTGTGATCAGACTTAAACCTGTCATATATGACAGCAGAAAGGTGGGAACTATAGTTTGGGAGAGCCTCCATAAAAGTCTGGCATCTGCTGACTGAAATTTTATCTATAGATATGTATTCTTACAGTCTTTATAGGCCTATCATCATAAAGTACAGCCAGGATATATGGTTGGACAGACAGATTAATATTAAAGGAACATTCACTGACGAGTGTATGTAAAATTTCAAGAGGTTAGAACTACTTGTAGGAAGATTTGTTTTTAATGTTTAAAATTACATTTTACTTGCTTGTAATGTTATTTTTCTGCATTTCACTATTGAAACATTAAATTATCCTTCAGCTGTGTACTTAGATTCGACCATTTTATACTCCACATCAAAGCTGTCACACAGCAATTGTATTTTGATTGCAAAGAGCAAGCTTTTTTTTCTTCCCAAGGAGTAGACTGACAAAGATAAAACAGTGAATTTTTCTGGGCTGGACTTCCATCCAGCTGTCCCCAAATACAATATAAGCATTACAGAAAGCTGTCTGTTCAGTATTACTCTGAATAACTTAGAGCAATTTCAAATATCCTTCAGCATCACTTGGCATCATTCTTTCTTTGGCAGGTTTTATTAAGAGCTACATAAGACCATTCTGTTATCAATTGTAACGTGTAGAATTCAGAGACCCTTTTAATCACTTGGAAATTGTTGTATGGTTTCTACAGAAAATCCTGGAGATATGTCATGAAGCATAAAACTGCATTTCTGATGCATCTGTTTGTAACTGAGTAACAGCCTGCTTCTTCTTAAAATTGTCTGTGATTACCTTAAGAGAGGAAGCAAAGCTTAAAACATTTCAAGAATATGGAATAAAGATGCCTAGGAATTAATTTTTACATTACCAGTATAGTGTACCATACCAGTATATATAAAGACATCTAATGCATTTTTCTATGTATCTAAGTAATGGCTGACAGTTTAGTGAAGCTTTATATATTTCCATACCTGAGAATTAGCATCCTAGGAAGAACATCTCTCAGACCAACTTTAAAGCAGGAAATACTGCAGTCACTTGTATGTCCCTCACATGGATCACCAATATTTGACCATGAAAGGATGCAAGTTCCAGCAGCCAACTGTCTCAATGCATACTCAAATTCTATCTGACAACTAAACATTTATACACATCTGACCAGCAAAATATCTGCCTGCCCTCACCTCTTAGCACTCTGGCTTTCAGTTGAGCATCTAAATAAGACAACAGAACCATGGTGTTTCTCCATTTGCAAATACACTACCCATAAACAGTGATTACAAAGTGCTTAGGCACTATAACAACCACAAAAACATCTCACGTATTTTCCTATGAGGAATTCAACCACTGACCTCTTTTACTGTTTGGGAATCACATCATAAAGAGCCACGTGTAATTAAAGTTCTGTCAAATTACCTGTGCTTCTACAACGTGACTTCAAAAGGCAACCTAGTGAAATAGTGGTGGTCATAGACCAAAGCCCCCGGTGAATAAAATACATATCAGGACCTCTTCTGGCATGATCTGTTCCACTGACAAGTTCCCTACTGTTGCAGAGCTCAGGATCAATTACAGAGGCACAAACTCAGGGACTATTTGGAAACAGTTTCTAAAGATTTATCTAAGCCCCGCAGAGAGACAGCAATAGCTGCAGAAACTTATGAGAAGGGTCTCCAAAACACATTTCTAAGTTCTTCTGTGCACCTGCTCACTTCCCTCCCTCTCCCACCCGGAGGTGGATTCAGGACTGAACTGCCCAGTACTTACAAAAGCAGAACAACGTGCAGCAGCGCCAAACACTCCAAGAAGAAAAAGCAACTGGATTTTTCTAGACTAAAATGTTGCCCAAGTTTAATTTCAGTGAGCAGTAGCATATGACAAGGAACATATTTTTTAGTTAAACAGTGGGAGTTGTTTTAGCTTAATACACTTCCTGAAGTGTGCTATCGCTATGACAAATATACATCTTCACAAGGACAGCTTTGTTAGAAGTGTTACTGATAAGAATCAGAGAGAGCGACAGAAATTGCCATCTTCACAGAACTGATCCCGAATCTGGAAATGTTATGGTTTAAATACACAAGCAGATGGCATTTAAATAAATTAGAAGAAAAGAAAAGGAGAATCCACATACAACAAGAGAGAACAGGGAAAGCAAGTTTAGCAGTACCTACCAGAGATCTCCACCAAATTTTAATTAAGTCATTCTTTCAATTTCCATATACCATTTTAAGAAGCTTGCCAGCACACAGGAAGCAAGGTGGGGTGAGGGGGAAATGCCCAATGGTAATTCACTTGTTTAAATTAAAGTTGCTCAGCCATCTTAATATTTTCACCATTACACTGAAAATCATTGGTTTCCACAATGTAAAAAGGAAGTTGCTTCAGGCATGGAACTGCAAACGTAGCATAATTCATTCTGTTAGGATATTTTTCAGTTACAATATCCTTAGCAAAAGCAATAAAAGGTGAGCACATACATCCCTTTGAATTTCAGTAGCTTACAGAAACTAGCTAGTACAGGTGGAAGGTTTATACCTAAGCCAGAAGAATCTAGCCAGCAGCAATAGGTTTATTCAGCTCAGTAGCTATACACTTTCTCACATCTTTTGTATGAACAGGAATCTCTGGCCTACTTAAGTGCCACTTTAATGTGTTATGATCTTTTCAAGACACTGTCATAATCTCTTGAAAGAAACTTCACATGCTCTGTGCTGATATATGAAAATGTATTTTCTTTACATCCGTATCTATGAGGTTTTTCTACAGTTCAGAAGTAAGATGGGAAAGCTCATTTTTACACATCTACATAAAGATCTATAACTGTTTCTAATACTCAGGGTATTTTCAGAACGTGGTAACTTTTTTCTAACTCTCACTGCACCAGTAATGCATATCTCTTAGATTTACTAGGAAGAATATTAATTAGATTATTTTGAGTGTGTGTGTGTACTTCCCTCATCTCTTTTCTTAATGGCACAAGAGTCATACTGAAAAACAATGTTCTTAGTAGGGACAATTATGGAGATGTCATGACCTTGGCATTACATTATGTGTGAACAGTTAACATTTTAAAATGCACACATTCATATTTCAAAACAAGCATAAGAAAATAAGCAAAGCCAAATACAAATCAGTTGAAGTGAGGCAGTGGGCAAAGTGCTTTATCATCAGTTTTGCCTAGTGAAACTTCTGATTCTCAATGTAATATATTTGCTGCCCTCAAATCAGCATCCAGTGGAAAATAAACCTTGTCACAATACCATCTGGAGAGCGTAACAAACTACCCCAAAGGAGCAAAATCCTTCTAAAACTGAAAACAGGGAGAGTTAACAGGAACACTTCTTCAGTGCTGCAGGGGGGAAAAAAAGAAAACAAAAAACCAAAACCCAATTGTTCTTCTCACTTTCTTTCAGCAATGATATTGATACGAAAAAAAATAAATTCACATACTCCTAAAGGTCGTAATAATCAGCATGAAACTGATGGCAGGAGTTTTGAAATTGCTGTGAAAACAATTGCTACCTATGCAAAAGGAACAACACAGTGCAAGCATTGTTAAAATCTCCTTTTAGTCTTTCTGCATGGAAGTTGTCATCCCAGCCATTCAGAGACTTTGAATAAGTGGCAAAAGGTACAGATTAGCTCTGAAACTACAGTTAAGCAACCTAAATCAGTTTGCTACCTCTTCAAACAGCAGGCTTACCATAAGAGAAGGAAGGCAAGGAGTTACACAAACCCTCACAGCTCTAAGTGCCTCCAGTGAGGGAAAGATGCAGGAAAAATGTCTTTTAAGGCTTTCTTGCCTGTCTTGACCAAGGAAATGGGCTATAGTACGACTTTCAGGCTAAATAAAATTGTGCTTCTGAAATACAACTCTGAAGAGCCTTCTGAAATAAGACTCTGAGCATTGTCATGGCATTACCTCTTCCAGGGCTGGAGATCCAACACAGCAACTATAGGGTTCAGCAAGCATAACACTAGGCAGAGCTAAAACTGGTACAGAACACGTTTTTAGACAGGAATGGAAAAAAGATTCCATTGTATTGACTTATAGTTCCTCTTAGACTCACTTGAACTTGTTTTTGAGTGCAGCCTGAAACTGAGTCCAGCTGAAAAGTGAGCTGTCTTCACTTTTTAAATCAAATGTGAGAGGCCAAAAACCACAATATTTTCAAAAGAAAAAAAAATGGTTTAGCACATTCTACTATAATCCAATCTTCCTACACACTACGCAAGGATTCACACACCCCTCTTCTTGAGCACCATCTGAATCTACCACAGTGTCCTCAGTGATATCATTTATCTTTTTTCCAAACCCTTTTGTGTTTGTTTTTCTGCCACGCAGCTCTGAGCTTTGCATGTAAACTTTCACAGTGTCACCATGCACAGAAAATAATTCTCACTAAGTAAAGTAAAGTATCCTAATGACATATAGACCCTATCCTATAATAAAAACTACTGTTCATAATGCCTATACAAACATGAAGTTCATTGTGGACCAAAGGCCTAAGCTTTTCCTACACACGCCCCTTTAAAATAAAGTTACAGTTTTTGGTATAAAAGGTCTCAGCTGCTGGTCAAAGTCTCTGACGAACCCTCTTGACTCTCTAATCTAACAGATTAATAAAACTGTTCTGTAGACTCTTCAGAATAGAATCAGTTCAAAAGCTGGACACGGTCAATCAGGTATGAGAGCTCTGCTCAGGCAAGTGAAAGCAACTATAATGAAAACTACTTCAGTCACAGCTATGTAAAAAGTATTTTGGATTCATGTGCTTTTAGGCATTAAACCATCTCATATCAGGTAGAAGTTCACACAGTTTTCTGGTGATTCCCATAATTTCTATGGGGTTTCTGTATCTGTCAAAGATCTTACCCCATTTTAGAAATCCTACAGAAGAATTCACCTCGTCTTTTATCCATCTAAATATCAGAGATCAAATTTGAACTGTCCAGATTAGCTGCCTCTCTGTTTAGTCAAAAAAGGTATCTTTACTGGTACCTTCTCAGCCAATATTTATTTCTCCTAAATCACAATAAAATGCATCATTTTCTGAAGGCATCTGTGTTTCTCACAAGGTAGAGAACTAAGAACAGACACTGCTGAAATTCGGTGCACCCACTTCTACACTGGTACTAACTGCTCGAATGACATACTGAAGAGCAGCTTGGGAAAAATCTATGTACATTCAGATGAAGGATTCTCCTGGATCAAAAACAGCCCTGACATTTCCAGGGAATCTCCCACAATACCACATTCTACTACCCTCTCATACCTGCATCCCTCTCAGGTGTTTTGTTTTTTTTTTTTCTTTTTTCCTTTTTAATTACTCATTTAAAAGCCAAGCTGATTTAGCCAAGTAGCCAGTGGGGACACTGTCAGATTTGGTCACCTTTTTACTATGGGCTGACTGAATTGCTACTGGTGATAATACTCCTGTCTGGATACTTTCCTTATCTGAGAGGGAAGATTCTATTCATGTCACAGTTAAGAGGGAAGGGAAATCACAACATAATGAAAATATTCCACTCAGTACAGGATTATTTCCACCAGGGCCCATCCATCTTTATTCTATATAAGGCTACTTTATTCCTATACATAACTTTTCCCATCTCCTGCAAACAGACTTGCCATGCTAATGCAACAAAGAGAGATCAGGTACCCCTTAACAAACTTCCAAAACCTGTTAGAATGCCCACTATGAGCCATATTAAACTAAGTAATGGAAATAATTGGTTTATCATTTGAAATAGTTTTGAGCAATATAGTAAGGGTAAGTCCTAAGCGATGACTATTTTTTCTCTGCTTTGTTAATATCATACTATGGATTGATTTCCTATGTGGTTTGTTCCAGTTTAGTAATTCACAATTCCTTTTCTATATCAAAGCATTGTTCTGAGAAAATACATTGCTTTTCCCTATGGTTGGCACTGGAAGTTTTCCCCCTGGTGTCCTGACCAGGTTCTGTTTTGAAGTGCTCACAGCTTAGAAATTTAAAAAACCAAAAAGCTCTCACATGCCAAAACCACACCCCTGAGGGAGGAAGTGACACAGTTTCTCTGTGTAGGAATGATCTGTATCAACAAATAGTCCTCCATGGGCAGAAGCATTATGCTTGCTTCAAGTAGTTGGTCAAAGAAAATAGCAGGCTTCAACTCTGCTGCCTAAATACGGGTGATAGTCCCAACAGAGATGTTCAAAGCTATTAAAAAGCAATAAATCCATGTGAAACTGTCAGCTATGGGCCAGCCATGGCCCAACAGAATCTCATCTGAAAGCCAGCAGGACATTAGCTAAGAGTTCTCACCACACCCCATGGCATTTAACAGTACCAACAGTTATTATGTTTAGGCAAATGAATCAAGTTTTTAATGACTGCTCTCCCATCCTTCCCCATTCTAGAAGTACTAATTAATGTTTTAATTTTATAGACAGAGAGGAAAAAGCAAGCTATCTTGCTTGGTGTTGTACAGTAATTTCAGTTCAGAGCTGGACAGATGGCAGGGAGCCTCACCTTGCTAGAGAGAAAGCATGAGGATAAAATCGTGAAACTTTGAGCATAACTTAAGCAGAGAATGCAGGCAACAACGTGGAGGTTCACCCTACAAGGAGCAGCAGAGACAGGAGGAAGGACGAACAAAGGGGAAGAGAGCAGCAGCACAAGAACTGCTGATGGAGATGGTGGAGGATCAAGCAGGACAGAAGGCAACATTGCAACGAATAGGTTAGGAGCATGTCCAACAGTCAAGCTACTAGTAAAGCACTTAAATCAAAATGAACAGTGCTCACAGCAAGTCACCTGGCAAACATAACAATAGAATCTCTTTTTCTCTAGGCCTGCAATGACTCACACTGCACAAGGCAGCCAGCAGCTCTCTCTCACCAAAATATTCATTGTCAACGATCAGGGAATGGAACAGAGGTACGTGAGTTTTTTAAAAAATCAGAACGGGAACATTCCCCTGCTAAACTTCTTCATTCTAATCGCTGAGCTATTTTTCACATCACAAGAAAGAGTTTAAATTCTTCAGTGACATACTTTAAAAACTGAATCCTCCAAAAATACTCCACGAGCAAATGTTAATGGTCCAATCTTGTCTTCCATTGTGCAGCATGTTCACTAAATCCATTGGAAAATCATTTTCTGAGACTTTGCATTCACAACTTCAAGTGTTTTATGCAGCATAATGGAAACAAAGCCATAACATTTTTGCATGAAGCAGGTAATTAGTACCCCAGCCACACCTGTAAAGAAAAAAAACACCCACCGAATAATAACCACATAAAATATATCAGATGGAACTCCAAAGTTTACTATACAGCAAATCTACAGAAAAGGACTTTAAGAAGTCTGAAAATATATTTCACTTAGGGTGTTGGTGGAGGAGAGGCTGGACATGAGCCAATCTGGGCTGTATCAAAAGCAGTGTGACCAGCAGGACAAGGGAGGGGATTCTGTCACTCTACACCACTCTCATGTGACCGCACATGAAGTGGAGTCTTGTCTGGAAAAGCCAGTCAGCCCCTCCACCTCAAACCCTTTGGAACTAAAGAATCACAGCTGTCCATGTGGCAAGAGGACCTTTTCATTCCCCATAGTGTGACTTTTACTCTGACCTTTGAAGCCACTCTTTTAAGGTGGTTTTTTTGTTTGGTTGGGTTTTTTTATTTTTTCTTTTTAGATTTCTAAGCTCTGTGCACTTCAAAACAACAACTAGTCAGGGCTTCAGGGGGAAAAGTTCAAGACCTTTCCAGTCTCAAAGACCCTCATAAGAAAAAGCTCTATGCACACAAAGCAGTTTTTTGTGCAGTGCAAACACGATGAAAAATAACTATGTGATAGAAATACAGAAATATTTTGTATTCACTAGCCATAGGAATATAATTTAAAACACTTCTGCATATCTTTTTAGATTAAATAAAATTCAATAGTTTATCTACCCACCACTTTAACCAATGTTTACAATGATAGTATTATATTCTTGGAAAAATCTAGTGTTTTTTTTAAAATACATGATTTATTTTCATAAATGAAATTCATATAAAAATTATTGGTTTGAAGCCTTACACAAACACCTTCCAGTTCAGAAGGTGTAGTATGAAGTATGTTGGTGTATGCTGAAGTATGAAGGTGTAAGTATGAAGTTCCTACATCAGAGTATGATGTAGGGAAAAAAAGCAGAGACCTACATGCTAAGTAAAACTTTTAACTGTGGAAATTGTTAATTCCAGTTAGAGAAATTCCCTATTCACATTCATCACCAGAATTCACATCAATTGGAAAGCAAATCTACTTCTGCATTCAGAAGGCAGTACCTTTTAAGATGTAAATAGACCATCTTAGTAAAAAAATCTTAGCCACAGCCATCTGATTGCATGTACGTACAGCAAGAAAGCCTAGTCACCACCAGTCAGGTAGTCAAGAGCAACAGGTTAAGTTTTGGTTAAGTTTCTTCTTGTTAGAACCGCAAAGTACCTGAAACAATTTTTTTTAAAAAATCTATGTTTGAAACAGAACATTTTCTATAAAATTGTTGACATTAAAAAGCTTTCCAAAGTACATTCTTCATTTTTCACTCCCACTTTCACATTTAGAAGAGAAATAAAGACTTCTGAAATGCCCCGCTGAAGAAAATATGCTCATTTTTCTTAAAACCTTAATAAAGTACTCAATCCTTTGCAGTGCTGACAGCAGTAAATCAGATGAGTCCTAAGCTTTTGGAGAGCCTAGGTGCACTTTCAGTATCAACACATCTACCTGATGCACATGCTTTTTCTATTGCTGTCAATGATTTTGTTTTGTCTTTTCATTTGGGAAATTCTTCGGTACTACTGCAAAATCGCTATCATAGACAGATTACAGTATTACCATTTTTAGTCCTTCTAGCCACCCATCAGACCACTGTCCCTAACCTTCCAACCTTTGAATTTTTTTCAAGTTTAAAACAAAAATAAAAATGCAGCATGCTTTCAGGTTAAAGAGACCACCACATGCTTAAACATAGCAATCAGTGTTTGGATGAACTGGAACAAATATACCTGTATTAATATGCAAATAAAATTTTTAAAAATATTTACATTACTGAGTTAAGAATTTTTCTTCTTATATTTACATTAAATAAATCCAACCTTACTATATTATAAAAAATTATTCTCTATAGTAATTATTTTCTTGTATCACTACTGAATGGCAAAAGTCTTCACGCAGTATTTCCTATTAACAATTTTACTGCAAATATTTGATGAAAAAATACAGTTTTACTTGTGACTATTCTTCCTGTTCTGTTCCAAAAAGATCCAAACTGGACTATATTCACTTACAATGAGATATTTTTAAAAGATATGCCACAGTACAATGACAGTGGATGTAGCATATTGGGTTTAAAGACCATATGTTACAATTTTGAAAGATACTTCAAAGCAGATACAGTCACTAGCACTGCTGCCAGCTGGCATTCTCAATAAACTACCTGAAGTAATGATGTTTGGGTGTCTTAGATGATCTTTAAGATCCCTTTCAACCAAAACAGTTCTATGTTCATCTTTTCTAGTCAACAAGTTCTTGGTTATATTTTCCCACCTCTAAATTTTTGGCTCCTGCAAACCTAGAACTTCCTTTACAAAACATTATTAACACGCTTGAAGACATACATGAAAGTATACACAGAAATTTTATACTAAGTTTATACACAGAAAGTATGTACTTAAACATGCCATATGCTTGTTTAACCTATCTGCATCTATCTCTAGGAGAACACTGCCTGCAACTTGTTATTAAAAGACCCCAAGAAATAAATGCCACAAAATACTTATAAAAATATTCATGCATTACCCTCATCTAGAAACATCAATTACATTATCTATCTCCTACACCATTAGCTGTAAGTCCAATAAACCTGCTCAGCAGGGAAGGGATTTAATGAAATAAACCCTGACTTCCTGGGAGGATCACCTGTGGTTCCAACTCTAACACTTCTGATCAAATACATGCTCTCTTCCTGCTGCTGAGCAATAGGCTTTTCTGAATCTTTATCAAACATGCTCCAAAGGAGGGGGGGCATAATAATACTGTGGAAAGTATTTAAATGAGTAGGAGACCAACTGATTGTGGTGAAAGGGAGGATGAGAATAAACTATTAAAAAAAAATAATAGAAATGTATGGGGCTTACATTTAGGTCACAGTAAAACAAGTTCACAGCAATTTTTAAATAAACAACAAGACAATAAGCTTGTCTACTAATCATCATTAATAAGCCGTATGAGCCATAAAAACAAAAAAGACAAAAACCAAGCCCACAGTCTTGCACTGCTACAGATTATCAGTTTCCACAAATATTTTCACTTCTGCTCCCCATTTAAGGCTGAGGCACCAAGGTACAAGTATTACAGAACAAACATCTTCCAGTGGCCATCTTATAGGAATAAGGACCAAAACTGACAACATCGAAAAAACAAAGAAAAACCCAGCCCACTTATCAATGAATGGTCTCAGGTTCTCTACCCATTGTCTAACAATGTAAATACTGACTCCTGCTTCCTGCTCCTTTCAGTTGCAGGTTGGAGAAAGCATAGTTAGGCTTTCCTTCCGCCACAAGGAAAAATTTCTTACTTACTGATCCTCCTAAATTAACCCGAACATTTAACTTGAAATCCAATACGTTACATTCCATTAAAATAGCTGACTTAATCCCTTATTTCTGGGTTAACTTCACATTCTTTGGGAAATCTTACCCAATTTTGGCAGGGAATAGGGCACTTTAAAATAATCTTCATAAAACTCAATGAGTCTCCTTGTAATATTTAGAGCATAGTCCCCTGATCCTCTTCGGATTGCATCAGGCCTTGCATATAACCGTACCTGTTAAAAAACAAAGCAAAAGTCCAGTTTCAGCATCTGCCTTTTAAACCTATTCTACCAGAAGAGGTGAATTAATTACTCTAAGGTTGCTATGAGGTGGCAGGATTATTCCCTTAAAGCCAAATATGACTGTCATACATTTGTCAAATCATATCACAGTTGAAAACCAGAACTCCAACAATTAAAGTTACAAAGTTCGGAAGTCACAATCTCCTACTTATTTGTGTTGCCAAATAAAAAACTTGCACTCCTTGTATCAAAATAAATATTCGAAGAAAATAAATGTGTTTGCTAGAGATATGATGGAAGAGTGGATTAGTATAATGGCTCTCTGCCTACACTGAATGTAGGCAGGATGCAGTGACTCAGTAGGAGAGAAGTTCATGGTTTGTTAAAGGCACATTATATCAAGCCCTGAAAATATTAGTAGACTGTGAAGAAAAAAATAATCGTTCTCTTTTCTCTTCTCTGGAAGTGACACCGTTATCATCAATGAGCTATGGGAAGACTGCAAAAACGACCATTTCTAAGCTTATTCATGTACACAAACAATTAACACTCCTGAAACCTCCATGACTGCTTCAGGTCTCTGTTTTCAGAAAGCAGTAAATTAAAGCTGTTTCTATAAGCCACAGACTGCTCTGTTCTGTGTAACACAGCTCACACATTTCAGTACCTGGAGTGAACCAAGTGAACAGAATTCACCTTCACAATTCAGCATTCAAGTGTGACCCTGATTAGGGAGGCAGCAGAAAGCACTGCCAGATTACCTCTTCCCTATCCTTGCAGTCTGCAGCGCTTCCTTCATGAAAAGATGACACAGAGCCTAGAACTGCTAAACAAGAAAGGGATAGAAAGGAGAACTTTTTGTTCTCTGTCCTCATACCCTACCTGATGGAAGTAGCGTGTGCTTTGTCTCTAGTAACTGTGGCTGAAGGTCTCTCCCTGCAGTACACAATGGCCTGATGTAAATGAGACTTTGCTAAATGTCAATCCTAATAATAATATCTGACTCGCCAGTACTTTCTGTGGTAGAATTAAATCCCAGCCAGGGTTCCGAGGAAAGCAATAGCACAGAAATCAGAAAACATCAATGCAAACATGAAGGAGAAATATCAGCTTTGGAATGCTTCTAAATGCTCTATTCTGGATTAAGAAAAGCCAGTGGGATTTTTGGCTTCAGTGAATGTATTACCAAGTATTGTTTTACTGTTCTTTTCCTGAAACAGTTCAGTTATCCAAGTGCAAACCTGATAGCAAGCCTAAATACAGTGTACCTGTCAATTCTCTTTTAATCCACTGTATCTTGGGTTTCAATATGGAGACACATTATTTGCTTCATTACAATGTCCATCTTCATATTTAATCTTTGTGTTGTATTAGACTCAGTGCACAATCAACCATACATAGTTATCGTTCATAATGTAAAACAGGTAACAGTGTAACCTGATGAGATATGTAATAAAGCAGACTTCTTATAATCACTACCTGCAAACACATTGATCATTATCTGAACTCCTCCAAATCACTATTTTTATTTATTGTTTCCTTTCAAAGTTAATGACATGTACATTAAAATGTTCCCTTATCTACTAAACTAAATACAGGTTTTAACAAAATAGGTATTAAGCTCAGAGTTTATGGAAGGATGTTAAGAATCACAATTAGATTTGTGATGAACACTGTTTTGTATCATTAAACCTTTATACACAATTTTGCATAATTGCTTTACTGGCACAGTTGACTGTATCAGCAAATTAAGGGAAGAAAATAATAGGCAAATAGAATAAAAATCAAGGTTCAACTTACTGCATTACAATGAACATCTCCTGGCAATTATGGAAAAGGCATTTAATGGTGTCCAAGACAGAGCCAAGGTACGAAAGCTGCAATGCTGCAAACTCTCATTTGTCTCCTGCCTAATGCTGAATGTAGTTTTATTTTGCCTGTAAAGTTTCCCTGTGTGCCTCTCTGACTGGCTAGAACAGCTCTGGACTGCCAAGCCTCCCTGGCTCAACCAAGGTCACCCCTACTCTGGAGCACAGTTCAGAAACCACCCACGCCTTTGCCCAGTCCCTCAGGGGCTTTGAGGCAACAGATATTGTCAAAGCAGTCAACAACCTTCAAACACTGGGTCTTGCTTCTGCCTTTCAGCCAGCAACCACTGAGCATGAAATGGATGGAGAACCTTAGACACACCCCTGCAGACCTACCCCGGCCTCAGAAATTCCCTCTTGGTTAGCAGAGGGCTACCACAGGGGACAGTCTGTGACACTGCCTACCTGGCTACCTGCTTTGGATGACACATTAGGTGCCATTCACAACATGAGGAGCTTGGTCCAAAGTTCGGTCTAAAGGCTAGCACCTCAAAGTTTGAAACTGAAACCGCTAACTTTCACACACTGATGTTTTTTTAACGTGTACGGGCTTATTTTGATCGTATTTTACTTCCAAATCCATCAAATGGGGACTGTATTATTTCCTTAGCTTATAAGAAGATTCTCAGTCAAAAGTAATAAAGTTTTTATATTCTGCTCCAAAGAGGAACTTAAATAAATAAAACAGAATGACAATTAAGACATGAGTTTTATTTAGAATAATTTGTTTGTTTACTACTTTCATTTCAAAAGGCAGGTAGGTAGTGTTACTTTAAAACTGCATTGGACTGAACAAGAAAGCCCAATTATTATATACCTTCCCACAGGCTGTTTTACCACTGTACTAAGAATTTGATTTTACAGTAATTTAAATATGAGAAAAAACAAAGTTTTCTGCAGGGTCAGGCTTAAATATATAACTAAAAGCAGTACATGTTCTTCTACAAAAGACAAACAGATTACTAGCATGAGTGCATAGTTCATCACTCACTGCAATGGCACCTACTGCCCTACAAATATTATTAATGCTCTTCTTCATAATCTTTGTAAGATTAGGTTAGACTATTCTTTTCATGTGAAAAATTTGAGACTAAAGAGAGACTAAGAGTAATTCTGGGTGCCTATCTTGACACCTCTCAATGTCAAGTCTATTTAACACTTTTATTGCACATACTTAAAGCACCGTTCCCATTATATCTTACTGCAGTGGTGAACACTTTATAGAAAGTTTTGGCCACGGGTGCCTTAGTTTGGGCATTCACAAAATCAGTAATACATGATTAATGATGAAATGAGACTCTCTCAGTTTATGTGATTTCCTTGGCATCCCATAGCAACTCTGGTGGCAGAGGCAGGGAGAGAATTCAAAGCAGTCATTCATCCTTGTGACCACTTAACAACCTGCACCAAGCACCTTCCACATCTGGGAATTAACAAGGTAGGTTCTGTTTGGACAACAGGCATATTAACAGCACACTGCTGGTGTTCTGATGCAGTCCAGTTCCCTGTGTACCTCAGGGAAAAATATCTGAAAAATGCTATGAGGAATCGCATTCATAATGACACTGTAATAATACCTGTGAATATAACAAAGTTCACACAGTTAACCTAAATTCTGGGGGTTTTTCTTAGTTCCTTTCTTTACATCTACATTTGCAACCACTACCAATTTTTCAACAGGAGTTTTGACTACAAAGAAGAAAAATCCAGCCCTCTCATTTCTCTCTCAAATGGAACCAAACTGACTGTCTCCTTCCTATCACAAGTTTGAGCAACTAGGTTTGCACCTGCAGCCCTACAACCCAGACCTTCTCTTTATAAGATACTTATTAATAACTCTGAAAGTTATTAGACATTCTAAATGAAATCTCTGCAACATGTATTTTCTCATTCTTTTCTACATTGGGAAAAAATGTGAGATGTTTCCCCTTGTTTGCCTTCCAGAGGCCCAGAGTAGTTTCATAAGAACTTTAAATAAACTCAATACTCAGCCACACTCAAATAATATTTTTTTTAAAATCATCATGAAGTATTATGTTAAAAATATTAGTAGCCTTACTCAAGCTCTTACAATTATTTTGGCATCATTATCATAAAAAATAGTAAAATATTACTGAAACTTGTATAGTAAATTGCATATATTTGTTATAAGTGATCAACAGTCTACTCCTCTATAGTTAATCAAAAATATTTGCTGTAAAACAGCATACTTTTACAAATTATTTGTAAATATTGCAACATTTTCTCTAGTCTGTCTTAGTATTTCAGCATTTGCTATGTAAAATAAGTCAAAGAAATTTTAAAAATATTTGTAATACCAGGTTGCCAGAACAGATAAATGTGGTTGTAAAATAAGAACTGTTTCCCACGGAGAGTCATGATATATGCTAAGAAATGTGCAACATACTTAAAACAAATCTCATCTAACTGAAATCAGGTTATTAACTACAGAGCGTGAGAAAAATCATCCTATCTACAGCAGGTAAAAATTATCCATCAAAAAGAAAGCTAGCACTTGAAAAGAAAAGGGAGTTTTTCTTGTTTTATTACTTCAGAGCACTTCAAAAAAATGTGAATTAGTAACTATCTACAAGGTACAATGGCTAAAATTCTGACAAGTACAACTCTAGACAGCAACACACAATTTCTAGTGAATAGTATGTTTACCAAAATTGTTTCCACTGTACCAAAGACTAGTGATAATTTCACCACATGAAAAACAGAGGAACAGAATCAAAAGAAGTAGAACCATTCTATTTTAAAATCACTACTTTTCTCTTTTCTTTTTTTTTTTTTTTTCTTTGCATAAAGATGTAAGTGAAAAGGAGAGGAGGATTAAACAGGATGAAGAATGGTAAAGAAAAACCTGAAGTAATTTTTTCACATTATGTGAAATACTTTGGGTTAAACTAAAGAGTTTGTACAGTTCTAGAGTTCCTACAGTAGATAGGAAGAATATGGAATACATTCAGCATTTTGATCATGGCAGTAAAAAGGAAAAATCCCTTATTTACATGTGTCTAATTGCAAAAAGACTGTGGTCCAACCTTCTCCCCTAGCATAAAGGAAGACCAGAGAGAACTGCACAGTGTTCTTCCTCTGGCACTAGAAGATACTAAAAACCTTTGCCACAAGCCTGCCAACCTGCTTTCCCAGGGAATTAAGGAACTTGACAACCAGGCAGAAATCAGGATGTCACAGTAAGAAGTTTGCACACCTGAAGCATGCCATACACCAGAGCCCACCTCTTACTTTAGAATTAAATATGCACTTCTACATTTGAAGCCTGCTTTTGAAGTTATTCTCTATGTCACCTTCTATTTCATGTGTGCAGCCCCTTTGAAACCCTTGTTCTTGCAGTGGTGGTATGTTTTTAGGGGAGCATCACCTTGCTTCATACCAAGGCATTTGTATTCTTTCATTTATTGTTATAGTAAAGTTTATTGATCAAAATAATCCTCCATAATAGTGTGCATTCATTCTGCAAGGAATCTTCTCTTTAAATGTTTAGCCATCTTTTCTATGTCTTAAGACCATTCCAATTACCATCACTGTCTTCCCTATGCCCTGGACAGAATCACAGCTCACTGGATGAAAAATCCTGCTCCAAGGAAATAAAGTGGACCCCTGTTTTAGCAAGGGAAGGCTTGTGAAAGCAGATGGATTTTTGGGTTCTAAAGGCCTAAAACAACATCTGCTGCCTTCAGCTGAATGACTCCTGCCAACTACAGGGGCTTTCAGAGATTCTGGAGACATGACACTTCTACCAAGGCAACCTTCACCAACAGCATCTGCCATATTTACAGTCCATGTTTTTGTCACCACTCAAGCGGTCCTTGTTAGTCAGTTGAACAGCAAGAAAAAAAGGATAAAAATAGTTCTTTAAATAAAGAGCTATGCTTTGGTCATGGCCACTGATAGTTCAGATCATGAGAAGCAGGACTGGATTTCACGCTTCTATCTCATGTGCTGTAAAGAAAATAGCTCTCTGAATCTTGAAAACAGCCTGATGCAGGATTTATATAGCGGTAATTATTGCTGCATCTTTGTCACAGAATCAGGTACAACAAGGTCAGCTTTCAGGCTGACAAGGGGAGCAGAGGCATGTATAATTCTAGCCCTTGGATGACACCATCTGATATCACAGATACTGCCAACCATCTCACCACACAAAACCACACCCAAAGGTACTCACATGGAGAGCCTTCTCCCATCCCTGAATGCTGTCACATCACATAGGCACGTGGAACCCAAAGAGACTTGACCCTTGCTCTCATTTGGCTTCCCTCTATTACAGAAGCTCTCCAAGCAAACACGGCTAATGTTCCAAGGCTGGCATATACCTGTTTTGCTAATGTCTAGATGTCCCCTTCTCCCTTCTCCTGTCTTTGATCAATTTTGTTACACATACTTAAGTCTGAACAGACAGAGCAAATGAGGGTATGGAAACTGAGTGTAAGTCTGGTGACAACCATAAATCTTGTTTTCTCAGGCAAGCATGGATTAGGTAACCTTGTATCAACACAGGAACCTACTTCACAATTAAGGATAGTTATCCCTCCCACCTACTTCACACAGAATTAAAAGTAACTTTGTCAGGTGCTTTAAAGCAGCTTGGAGTGCTTTCCCATTATGAAACAGATGTTTCTGCTCATCAACTGGTGTCAGCAAAGCCATTCTGGGAATAATGTCTATTCTTTAATTCCTTCCTCAAAGCCAGCAGACATCACATAAAGCACTGTTCTTGGGAGGCCCCTCCAGACAAGCTCCAGTCCTCTGTGTGACTATACCCACAGGCGCAATCCAGCACTGGTACATCTGGGATCTTAAAATCTTAACCTTAAAATCTCAACCTTAAAATCTCAGTTCAGAAAGGGCTTATGCATTAGTTTAAGTTTAAATATCTGTTTAACCTCAAACATACCTTTACATGTTATAGTTACAGAACGCCCCAACATTTCAACAGAGCAGCACTTACAAATTTTATAAAGGGAGACTAAATAGTGTTTTGTTCCTTATTTCATCTGCAGTGACCTCAGCAGCAACACTCTCAACTAAAAAACACATGCATTGCCTCTGTACTTAAATGCATCATTTACTTGATAATCTGAAATCTTTTATCATTATTTTGCTCACTATTTTAGGCACAGGTATTGCTTTTACTATTTTTACAGAGATAAAGATATGGTCACATCACACATTTAATACAGCAGACATATGTCTGGATCCAACAGCCTCGGCTGTGAATTCCCTGGATCACTTCTGCAACCGAGGCACTGCATCTCAAATGAGTTTTTAAATGTGATAAAGTCAACATAAACAACAGTTCACTACACACAAACAAGCTACAGGCCAGGTTCCACTAAGAATGTGTATGAATTGTTTCACATGTGCTTGCACATACCTACACAAGTTCTGCGTGGTGCAAATGCAATAAATTTTACAACATTGATAAGTAAAGGAGAGAGAGAGGTAGCTATATTGAAAAATATCAATTCTACTGTAGTGAACATACTTAGATGTGATAATGGGAAGAAATTACAGAAGAATGCCTTGTTTCAATCTCCTATTCATTATGGGCAATACTCAAAAAAGACTGCATGATAATGAAAAGTGCTTACTGAATACCAAAGCAACAGCTCACCTTTAAAAGATGATTTTACTCCAAACTGAGCAGTCACACACAGCACTGCACTGAGCCTTTTTTGAATATAAATAAAACAAAACATGTTTAAGAATTTGAAGACTTGTCTTATAGTTAGCTGAAACCAATGAGTATTCAATGACCTGATACTTTCTTAGGAAACACGTTTGCTAGAGACTGAACAGAACTCTTTTTCATAGTAAGCAATCATCTTGGAATCCTCATTTGAGACTTGCTTAACAGACGAGTTAAAGTAAGAGAAGCCATCACTAAAAATAAAGTGTATATGAAAGAAATGGTCACTGAGGCAATCACAGTGGTATAGAGATGTCTCAGGAAACTAAATGCAAGCACTGGGGGGGCCTGAACATTGTTGCAGGGCAAGGGAAAGAGGCTTTGAACAGAAGTAATTTATATGCCTGGACAAAAACTTGTAGCATGACCCTGAAGGAGAAAGAAGTGAGGGAAACTTCTGGAGTTCCAGGTGACAGTGGGCAAATGAGGAATATTAAGCAAAAAGATTGCCTGGTATTTTCAGAGTTGTGAAAGAGGGGTAATAGTTTTGTGCAGCTCCTTTCTAAGTAAACACAACTGCATGGGACAAGCATTTAGTTGCCTCATCAATTCCTCATCTGAACCAAAACAAATGCAACTGCTCCAGCCAAAGGTGCAACAATATATTCTACCAGGAGGCAAAACTGTCATGCAGACATGCTGCAATTTCTAACTTGAGATCATAAAATACTTTGGGAAGTTAATGAGCTGCACTCACATATAAATCCAACCAGTGCTCAGCTGGCATACAATAAAATACTGGCTATGTCACTGACCACAGTGCCATTAAGATTAATTTAGAGCACTTAGTATCTCTATCATCTTGTTGAAATGGCTCAGGGACAGAAAGTGAACATGTTAACAACTAATGTAGAACAAATGTAATTACAGACACCATTTCATAGCCATTTCAGCCAACTAAGACTGCCACAATCTCACCACCACATACTCAGTCATTTGGGCTCAACTCTTCTACTCCATCAGCACTGGAGTTCCTCTCCTCTCACAGTAACATGCCAGCCAGATGAGGCAGCTAACTATGCCAGGTGGGAGTGTCCAGGTAGCCCAGCTTCCTCACCTGGCCACCATGAGTTCAGTGCTAGAAACAGCATGAGAAAGCATTTGTGGAGAGAAGAGAGGACCACGACAGGCTGGTTACAGATAAATTTGAGTTATTAAAGAACTTCAACCTAGGAGCAAGGGTTAAGTTATTCCAAAGTGCTACTGTAAGGAATTCAGTGTCTAAATTGTTGAAATTCACAGTGATTAAAGCTTCTTCCAGTCCTTTGTAGCTGGTGAAAAATCAACGTAGCTTCAAGTAACAAAGCACAGAGATTTACATTTTTTTACCTATTACACATCAAAGTTCTGTATCACAACCCCAGTGGTAAGATGATGTGAGAATGGCTTTTTCCTTCAGAAAAAAAGCATCTGCAGTAGATGTATCCCAACGGTTAACACCAATTTTGATCTCCTTTGGCTGGCCTGGGATTGGATTGAATTCTCTTATTTTAAGTACTGTTATACCCTATTTTATAGTCAAATTCATATCACACATCATTAATAAATAATATTTCACCTACTCTTGGTTAAAAAAAGAAGAGTTTAAGAAGTACACAAGTTTAAAGAAAGTGCTGAGAAGTCGCTGACAATGTTCAGCAGCCCAACAGCATGCCCAATTTCACCTGGCTGGAGACTGCTTTGTCACAAGCACGCAGATTTTACCTTAGAGTAATTCTATTTGAAATGATAATATGAAAACACCGTTAACTGCTTATTTGTATTTTGGCATTGCCTAGAGACTGTCAATATGACAGCACAATCCCCCTGTGATTAATCAACTACATAAACAGAAGTAAGAGATGTTTGTTATTGTCAGTCTTTCTGCCTAAAGAGTAACAAGCAAAACATGGGGAAAATGAACTGTTACCATCTTCATTTTAGAAATGAAAGTTACAGAAAGATGAGCTTAATATCAGGAAGAAAGTCTAAAAAAGAGCCAGAAATAGAACTTTAATATCACTTCCTGAAACTGATGAATCATCTTTTCATCATAAATCAAAAAATTACTATTCCCAAAATACATTTTCTGAAAAACACCACATTTTCCATCACAAATTTAAAAAAAAAAAAAAATTAAATCCTGTTTTTAGGTTCCTCAGTCACAACATCTTTTTAAAAACCAAACCTCGTTCTAAACTGTAGACCTGTATCCCTAAAATTGCTTAACTTAGAAGTATTCTAAACACTGAAGTTCCCCACATTAACTCATGTCTAAGAGTAACCATCCCACTCCCGTAAGGCCTTTTGTCAAGTGGCTACCATGATGAGTCTTATGTAGGTTTGTTTAAGGGCAAAGGTTATTTTATTATTCACTTAAAAGTAGTTACTTTAAGAGATGTCAACATAGTGGTCCCCTACCAAACAGCTACTGAGTGAAGTGATGTACTTGTCCAGAGCATAACAAAAAAAGATGGGAGGAGATAGAGACAGACTGTACATAACAACTGAAGAAGAATGCAAGGGCATGTCAGTACTCTCCTGTTCCACATAAATTCTGCACAACCACAGTGGAAACCCAAGCCTGGCAGATATACATTTCACCCTACTCATCATATGTTTGCAGTAATCCTGATCAGTATTAGGAAAAAAAAAAAAAGCTGTAGTAAACAAAGGGAACCACTGACAAAATAGAATCACAAGAAAAGCAAAGCAGAAGCACAGCTCACCTGTGAACTCAAGAGCATTTACTCAATGCATCGCTTTATAACAGCAGCAATAAGCAAGAGGAACACAGCAAAGTATCTTGTGAGCTACAGGTAAACTTAATAGAAAAACTGTTTGTAAGGTAAACAGATTAGAGCTGTAAGCTGCTAAATTTTAAAGTATTCTTTAGAACTTGTTGGCATTGAGGAAACACAGCACTTTGTAGACAAGTCTGCACTGTGCTGGATCAAGCTGGAGATCTTTCAAAAAATTGTACCTAGCCCTTAGGAGGGAGAAAAATATGCACATGGGAAATTTTGTGCTCTAACTGGTACAAAAGCCATAGCACAACCAAAAACAGGATACACCAATAAGAGCAACAATCATATTAACAGTGAGAGCTCCTTCAGGCTAAAAGAAGCAAAGAGACAAGCAATTAGGCCAGTGAAAACAAAAACCATAAACCATGAAATAGGGGATCAAGAAATCAAATTTTTTGTATGAACACACATTAAAATCCACTAAAAAGCTTCATTAAGAGTTCTGGTTCTCTCTCTCAACTAATGTTTGAAATCTTTTTTTAAATCTCCAAATTGACAGAGCAATATAAAAATAAAACAAAAAAAGCTAAATGCACTAATAATATTCAAACACTTTTGCTCAACTAGCCTCTGACAAAACCATGGGCAAATTAGGAGAAAGGTAGTTATCATTAACATCTCCAACTCGAAGGATTTCAGCCTCCTTCTGAGAATACCAATCTCCGTGTTCTCAGTGTAAAACATGAAAACTAGCAGAGGAAAAAAACTTCAAAGGCGAATTACAATTATAACTAGAGAAAACAAAATAGAGGGCTGAATCAATTAGAACATTATTCCTGTGTCAGGACTCCCATCTGAGAAAGATGAAGGCTACAATGAGGAAACAAAGTGGTTCACCACCTGACCACTAGCCAGGAGACACAGGTAAGTATGAAACTGAAGATTTTGCACTTTAAGACAGGAGAAGCAGAAAAATTTAAATACTCCAACACATACAAACTTAAGCAAGTAAATGTGATGACTCTGAAGTACACTGGTTTTAGTCTACAAAATACACATTAAAGTAATGTGAATTGTTTAAATTAAAATACTATAAAATTTTTAACTGCAGTGTTATTAATCAAATCCCTTCCAATATATGAAATGCTCAGATGATTATTCAAATTACTTTCCTCACCTTAAAACTTGCCCTACTTGGGACATATTTCCTATCAGGAAGATGTGAGTTAATCAGCAATGTCCTCTGCATGCCAATGGAAAAGGTCAATTTGCTAACGCTTTCTCATCAGTCACAGCTCAAACACCACATCTGGTTTACATCCAAACAGCCAGCCAGTCAGCTAAGCAGCTGAGGTTAAACTAGGTCTGGGTGACTATAATACAAGTTTCCTAAAACAAAACAATTTGCTGACAGCTGACCTCTTTGTTAATTTCAATGTGCTGGTTAGCATTAGATTAAAATTGAATGTTTAAGACAGGATCAATTATAAGCAGAAACCCTTCCTTACAAAAAAGTCAAGGCAAGTCCTTTCCCAGGAAGCTAACTAGCACAAAGAACAAAATGGTCCAATGAATTAAGGGAAGATGGAAAGAAGAGACAATTTTCTGACACCTGGTATCAAGCACAGTGGTCATATCTCAGGCAAAACTGAACTTGCACTAAAGGTTTAAGTCTTAAATAGCATGTCAGTTAGGGAAATAGAAATACAAAAACATTTTTACCACCATTACTTCAGTTCCTAGCATAATAAAATGGACTGCACAAAAATGTTTCTTTGCTGACAGTGGAGCAGATCACTGTTGTTTGAACAGTCCTTCCTCGTCTTTTTTCTAGCTGATAAAGATTGCTATTCCCTTGCTTAGCTTCCAGCTGACATTCACATCAATATAACAGCTTCATTAGTCTCTCTCTTTTTAACACTTTCTTAGGCTCTAAGATAGCATCTCCTCTCACGAGACATACTGACTGCACAGTGCAAGGTAAACCTTTGAAATGGCAGCCTTCATTTGCTCTTGTTACAGCTCTACCCACAGCATAAACTGTGTCTACAACTGGAGGATCTGCAGATTAACAATCATTAAGAACAATTACTGCAGCAATATCAACAGTGCATGGGCAACAACAGCATTTGTGAACTTAAGTGAGTAGAAACAAAAACATGTAAAATTTTTTGGAAGCTTCCATAGGATAAAAGCACTGGAAAGGATAAAACAGGACCTTGCAAGGAAGGTTTCTCTAAGTTTAACATATCAGAACAGCACATCAAATAGCCCTTCTCCCCAAAGTTTCTGGTGTTTGAGTGTTGTTGGCAGGACAAGGAAAGATAAGATTGGTCCCACAGTTCACGCACTCTTAATAAATGTAACAAAGTATCAGTGAAGACTGGAATCCCTGAGCTTGAAAATTTGTTTTCCACAGGAAACAAACTGTCACTAATGCCAGGCAAAAAAGACTATTAAGAACAAAAGAGACTAAAGAAGTTAGGCTGAGAAAATTAAACTAATAAAAATTTGAGTCTTCAGATCAGTCTACAAAGTGAAGGAAACTGCTACCAGAAGCTTCTATGAAAAACATTTGTATAAATATAATTGACCGATATTTTGCTGCCAATTTTGCCTAAAGCTCTCAAGTTGAGGGTACTGCCTCTAAAATATCTACTATACTTTTCCCATAAGAGTGTTCAAAGCTGCCATTTTCTATTAGGTAGAGCAAGAGGGGGAAAAAAAGATGAGGAAATAAGAAAGAAATCCCAGGGAGAAGTATTGCTGCTGGATTGCATGCTCACAGTGCTGACTGACTCATTCTTAAATCAAGGCCAAAGCTTAAAATGTTCCCTGGTTCAAGGACCAGTCAATCTCATTTACCCAACTCAAGGGATTAAGGCTATGAGACAGCCAACTTCAGCTGCTGTACTTCAGGGCCTCCCAAATGCTTCCCAGCCCATGCACCCCTGTGCATTACACTCACAAATCCATACAGGTCTCCTGACTTTTACTGCATTTTACCATTGCCCAGCTTGCTCATGAAAAAAAATAAAAAAAGGTCAGCAGTCACAGATTATGTTAAACAGTTATTAGGAAACTTCACCTCTGCTTTTTTTCCCTAACAAAATGAAAGGGTCTCATTCCCTCACAAAAAAAAAGAAACCTAAACTAACCACAAGATCACTGCAGGCCTGTAGGTGGTGAGCTCATAAAATGGCAAGCTTTTGTAAGAGAAGACACACCGAGATGAGAGCAACTTCAGCAACTTCAACTGAGCTTGCTTGTGAGGAGAGCTCCTCTCAACAGCAGCACAGAGGAGCTGGCAGGAACATGAGCATCACTGTGTGCTACAATCCAGCACCACTCAGAGACACGGGTATGGCAGAGGCAGAGCCCTGTCTGAGCTGATACATCTTGACTTGCAACACAGCAAACGACCTGGGACACGATGCTCTGCTGACAATGCTATCCCACTTTCCATTCTAGATCCCATTAAGGGATCCTCATGCTTGTACTTGCACTGCACTCCACTGAGATTTACTCATCTCTCCCTAAAAAGAGCAGATGAGCTTCGTTCATTTTACGCCAACACAGGAATGGGGTCGAGTATGAGCTGTGCAATAGCTGTAAGTCAGCTGAACAGCCATCGTTCTCCACATTCTTCTCCACTATTTTCTGTACCTGGACACTGTAACACAGATCCTTAAGCAGCAGCCAAGGCCACTCCAGTGATCTTCTCTGACCCAAGTTTCACTGATGCACATTCTGCAAAGCACACTCAAAACTCTCAGAAATGACTCGTTTGAATGTTGATTTTTACTGCCATTTGTGCTGAGATGGCTAAAGGCTTTTCAGACTCTTGAGCAATAGGCATACTGAAAGTTCTGTGAATGTTAAAAAAGAAAACAGTTTAATAGGTGGTGGCCTCTGAGCTCATAAAAACCAAACCATAAAAACCAAATCTTCATCACGCTCGGGAATGTGCAGATACTTTGGAACAAACTCCAAATCCTAGGTAACTGGAGGCTTGGGAATTATGGAAATAGATCAATTTACAAACTTGCTCACATAAGAAAGCCAGTAAGCACAGTAAGGAAAAAATGTGATAGCACTTCCTGCCATTTTGGTCCTGCAGCTTCAGAAGAAAACTGAGATAGATAAGAAAGCAAATACAAATTTAAGGGTTTGTCTATATTGAACACTGCAATGTTTAATGAGTTGGTCTGCAGTGCATTTAGCCCCACAAATTACACAGCATCATCACAATTATACAGTCTCCCCAATTAAATTAGTGGTATTTCTAGACCTGACTTTAGTGGATATGTTACCTAGCCCTCCTAGTTTATGTAACAGCAGCTTTCCTAGCTGCACATTGCACTGCATACATATGAACATATTCAAGGATTAAAAACTTACAATAATATTAACACAATCAACATTAACACAAATATTTAGAAAGTAAAGGAATGGATGAAACAATAACACCCTGTGAACATTTCTGACTCATTTAACTCCTGTGATAAGAGTTAGCAAAAAATTAAGGTCATTCTGTGGACACAAACCAGAGTTCCCAATAGGTTTGTATATTGTAATCTAACCTGAAAAGAAAAAGAGCTCTGGTCCAGAAGTTTCCTGTACACTTGTGGGATCAGAGATTCATTTACTTAAATGAAGAAGCTGGAGAAGAACCCAGAAAACAAATGTATTTTCAGCTGTACAAGGTGTTTAGAGGCGATTTGCAGTAATTTTGAGTCATCATAAACAGCCAATAGCACATTATACTACTCTCAAATGCTATCCAGTATGTTGAATTTTAACTGGGAGGGAAGGGATTTCATTGTTGCTATTATTATGATTATTATATTACTATACTGCAAATAGGTACTGTGGAGACACAGCATCCATGATTACAGAGCCGTGATTCCACATTCAGCTGTGGAATTCAAGAAGAAAATTCCAGCTTGCAAATAGTTTGCAGATGTTCAAGACTTCATTAAAAATACATTGTCAGACCCAATCGGGAACAAAATGCAAGTTTGCAGAAGTCTTCCAGAGTTGTTGTGGATTCCTTTTTGTGTTTTGATTCTAGTGTAGGCATATTACAAAATGAATTCTGTTTCCATTGTGAGTTTACCACAAGCAGTACAGCACTGCGCTAATGCATAATAACTTGAAACATTTTATTTGGAAATAAAACAGAAAATGCACTTTTATTATTTCTTTTGATAAAATTAAATCGGTAAGTTTGCAAAAATTATTTTTTTACTACTACCACTACTTTCAGTTGCAGTATAACTTGGTCATGTAGATAGATAGCACCACTACAGTCTATAACCCTCAGTGGTAGCTCTGCTTTCAGCACCCAGAGGTTCAGCTGCCTGCATGCCCAGGTCCATTTCTGGTATTGCCTAGCTATGTAACTGCTGAAAGAGAGTTGGAAGGAATTCTGGAAGGAGGTAACAGTTACAGACTGCCGTCAGTACAGAAAGTTACAGACTTATATTGAGACATCATCATTAGGACAAGGACTCAAGAAGAAAGTACCAACACAAAGGTATAAAATCACAGAGTGTGTTTAGCTGGCCCCACTGGGAATCATCAACTCCAGTCATCACCATCAACAGTGTTGATAGAGCTGGTGGAAGATGGCAGCTCAACAACACTGAGTCTGCAGAAAGGAGCCACACTGGACAATCCTATCCAGCCAGTTCCTGCCAGGCCAGCAAGGATTGTGAGCAGTGGTGAGCACAGTAAAACAGAACATAGCAGCTCATTAACTGCTAGATGCTTTTTGTATGCATTATCAAACAAATAATTCCTTTACACTTTTAAGATGAATGTATCCTATATGCAGAATCCTTTTTATACCCTGCCAAAACAATGCAAGAGCAGCTGAAACAGGCTTTACCTTGGCAAAAACAAAATTCCATTACTGGCAAAGCCAATAACTAAAGAGGCACTAAACATGTAAGTCATACTCATTCTTAGGATTTTACAGAATCAGGACATCTATTTCCCCTGCAATCAACTAATAAGAAAGTGATTTTTCTTTATATAAATACAAGAATAAAATACAAAAGGCTTGTACTTTATTTAAAACATTGTCTGGGGTTAGCCATACTGGGCAATTGTGCGTTGCCAAGCACTGATTTGATTTTCATTATACTGCACTGACGGCAAAGTCATTTATCTTTTCTGCTCCCAGTCTCCTTTTATCTTTTCCGTATGCTTCTGTACTTTTCCTCTATCCTGCAGGGCTGCTGAATGCTGATGAGCACAAAATGGTACAAAACCACAGACAACCTCTTTCAGATTAAAAGTTCAGGTATGGAAGGTCCAACTTTTTCCATTTCGGAGTTTCCAAAGAAGCTGTATATTAGGCATTGTCCAGGTATATAAAGATTAGTTAAATACTTCAATGGCAGTCCTTCTCCAGAACAGACAGATTTTTCAAACAATGAATGATGTTTCACTCATAGTTCTAGTATCTTTCCCATTAAAAACAGAAATTATACTCCTGTCACTGTAGCCTTGGACATTTAAACAAATAATTAAACAAATAAAAAGAAAGAAAAAACAAAAAAGAAAGCAGTTTTCCACATACCGGAGCCGTGATTTTTTAGCTTTTTTTTTTTTGCATTCAACTTGTTATATTTTTAGATTACTAGCATTCTATAAAAATCAGGGAAAATGGCAATATTAAGAAAATATCTTCCTAGCCTTATGGTACTTATCCTTTATGTGTTAGCATCTCACCAGCGATGTGCATACAACTGACAGCTATCAACTCACCAGCTGAACTTGTCATTATTGGTTTGTTAGCATTGAATCAGGATTGCCATAACCCTGTTTCTCACCAAAGCAAAACGTAAGTATTTAACGTCATGAGAGATAATACATCCCTCTTGAAATAAAGTGGAATGAAAATTTGCTCAAAAAACGGACATAATACTATAGCTGATGCTTCACAAAGCAGACACTTCAGTTGCATTTCAGATCCCGAAGGTCTCTATGCTGTTCATGTCTGTACACAAGATGGTATCTGTGTATCTGTACCTCTGCTGTCAGGCAATGGCAGTCTGTTCAACAGACTTAACAGAACCTAAAGGAGGATTCACAATACTCCTGAACAGATACACTGGCTAAAAAGCACTCAGAAGAGTTGAAGATGTTGGTCAATCTCAGCACAACAACTGCAACTGCTAATGTTATCAGACTTCTCACACAGCAGTGACCTGAACCATAACTACCCATGACTTCTACCAACCACCACCTTTCTATTCTCTATTCACCTGATTAGGTGTATATATTATCACACTATCAGCATCTTTTTCAGCAAGGCATTTTAATCACCTTCCATAAAAGTTCCCTGCCACAAAACAGAACACACAACTGCCATCTTCTTGTCAGTCATAAACTCTTCTGAGTGTCATGAACCACACCAGCAGAGATAAGCAATAAGGAATGTGTCCAGAACCAATGTGGTCAAATAAGCAGAAAAGTGTTCAGTCTATACAAAACTATTCAGAACAGTCATATGTATGCTGCAGATGAATCTCATGGCAGCAAGTGGCTGGTTGGTAAAACAGCAGAAGAAATTTAACATCAGTAAGTACAAAGAAATGTAAACAGAAAAACATAACCCTAACTATGCATACACATTAGTAGTCTACACTAGCTATAACTCAGGGAAGAATTCTTGGGAATCACTGTTGCCAGTTCTCTGAAAATGTCAGCTCAGCACTCAACAGATATTCAACCGGCAAAGTAGCAATTGATTAGGGAAAGAAAAAAACCCAAAAATTATTATGCTACAGAACAAACTCAAGCACATAAACTCTGAGCATTGTAGGCAGTTGTGGCATCACTCCTCTCTCTTGGTTCAGTGTTTCAAATAGACACTATAGATCTTAAAATGCATAGAGAAAGGTGATAAGAATAGACAGAGATGGGAAGTGAATCCCATGGAAAGAGAGATTAAGTACTTTTGAGTTCTGAAAAAGGACAGCTAAACTATAGACTCAGGAGTGGTATCCAGCAAATGGAGAATCAGTCACTGATCACCACAGAAGAAAGAGAGAATACAATGAAAATGTGGAAAAAATGCATTTAAGTAAATGAGACATGTAAGTAAAATACAGATCTTGTTGCCACCGACTGTCAGCGCATCAAGTGTAACAGCTTCCAATGCAGATAAGGTACATTCACAGAGAGCAGGTCCTTCAGCAGCTATTAAGCCAGTGGCCCATGTACAACTCCAGGTCAGGGTCACTGACAAACTGGAGTTTAGGAGTAATACTCTGCTAATTGTCTTCTCTAAACTGATCTCCATATAGGACATAGGAAAATATTTTCCTCTGGGTCTGTTCTTACATTAGGTGTGTTGTGTTTTTTAATAAATATTGGGAAAATAAATATTTAAGTGTAAACTAACATAACTCAAAGACCAGCTCTGGCTGTGGGTCCTTTAAACAATGCCTCTTCCTTTTTCCTTCAACTATAGTGACCAACACAGCTAGACTCCAGAAAATAAATGATAACAGGTTCTTAATAATCAGGAAGGTGAGGTACAGATAGAGAAATGGTAACATCTCACTCTTCTGAAGGATCTTGCTTGTAATTCACACATACCAAACATGGTGTTAACTTCTCCACCTGGGCAATAATGACAGGAGCTTGGATGGGAAATAGTCATAGTTAGAGGGATGCTTCACAAAGTTAGAATTATGGTTAGTCATATTTCTCAATAACACCTCCACAAGTCATCAAGAGTGGCAAAACATCTTCCTAGAGTTTTATATTGTTCTTTCTCCACATTTATGACAGCCTATCACTAAAAAGGACAGTTGTGCATTTCCTTCTCCTCTCAAATTAGATCCACTGACTATCCACATATTGGACATGATGGTACAGTCAAAAGGTCATTAAATTTTTGTTAATTTCCCATTGGATAATTGCAGGCTCACTGTCCAACCACAGATCACTAGATCTGACAGAAGTGATACAGCAAAGTGTGCAGGCAAGGGGTGGGGAGGAACAACACAAGTCTGTTCAGTAGCAGCTTTCAGCTACGCTGCTTTACTCACAACGATAAAATGCAATCTGTGGTTCAGCAGTACTATTTGAACTAGAAAACACACAATTCCTTGGACCTGAAAGACAGTGAGTCAGAACTGACTAGAAGCCACAAAGCAGTCACCAAAAAAGGAAAGAAAAGGACATTAAAATCTGTGGTTAGAGGATGTTAGATAAAGCAGAGCTTGTCCAAGTTCAGGTGACAGAACTCTAAAAATATGGAAAGCATATCACTTCAACTTGTAATTACAACAGCTCAACTTAATGAAAACATCCCAGCATCAGTTAATCATGTCTGCATTTGATAGGAAGCATCTTTCAGAGCAGATAGATTCTGCTGGGAGATCAGTTTTGTTCTTTTCCGGACTTCCTCATGTAGGTACTGCAAGGTGTCATTGTACTGGTGAGATCAGTTACGGAACAGAATGTATAATTAAATGTATTTAAATACTTCAAATGCTGCTAAAGCACAAATGTACATACAAAACAGCACTCAGGATATTTCTTCTTAGCCATCAACCCTGAATAACAGAACTGTGAAGCCAGGCAACTCTACACTACCAGCTGCACTATGATTCACAGATCCTTTTTATCCTCACAATACTTCATGGTAGTATAATCACTCCTAGTCATGTGTGATTCATCAAAGTATTTTGTAGTAAAGACAAATGTTATAATATGCCCTATTGTAACCATGCAAATTACTTATCTTCATTTCCATATCTAAATTATGCTTTCGCTGAACTTTTTCTGCTGCTCAAGCAGCTCTCATGTTCCCAGCTAGTTCAGCATTTCAAAGTTGTTTCATAGCAAGGAGTCCCAAGTTTTCTGAGAGGTGGCCTTCTTCATCCCCTTTCACTTTCTCAAGCCTCTTTATGCTTTACACATCACTGTTTTGAAAAGGTTTGCACTAGGTTCTTAACTCTAAGCTACCACCCAATCTCCTCTGTACGCCTCACATTTCCTGTGGACAGAAGTTAATGTAAGGTCACTTGACAGACAAACTATACAATACTTGCCTCAGCAAGTGAATGACAGGTCTTCTGTGGATCATTGCAAGCCAAGCAATACAGAGACACAAGGAAAAGTTTCAAACTTCCTTTTTCTACATAGAGATATATATTCCCAAGGGACTCATCTTTCTGCTCTCTTGGGGCCTATTAACTTTAAAATACTCATTGCTATGCTGTCCACAAGAGATGTAATATTTTTAAGTAGGAAAGTTAATACAGTCTATTTCCTAATTCTCCGCCTACTAAAACTTTTTTAAAAGTTATTGTAAGGGTCAGCAGGTGACTGCAATGCAATTTTAGAATGGCTCATATGAACTGTCTAAATTTCCACTTCAGACCTAATGGTCTTGGCTGATGAACAAACATTCAAGAGCCCCAGAGGAAGTTAAATAGAACACAAGTACAAACCACCACTCCACATTCTACAGTTGTAACAAGAGATCACAATAAAGATTGAATACAACCTGAGCATGGCCTGATAGGAAACTTCTAAAGAAGGACAGAATGCTACTACTATCTCTGCTGGTGCTCATTGCAAATAGGTTGTATAGTAAAAGTACTGTGGAATGAAATAAATCAGGTATTCCTTGTGATCACTCTGTTCTTTTACTTTAGAGCTGCATATGTAACATTTTAAACATACAGAATTGCTAAGGAATAAAAAGCAAAGGTTAATGATGAGAAGAAAAGCAAGTTTAGGCATCACTCCCTTTCCATCCCCCAAATGCAGTTAGCAGAATTTCAGTAAGAAATTGAGAAAAGAATTAAAAGAAAAATTCCTTTAGTCTTGTGAGAGAAAAAAAAAAAAAAAACCAAAAAAAACCAGTATATGTCATCTCTCATGCAGCAGCAGCCAAAAATCTATTTATGAATGCATATGCATTCAATATATGACTTTGAATGAAGCAGTACATCTTATCATTCATTGATATTCCCACATACAGATTTGGGCTTCTATCTGAAAAACAGACATCCATCTATTAGACAAAAGAACTAAAACTATCAAACTTTCTCATCAGGCATAAATCAGTTTCCCTTTTTCCCATGGTATTTAAAATGCAACAATGAACTTACAACAACATTACCAAATTTCAAACATATAGGAACACTTTTCAGTAAAACAAAACACAGCATGATGTTATTTATTGTTCAACAATGGTCTGTGATTTATTTATGGGGGATTGAAGAGCTACAAGGAACGCATACGGTACGCAAATGATTCAGTAGGTATACTTTCTTTGAAATTATTCTATAGGAATCCATTTCCCTTCTTCCTCCTCCACCTTTTATTTCCTCCACCTTTTATTCCTTTTTACCTTTATTAACTGAGGTACTACTTGCCATCCTGAGGATATGAACTCTTAAATGACGTTCCAAGCTGCTGTGACTACCAAACTATCACCACGCTTGGGAAAAGGGAGGTGAGAGGGGAAAAAAGTGTGGGTACCCCAGAGGTAAATGCTAATAACCACCTTTTGCTTCTTATCCTCTCCCCCACACAGTCATTTCAAATAAATAAAATATTAGTCTTCTTGTTCTGTCCCACATTGCCACACAGTGCCACTGCATGCTGTGAAACAAAATGCATTGCTAAACATTTTTCATGATAATCCACTGTGGGATAACTTCTTTTAATAAACTTTAGGTCATTTACCCTTCGAAGAGAAACATAATCTGCTTTCAAATTATGCTGCTCCAAATACAAAGATAACATGCTCAGTTCTCATCTCTAACTGCTCTTGCTAGGTCTCAACAGCATGCAGCAGCCAGAAAGCTGCCAGGCAGGAGCAGCAGAGGATCTCCTAGGGGTACCATTCAGTGGAACCAGGCCAACAGAGCTGGTTCTCTGGCACCTGTCCCCACCCAAGTGCACGAGAGCCGTGCCAGGGGATGGGGCCACGTGCCGAGCTCCAGCAGCTGCACAGCCACAGCAACCACTACAAGCTGGAATAACTTGAGAATGAGAGCATTGGCTACAAGGCAGTGGGATCAGCCTTGCTATTTCCACTGCTGCAGTTTGCCCTGTGCAAACAATACCCCTGAAGAGTAGCAGGAAAGGACACGTGAAGCCATGGAGGCTAGATCCTGGAAAAGCACATTTACAGATTCACAGAACAGGCTGAGCTGGAAGGGATCCATAAGGATCATCAAGTCCAACTCCTGGCCCTGCACAGCACCATCCCCAAGAATCACTCCACGTGTCTGAAAGCATTGTCCAAATGCTTCTTGAACTCTGACAGGTCTGACACTGTGACCACTTCCCTGGGGAGCCTGTTCAAGCACACTCTGGGGGAAATACCTTTTCCAGATATCCACCTAAATCTCCCTGACTCAGTTTCATGCCATTTCCTTGAGTCCTATCACTGGCCACAAGAGTGAAGAGATTGGTACCTGCCCCTCTGCTTCCCCTCATGAGAATGTTGAAGACACAATGAGGTCTCTCCTCAGTCTCCTCCAGGCTGAACAGACAAAATTACCTCAGCCACTTCTCACAAGGCATACCCTCAAGGCCTTTCACCATCCTGATGGCTCTTCTTTGGACACTCTCTAACAGTTTAATATCTTTTTTATATTGTGGCACCCAAACCTGCCCCCAGCACTCGAGGTGAGGCCACCCCAGCTCAGAGCAGAGCAGGACAATTCCCTCCCTTGCCTGGCTGGTGATGCTGTGCCTGAGGTACTCCAGGACAGGGTTGTCCCTCCTGGCTGCCTGTCCCACTGCTGACTTGTGTTCAACCTGCCATCCACCAGGACCCTCAAGTCACTTTCTGCAGCACTGCTCTCCAGCACCTCATTCCATTCCAGCATCTGATTAAAAATAACTTTCATAAAAGGTACCTAAAGTGTGAAAGCACCCCACTGGAAGAGCAAAAGAGTTCTGTCAACCCTACAATACCTTAGAAGAAAATCAAATTGACTAGGTATTTTACCAGTAAAAATGGGGGTAAATACCATAAACATTCAGGCAGCAAAAAACACTGGGACAAAGGCAAAAATAAGGTGGCATTTGTGCAGGTTTTCTAACACAAAAACAACAGGTCAAGGCAAGCCTAGAAGGTGAACATTACAGACACCTGACTGTCCTCAAAAAGCGGGCTTGGACTGGCAACAGTCATGAATCTCTGAAATAAGTGGTTACTTTCTCACCACTGGCTATAAAAACTGGGAACAAATAGGCTAAGTTTCTTGCTCCTGTAAGAAAAATACAATCAAAATACACTGGTCTATAAATAAAAAAAAGCACACATCACTCTCCTCCATCAGCAAATACTGTATCTGTCACTCAACTAGATGTCAACTAAGTCTGTAATCCATTTTCACTGCATAGAGCACAGTTACTATAGCAGGTACACAGGAAAGCACTGGCTTGACTGACAGATGCTCAGGCTGGTGCAGGAATGTGCTCACCTTTACCTTGTTCTGGAGTGAGATGTCTCCTACAGATTATCTGGCACATCACTTCTGCTCGTATGGCAAGAGCATGACTCTTACAGAAAGACGCTAATAGACCCTTGCTACTTCCTTGGATGTCAGAAAGCAGAGTTCATGCTGATGCCAAGGATAGACGAATCAGTTAATGATAAGTAAAATATGACAGCACAACATAAGAAGCCTAAGGAGACGTGAAACAACATAGTACAAAAAGCAGAGTGCAGCTGGAGCGTTCAGTCTTGAGTTGCATTGTCACAGCACATACTAAGTATATGCTCATTAGCACATGAAAGGGAAGGGAAACAGAGTCTCTTCTCTTACATCTCTCTCCTTTCCTTGCTTGTAATGTGGGAAGTAGGAGGAACTGTAGGCACTTCACTCTACTCTCCTCTGGGCAAATGGCAGGGAAAGAGTGGGAAATACTAAGTCTCAGACCTTTCTTTCCTTTCATTAGCCAGCAGAGACCCCAGATGAAGCAGCTACATGCTGATCTGCTCTTGAATGTACAGAATTACAATTAGGAAGCTGTTCTGACAACCATCAGGCCAGGATCATGTGCTGCCTCTCTCTCGTCACTATAATTGCAAGCAAGCCATAAACCTACAAAATAGCCACAGATTAAGAAACTGATTTGTGCTTTTTGACAGTCTTCTTGCTACTATATACGAAGTACACCACTGCCCCCAGATACTTACAGGTGATCTTCCTAGCCTAAAACAAAACAAAACAAAACAATGCTTTCAAACTCAAGTCTTTCAATTCAATAGCATTATTTGCAGAGTGCATCTGGGCATTGACATTAGTAAAACAAATATCACATTTAAATACAGCATGTACTACAAGTGCTGACAGAGAGCAATTTTTAAAGGAGTAAGCACAATAAATGTACAGTGTTTTCCTAGTACATTCGACTTGCAAATTCAACCAGAAATCAATAACAATGGATTGCAAGTTTGCAATTTATGTTTTTAACAAATTCCCTGGCATATTCAGTTTAGCATGGATGCTGATCACATAGGTTTTTGTTTGTTTGTAGCATGTTCTGTAGCTACAGTATTTATAAACTAATAAACTAGAAGTTATTTTCAATATATAAACCTGAAACAGAATGGGTAAACAAATATTGATGCGGTTAATCTGAAAAAACTAAATTTCTTTGGATTCCTATTGTATTATAATACAGCTTCCCACTTAAAAGTAATTCACAGTAGTAAGCACTGAACTGAGTAAAAGATACTTGCAGAACCAACCTGTTGTTACTACAGAGAAAACTTCACACTTGCAAAAGAAAGCACAAACACACCTATCCAGGTGTGCTTTCTAGCTCACTGTAATTGCATACTTCCAATACACTCTTTCTAACATGCATTTCATTTTTAACCGTTTGATGAAAGTTGTTCTGAAGATGGCAAGTCTGGGACATCAGTAATAAAAAGCAAAAACGAATGTGCATCATTATAAGATTCACAGACATATAAAGATTAAATATTACAAGCCTGCACTGCACCAGGCTTCAGAAATATGCCTGCTGCTTCCTGTGCTAGCTGTTACCTGTTTATCAGATAAACATGTGGCCTCCCAGTGGTAAGTGATGGGCTAACAAAAGTTACTTTGCAGGGCTTCAAAAGTAGAGCTGGACTTAAATTCAGGCTGCAGAGGAAGAAAATTTTAATTGAAGACACGTTCTACTTTTGATAGCAAAACCATTCTACTATGACCAATATGCTCACCCACGAAGAATTATCTCATGTATAATTGCTTCATACTGATTAATAAATAATAACTGATGAAGAGACTTTGCTGGCAGTTACTACCATCAGCTGAAGAGAGGGCCTAGGGAAGAGCCTCAGGCCTTTAACCCAGGTAGTAATTAGCTGACAGAAATTGCCTGGTCTTGAGGTCATTCTTGCTACTAGATAAGAATATTAATACATTTTTCAAATACAAAATAATTTTATAAAAGCTACTAGCCAAACTGCATAGTAAGTGCATAGTTCTTTTAAACAAGACCAAGATTTTTCAGTCTAGCAAATTACAAAACTCACTGGGAAAAAAGTTATTCTGCTGATCAACATGTTTTTTTTTTTTCTTTTTCTTAGCCTATTACTGAAAGTCAGCTTTTTAGTCTCCTCAGACTGATCATCACACTTCAGGTAAGGGAATACCCAACACAGCTGTCCAGCTGAAAGTACTGTACTATATCCAGTCATCTTGTCTTAAGGACATGAATAAAAACCATGGTCCCATGCTGGAACTAAACGAACATGAGCTGCTGGACATGTACTGATTCTGACCTAAATCTGCTAGTGTGTCTGTTCACTAGCTCCTCCTGGACAAAAATAATTTTTCACTTGTGCAGAATCAAGCAACTATTACTACATGGATCCCATTTTTGAGACCACTACATCTTTTTTAGTTATATTAAGCCAAACTGATTGGGCCCCTCAGGCACATGCCTGAGAGAATTCAATGCCAGGACCTTTAACTTTGCAAAGGCTCTTTGCAAGCCAGAAAACACTATAGAAACAGTAATTATATTACTTTCCTTTAGCCAGATTATTAGATCTCCTGCTCATTGGCCAGGGTAAGACTTGAATGTACTGTAAAGCTTGTGAACATTAATTATATCTTAGATAAAGTAATACCAAAACAAAAGCAGTGAAATAAGGATTGACTTTATTCTGTTGTAATTCTTATGGTATGATCTTTCTTAGCCTTAAGGTCTTTGCATCATGACAAAGTACTCAGCATTGATGGCACTACAATAACATTTAATACAGCTGAAACCAAGACACCCCTGGTCTAAAGGTCTCTTCAAAATGGAACGTGCATGGTGCTGAGCAGATGACCCAGCTGTGGTCAGGCAAACACCACCAGTCCTGCAAAAAGTGCTGCCACCACTTCAGAATAGAAGCAGGGGTAGGAAAAGTGAAACCACGCAAAATTCTTCTTTGGGTACTGCCATCCTTCAGCATTTTTCCTCCCACTCACCACCACCCATCTAGATAGCCACTTTCTTTCACAGCTGCTCATTCCCATCTGCTCTGGTACCGTCTGCACTTGTCTCTTTAACCCCTGCACCCACAATTCCTCCTGACTTCACTCCTTTCCATACTTTCTTTTTCTGTTTTTAGCAGATACTCCCCCTGACAAGAGAAACACTTCAGTGTTGCCAGTTGGCATTTTATTTCCATACCTATCTCCACATCCCATCCACAGCAAAAAGGAAAAATAGGAGAAGATGAATCTCCCAGAAACATCTTTTCCAGCAATACATTCATCCCCACTGATCCATCATGTGCTCCCTCCTTCCACTAATTCAAAAAGAGAAAGAATTTACAGGGAAAAAAAAATGAATTAAAATAACTTACGAGACACTGAAAAGCCATGCAGGAAATAGCGAGTTTTCCACGTTCACCTGACAAAGGAATGAGAAACAGAGGGTTTGGAGAATAGAAGCACTAATCCAAGCAGGGGAAAAAATAAAGCAGCAATAGTAGGAAAAGGCCTGGTGGATTGAAAGCACAAATAAAGACAACAATGAAGGAAAGAGAGACAGAGATGATGTGACAGACACTACAATCCAACCAGCAATATTTTGCTTTTAAGAATTACTGACAAAGATCGTACGATGCATGATTAGGAAATGCAACATAAGACTAGAAGCAAGCAAGCATGTGGAGGTAAGTGGAGTTTTCTGGATTATTGTACTGTGCAAAGATGACAGTATACAGATCCCACTATTTTCCCCAGATGCAGCTAGTCCAACTGCTAGAGCCAAACACCGATCAGCTAAGCCTGCTTGCAAGGGCACCTCCATCCCTCAAAACTCTCTCAAAACACCCTGGTAGAAACTACACTGCTCCCTGGCCCATGGCAGCACAGATGACTGCACTACTGTCCTTTACACAAGACAGGAATGAAGTCCCTTCCTAAAGACAAAGGCAGTTGCACTGATTTCCTGTAATCCCAGCTGAATCTGAACAACATATTATATACCTGTAATACATATAAAAAGTCAGCTCTGCTTTTAAATTACCTAATCTGGAAGGGATTTGGATCAGACCTGCATGGACTAAAGAGTTACAGATGTGATAATGACTCACATCCACTACAGGATGCTCCTAAAAAAGAACTGCTTATCTTAAATCCCTTTTCCCAATTAATTTTAGTGTATGAAATACAAAACATCTTCATGCAAGAATTATATATGCCATAGCCACGTAAGTATTTCGATTGGCTACCTAAGCTTTCCAAAAGGCAGTTTCTATTTAAAACTTGACTTGTATTGAATGTCATGCTTAGGTTTAAACTGATTTTGAGGTCAGTGGCATTCTTTGAGAAAAAATGAAAAATTAACATTTAAGCAATTTTGAGGAAAAAACCTGCTTTTCATCTCACACCTAGTTCTATTCCTCAGAGTTTATCTATCTTTGACCACAGCACTTTATTAATACTGGTCAGCTAGAAGAGAAGTGAGATTATAATCATTAGCACGCTGTCAAAATTTGAAAGGACAGCCTACTCACCCCAAAATATTTTGTGAACCAAAACAAGGTTCACAGAAGTGCCAAAAGAAAAGCAAAATATATGCAAGCTGCAGTCTTTTAGGTGTCTACTAACAAATATAATACACACTGCATTAATTAAAATGAAGATTCACCAATATAAGAAATAGCCTATCAAGGTGCTTCGGCTGAAAGTTTGGGTAATTTTCATGAAAATCCATTCATTTTTAGAAGCAAACTTACTTTTACTACACATTGAAGTTAACTGCCATGTATATGGGGGTAACTATATTTTAGTAAAAAGTGGCTTTGAAGGAAACTAAGAAATTTGAAATTCCGTGTGCAAGGATTCTGGTAATTTCAAATTCACCCAGTAGTGTCCATGAACTCCTGGCATTGCAATATAAGAGACTCAAAAAGATGGATTACCTCAGCAATTCATCTGAAAGAACGCAGCTCTGAACTGAAGTACTTGCCGCGAGTTCATATCTTAAAAGACACTCTTTCAACAAAACTGAACCATGATAAAAGATGATCAGATCCCGAATGGAACTGAAAAATAGCAAGATATATGTAACAATAACCCAGTACAAGCTATTTCAGCATTCCTGGGCATTCACATACCTCTGTGATAAGGGCTTTATAAAAAAAAAACAAGAGCTAAAACTCTAGACTAACCAAAAAAAATTACAGGATAAGACTATCTCAATCTATGTAGGATTTTGGTCTCCAAGTTTTCACAAAGATTAACCTACTAATTTTCATAATTGTTGGCAAAGTTCTGTACAGTGGTACTGTCAACCTGGTGGGATATACATACGTATCTCCTACATGCGCTGAACAAATCGACTCAAGCATAACTATAAGTCTCTAGTAACCAAAAATTCCTAACCAAAGAATACTTGGATTTTCTCTTCAGATTCCAGGTAAATCGAAAGTCTTGAGAACAGTTTTGAAAAAAAAACCAGCATGAACAGCAGGAAGTTATCAACTGTTGTCTACAAGACTTAAGTGTGCCTCTATTTTCAAGGCATCAAATATATTCAAGCAGCAAAAGTCTACAGGATACGAGCTCTAAGCAATACTACAATAAAATGAATTTAGGAGGAAGTAGGGTTGTATGTTTCAAATTGATGGTCCTGAGGTCCATCCCCAGTGTTTCAAATATTTGGTTATGCCAATCCTAGCGATAGGACAAGAAGTAACAGTTTCAGAACAAAAGTGGGCAGGTTTAGATTAGAAATTCTTTACTGTGAGGGTGGTGAGATACTGGAACAAGTTGCTCAGAAAAGCTGTGGATGACCCATCTCTGGAAGTGCTCAAGGCCAGGCTGGATATGTTTTTGAGCAACCTGGTCTAGTGGAAGGTGTGCTTGCCTGTGGCAGTGGGGTTCAGAACTAGATGGTCTTTATGGTCCCTTCCAACTCAAACTGTTCTGCAATCCTATGACTATTACATAAGTCTCAGCAGTTCCCATATCATTATAGGTTAAAGCATCATAGGAGAACTACTCCCTAGTCATACTTCCTCCTTATGTGGTGCCAGAGAGTAGTGTCACAGTCTGCTGGTCATGGTACAAAAGGGCTGAAAGTCCCCCAGTGTCCAACCCAGCTGTTCCAATAACAAAAACAAGATTTATTTGTTGATCCCTTCACGATGGCCTAAATGAGATATGCCAGTGCTTCCTGGGTCTACCTTCCATCAGCACAGCCTCAAATCCATGCTAGGACTCTGGTAATAGCACAAAAAGTCAGATCAGTGAACTGTTTTGGCTGAAAACTTACCACATTTTCAGTTATTTTTCAGGTCAGTTTTCAGCCAGATCATATGGCTGTACAGAGCTGATGGCTGGCACAAGGAAGGCCAAGAATACCTTTGGCTCAGAGAAGGTGGATCAGCTTCCTCCACTGCAGCACAGTGGTCAGGCTGGCTCAAAGTGTTTAAGGAGAGATTTCCTGATATGAACAGTCTGCAGCCCTTCCTCAAGCCCCCAGGTTACAGCACAAAATCATACAGCATTTGCTGAAGTACAAAGTAAACACGCCTTTGCTCAGGTTCATAGCTCAAACTGTTGTCTAGTCCTCTACTTCCAGAGCTAGCTCTGTTTTGTTATTCACAGTAACTAAGTAGGAAGGGTTTATCTGTATGTTCACCTGAAAAATCAAGATGACAGCACCGTAAAATATTCTATTAAGTTGACAGCATTTCTCACGTATGTTTTGGCTTGTTATACAGTTCTGAGCTTGATATTTGTACACAAAACCAAAACTGACATAAATAAAGGATTTTCTCTCTTGTTTTTTTTCAAGGCATAACTCCTGGAATCACACCATATTTACAAAAATCAGCTTCAGAAACTCAGTGCTTCCATCAGCCCAGGAAGTGGATAGGTTGCAAGGTCCTGCTCCTGAGCAAAAGATCTGAGAAATTACTATATCAGCCTCCTGAGCTAACATACAGCACACCAAGGAACCGCCAGGACCAAAGGAAGGAGACTGGAAACCTTACCAGTATTACTGCTTTAATAATCTCATGAACACTGGTAATGAAGAGGCTACAGGAAAAACAAGAAAAATCTTCCCAAGAAAACCAAAGTGTAGTTTAATAGTATATTTTAAAGTTTTAAATTTCACCAGATAACCACACCTACCAAGCTAACAATTTACAAAAGGCACAAGACAAACTAAGAATGTTACACAATTTCCAGGAAAGGTCTGCAACAATACACACAATCATTAAATATACCAGCTAATTTTAAAAATACTAACCAAGAATATATTTTAAGTATTTGCTGGTACAATCCCTTTTACAAAAAGTGAGGGTTATCAAAGTAATGAAATCTATTTGGTACATTAGAAATACTTACAACTACTCCACTCTTGGTGACAGTTTCCCGGTATGTAAAATTGCACACTGCCCAAGCCAGGTAATAGGTGGACATGAGAGGGGTCTGTGAAAAGTGATCTGTAACCCATCCATCTTCTTCAAAAACAGAAGTTTCAACTGGCATGTTGGACAAAGATAAGTAAGTCGCTTGATGTCTGATGCTGATTTTGAATGTGGCCTTGTAGATGGGCTCATCAAAGCAAGGAAAGGCTTTTCTGGCATGAGTAGGAGAAAACTGCGTAACACCAAGAAACCTAGAAAAGCAGAAAACAAAAATAAAAATTGGTTACTAACTGTGCCTAGCACTTGATTCACAGACATACCAAATAAGACACTGCTTGACCATTGTGGCTTAAAGGAGAAAAAATTACAGCTGTACAAAATATATAGTGTTTGAACGCTGCTTGATTATTTTCTTACTACCTCTACTGCAATGCAATAGGTACAAATTAATGGTCTACAAATTTCCTACCAATTTGTAGACACCACACTGACACTAAATAAATCAACCCTCGCCTTGCATCAAACTTCAGGTTCTCGCAGTATTGCTCGTCAATATGTGGCAAAAAAAGCGAGCCACTGTTGGTTATACAATGTAAAACAAGCACACTCGGTTCAAACCAGGATTTAAGAGCCTTCAGGGAATTCACTCTGCCCTGAGACACTGACAGGGCGCTTTACCTTTCTTTGGGCATGAGAACTTACGGTCACACAGTGCACTCAGGAGGGTCATTGTTTTCCACTGCTGATTACTTCTCTACCAGCTGCATGCAGGTCTGGGACACAGCACTATATAGCACTGCTGTGTCTGTGCACCTCCAAAAAAAACATTCTGTGAGCTTTGCAGAATCACAAATGCAAGCAAATGATTAAACCAGCACAAAGTATATCACCATTCTTCTACATGTGCTTTTCTCTTCTGGTGTATTTTATAGAGAGCAAATCCATGTTCTCAGTTAATGGGTCAAATTATGGAAAGATCTTTGAAGGAGGTAAAGGTATTTATTAAGCATGTATGGGAAGAATGGGAAGGCTTTAGCTTGACAATAAAACCTGTAACTGTCTTCTCTGTAACTAAATAAATTTTGATTCAGATACAGAATAGGAAGCTTTCTGGATGGAGACATGTATTTACACATTTGGAGAAAACCCATGATCTTTTTGCAGAAACAAGAAGCTAAACTTAAAAGATTGAATTATGGAGTTTGGTAAGAGTATTTTCTGGAGGCACATAGAATGAGAAAATTACCATGGGCCAACCATGTAAATGTGAAGGTAGCATGTGTGTAGGCTTTTTGAGTGGTATTAATTCATTTCTCACCTTTCAAGGTTTCATCTGTGGAAACACTGTGCAATTTTAGATACCAGGCAAACATTTATCAAAATTTGAGAGGCTGACTAATAATCTGTTATTCCTCTGAGGGAAAAGGATGGGTAGATAGCTTTGATGTAATGAAAATGGTGGCACCTATTATTAATCAGTATATAACCATTAATCTGCAATTCAACATTGATGGAGTAAAAACATAGGTAGCCCATTGGAAAAAAAAAGTATCTAATTCACTTTTTCTAAAACTTTTTGTATTTTACATGTATTTTGGAGGCAATGAAGAAATAATTTTATTGAAACGTTACACCTTTTTCCTGCTATAGCACCTGATAGAACTAGATATATGTTTTCAATAAAGATGACTTTTCAAAAACTTGGAAAAATTTTCCACCACTGAAGCAGTTACCACTGGTCTTCTTTCAAAAATAAAACAGCTTTTTGTTTAATAATTATTGAAGGAATTCATCACGTATTTACTGCCTCATTACAAAACATGGATTATTAAAACCACCATTTTTGATAAGATTGCTAAATCTAAGGTAAAAATTTGGTGCCAGATATCCCAGTGTTAATCCAAAAAACTCCCGTATCAATGGATTTGCACTACTGCAACAAAGCCAAATCAGCCAATTAAATGAAGCAAAGCAACTTAATTTATATGCAAAGTATTTCAAGTGGACCTGATTCTGCATTCTAGGCACACTCTAAACAGCTACAGACATCAACAGAAGCTTCAAGTGAGCATGGAAAACTGTACTGGCCTGTTATTACCAACGCAATAATGATGAACTTTCCTCTGCAATTAACAATTTTAATGAGCTCTGACAACACACGTAAACACATGCTTAGGAAATACTGTTCCTACTGTGATACCCTCTAAATAAGGAAGCTTTCCCTTGTCCCCTCTCCATGTCTTCACCCCACTTCTCAGAGATCTTATCAGTCATCTTTTAATACTTATAGGCCACTGAAACAATCCCTTCACCAGGCTAATAAACCCTGGTAAATTCTTCATCTTCTGTGTTTTCACAGATAGACATAACTGGGCAAACACAGGGCAGTCAATATTTCATACTAAAAATACATCAACTACCAATAATAATGATATTTATAACATGTGCATTACTATCAAACATCAACTTGTTTGTTGTGCCACAAAGCAAAACAAACAAAATCTTAAAATTGCTTACAAAACCCTAACCATTTACTTTGAAAGAAAACAAACAAGCTAAACCCAAAACATTGTTTATTTTGCTGTGTTCAAGTAAAACAAGCAGACTTCTACAGCATGCCAAAAGTGAAGGGCAGGTTGAATATTTGATCCTTCCCTTTACACACCTGTCTGGGTACCAACACTTTTCCCTCCTGTTCTCACAAATAACACCACAAAAGGTTGTACTGGAGGGAATGACAGGCTCACAGTCTGTCTTCTCACAATACCCATGGCAGTAACTTGGAGGTGTTTTAATTCCGTCTTGTCTATTAAAGGAATATGTGTTTCCTCAATAACCTATCTATTTTGACATCTTAGTTGTTTAAAGAATATGTCTTTGTTTTCTCAGTGATAAAAGAATTTTCTCTTCCTATTCACTTAGGCCAAAGTTTGATGTTTATTTATATTATGCCTGCATACTCCTACAGTACTCTACAGTAGCTCTGTATTGTATTTCTGATTATTACTATCAGTATATTCTAGCCCATAATGCAAAGTAAATTTGCAACATATCACTTGCATTTTATACTTCAAGTACAGTAGCAAAGATTTCAGAAAATAAATACTTTTATGTAGCTTTTACACTTCAGGCTGATTTACAACATTCACCTCTGAAGGCCAGAGAAACTAACTTCAGGGGTAAAAATCATGAAGTGAAGGCATTAGTATGTTTGTGATGCCTCACAGCAGAGTTATTTGCTCCACATGTACAACAAAAGTGAAAAATGATGTTTTGGACCCTTTTACAGCAAGTAGTACTCCAATGAGGCTGATGTACTTTAATTGAACATAAAGATGTCAAAAAATCAAAGCCCTGCTGGAACAGCAAGATCTCCAAGAGCATGCAAGTCTGTCTATCATAACAGAAGCTGTCCATGTTTGAGAACTAAATATGTATCGTATTAAAAAGTGGGTTATTAATCAGAATGTGAATTGTGTGAGAACTCTCTGATGAAAAAAGTTCCTTGGTTTAGAAAGGGTATTATTCACTTTATACTATAGTGAGTCATTAAGCCTGTGACAGTTGAAAAGGAAAAACACTTCTATTTAACACCTGAAACTACAACCATGCAATGACTACAGTTATAAAAATGTTTTACTAAAAGAAATACAAGTGAGCTGGTGTGAAGGAAAAACATGCCGCTGATTTCAACATAGCAATGCTACCTTACGTAAGGTAAGTATTCTGCCCACAACTATACTTAAATGTACTAAAAACAAAGTAATTTATATCTGGAAATTTATACACAGGGCACTGTGAAAAACATTTTACCATCACCTTTCACCCTGTGTCTTAAACTATCCTGATGACTGGAACAGTGAATAGACCTTTTTTTTTTGGTGATGGTTTCTAAATCTTAACTAGGGGATTGGTATTGAAGTGTAGTACAGTAGCTCTGGAGAAATGTCACTGCCACACCTATTTGACAGTTCAATTATTCCTACACAAAGTCAAAGTACACGAGAATAATAACTGCTTAAATAACTTCTCACATTTGTAAAGTGAATTATACCCCCTGCTGTTAACAGTATTTTGTTTTCTGATTTGCCCATTTCAATACAGGCCTGTAAGAACTCCCAATTACCCCAACTATTCAGTCAACCGTGATAAAAGGCATTTTGTCCGCATCTTTTCTTACAACTGTGCTCTCTCAAATTTCCTTTTTATTTCACTCTGATGACAAATTGCAAAAACTTAATTTCGATCCTGCTTGAGGTTCTAATATCAGGCTTTTTAAAATTGTTAGTAATCATAGTAATGAAAATATGTTTTAATAAAAGGGCTTTTGACTTAATTGAGTTGGTGAGGATGCTTTTCATGTTTTAATATTTTTGCCCAGTTCTTCCAACTATAAAATCTTTGTTTCACTTAGGTTGTTTTCACAATCTAAAACAGCAAGACTCAGGAAAAGAAAACCTGTCACTGCACAGATATTTCAAGAAAGGACAGCTTAAAAAGAATCCAATTCTAAAATTATAAATCATGCCAGAACTATCAAGAAGTCCATTCTGCCTTTCTTTTCCACTAAAAAGCCTCAATGTGGTTAGGAAACACCTTCTTTAAAAAGAAAAACTCTGTAACTGGCTAAACGGGGCCCTCCACAGTAACCCTGCCTACCGCACAAGGGCCTCGACAGGGACCCAAGGGGCTTCAACTACGTGAGTAAATACAGATCAAGACACAATCTTTCTCTGCCCACAAACTAATCAGGTTTTGTCGGGTCACAGGGTGTAGATCTGCAGCGACCCAGCTGTACTGTAACCGCATTCACCTTACGTGAAAACACATCCCACCAAGTTTCTGCTTTACCAAATAGAATAAAAGGAAGACAGAAGTCTCGCTGCCCTACAGGCGGCTATGTGTAATCTGACGAGGCTCTGTCATACGAGGGCACACGGCAGCCGAACACAGAGTCTTTGTGTGAAACACAAACCTAACAAGGACCTAGCGGACTGTCTGCTTCGCAGGTGCCATCCTTGCAAGTTTGCTCCTTGCCACCGTCCGTCCCCAAGCTGCGCTGGGGCATCTCCTGACCCGCCGCCCGCTCCCCGCGCAGCGCTCCGCTCACCTGCCGGCGGCCCCGGCTGACCCCGGCCAGGCCCCCGCACGGCCCCGCAGCCCGAGGCAGCTCCGCCCGCCCCCGCTCGCTCCCGCGCAGTCCCTCGGCCTCGGCCGCCCCCCAGCCGCTCTCACGGCTGTCTCACGACACCGGCCGGTGGCTCAGAGCGACCGAGGGCTCGCGGTCCCCGAGAACCTCCGCATCCCTGCTCTGACAGCCGAGCCCTACGGAGACGTCCAGAGAGAGGTGGCGGGGGGAAGCGAGGCCTGGACTGCGCTCACCAGCCAGCCGCCCGGCCTTGGCGGCCCTCCCCCCGCCGTAGCCCCCTCCCCGGGCAGCGGCCGAGCCCCGCACCCTTCGGCGGGACCGCCGGGGCCGGGCAGCGCGGAGCCCGCAGCATCACCCGGCTGGCGGAGCCGCGGCCGCCGGGTCCTAGCGCCGCCCTACCCGAAGTTCGGCGCGGGGGCCGCCAACTTCGGACCGAGTTGGGTTTGAGGCGACGCGGCCCCTCCGCTACCTTCGCTCGCCGTGGAGGACGTAGGAGCTGCGGAAGAAGCCCAGCAGCTCGTTTTCGATGAGGGCGTTGTAGATAATCTTAAGGTTGTAACTTTTCTGCACCTCCAGGCTGCGGTTGAGGACCACGACGAACACCTGGGTCTGAGGGTAGAAGAAGGTGCGGGCCACCCGCACACCGCCGGCCAGCTTGTCCTCGGCCACGCGGACCGCCTCGATGTGCATGCGGTGGGCGTGCAGCACGATGTAGCGGCTGGCGTTACGCACCTCCAGCTGCACGTTCACCTCTCCGCTGAAGGTGAAGTTCTCCATGAAGGCGTTCAGCATCAGGTTGTAATGCAGCGGCCGCAGGTGCCGCGGCAGCCGCGGCCGGGCCCAGGGCGGCAGCTCCCGCCGCCGCTGCCACTCCTCCTCCTCCTCCTCCTCCTCTTCCTCCGCCGCTTCCCCGCCCCGCGCCTCCTCCTCCGGCCGGCCGGGGGGCTGCCCCGCACCGGGCGGCTGCCAGGCTGCCCCCGAGAGGCTCCCGTTGCCGCCGGCCCGCGGCGGACCGTCGGCGGCGGCGCCGCACTCCTCGAAGCGGACGCTGAGCAGCACGGCGATCATGGTCACCGCCAGCAGCGCTAGGATGGAGACGGCGAAGCCCAGCACCAGGCGCTTGTGCACGGCGATGTGCCGCTCCGTGGTGCGGGGTCTTGGCCCCGCCGCCTCGGCCCAGGGTCCCGGCGGCAGCCCCCGGCTGCCGTTCCGCAAGGCGGCCTCCTCCTCGATCATCATGGGGGTGACGGGCGGGCGCTTCTCCCGCTTCTCCTCCAGGGCCATCACGGCAGCGCCGCCCCCGCCTCCCGCGGGGCCGCCGCCACCCGAGGGGGCCCCGAAAGCATGGGAGACTCCGAGGCAGGGGGCCCTCGGCCCGCGTGGGACGCACGGTCTCTCACTTCCCAACGAGCCGCATCACCCTGGCCGCCGGGAGCCCCGCGGGGGAGCAGCCCTCGGGGAGGGGAACGGGACGAGGTCGGGTCGGGTCAGGCAAGAGGCGGCGGGCGCTCCCCGCCGTCCGGCCGCCGGGCCACGCAGCGCAGGCAACTTGCTGGCTTCTGCGGAGCACTTCAGCACATGCCGCCGAGCGCACCTCGGCGCCGCGGGGAGGGCTCTGCCGCTCCGGCCCCCCCGCTAGCGCCGCCGTCCGCAGGGAACTCTCTTTCCCCCGCGTCCCGAGTCGCCGGGGCCGGGATCGGGCTCCTCGCCCGGCCCCGGCAGCGGCCGAGCCATGCGCGCCCCCGGGGCGCCGCCGCGCAGACCGGCCCGTCCCCGCAGGGCTCGCCCGGCACCGGGGGCGGTGGCACCGGACAGCGGCGCGGGCCGGGCCCGTCCTCCTCTTCCTGATAGCGGGTCAGGCTTCGGAGAGTCTCTCCTCTTATTTTCTCTTTCCTGTCTCCTGCAGGTGCAGAGCAATCTCCCGGCTGGCTCGAGCAGAGGCGGCTATATATAGGCACCGGGGAGAGGCGAGGGAAGGGAAAGGATGGGAAGGGGGGAG